>SJYA01000409.1:0-97305 GCA_006410615.1 Neotragus moschatus | reverse complement strand
AATGAAATAAATCCTAATCAACTTACTAATTATAGTTCTTTAATTTATAAATTAACATTTATTTTCCAACTGAGGATTAAATATTTTCAAACTCCCAATATCTAGCTTAATACCCAACACAGCTATCAAGTAAGAAATGTCAGTATCATATTTTAAATATTAAACCTGATGGACAAGATCATTAGATGAAAATAAAATAACCTTCATTATTTTTTTAACTTTAAAGCTGGTTAGCAATCTAAATAGATTAGCTATAATGATAAATTTAAAGATCTTAGGATATAATCTAGGAACTAAACAATTTCAGTAAGATTTAAAAATTTAAGATTCTTTATATATATATATAATAGGTAGTCCTTAATTTTATGAAAGTTGCGTAAGAAATAAAATGTCTAATCATCATAACATGTTTATTTAAAATTTGCTTAGAAATAGCTCCCAAAATATGAATACACGTGTGTATGTGTGTGTAATGTATGTATATATAATGAAGTGAAGTGTTAATTTCTCAGCCGTATCCTGCTCTTTGCAGCCCCATGAACTGTCACTCATCGGGCTTCTCTGTCGGTGGGATTCTCCAGGCAAGAATACTGCAGTGGGTAGCCATTCCCTTCTCCAGGGGATGTTCTCAACACAGATCGAACCTGAATCTCCACACTGCAGGCAGATTCTTTACTGCTTATATTACCTGTATATTGTATATACATGTAATTAATATATGCACATTATGATTTATGTGTATATAATAATAAAGATATACATATATGCATATTTCTATCAGAGTTTAGCTAAGGGAAACTCCTATAGTCATTTTAAACAAAAAGAGATCTAATTTAGGGAACTGGATGCTTAAAATTGTCAGAAAGACTGGAGAATCAGGCTCTAGCTTAGGCTTGCAGTGATGATCCCTACAGAATATTGCAGAACTGCTGCTTTGCCACAATTAGGAAGTAGGGAACTCCAGGAACACACCACTCTGGCCACCACCAGAACTGTCATGTAAGCCACAAAACACCTGCTTAGTTCAGCTCAGTTCAGTAGCTCAGTTGTGTTCAACTCTTTGTGACCCCATGAACTGCAGCACGCCAGGCCTCCCTGTCCATCATCAACGGAAGTCTACCCAAAGCCATGTCTGTTGAGTTGGTGATGCCATCCAACCATCTCATCCTCTGTTGTCCCCTTCTCCTCCTGCCTTCAATCTTTCTCAGCATCAGAGTCTTTTCAAATGAATCAGCTCTTCGTAACAGGTGGCCAAAGTATTGGAGTTTCAGCTTCAACATCAGTCCTTAAAATGAACACCCAGGGCTGATCTCCTTTAGGATGGACTGGTTGGATCTTCTTGCAGTCCAAGGGACTCACAAGAGTCTTCTCCAACACTACAGTTCAAAAACATCAATTCTTCAGCACTCAGCTTTCTTTATAGGCCAACTCTCATATCCATACATGACTACTGGAAAAACCATAGCCTTGACTAGACGGAACTTTGTTGGCAAAGTAATGTCTCTGCTTTTGAATATGCTATCTAGGTTGGTCATAACTTTTCTTCCAAGGAGTAAGTGTCTTTTAATTTCATGGCTGCAACCACCATCTGCAGTGATTTTGGAGCCCCCCAAAATAAAGTCTGACACTGTTTCCACTGCTTCCCCATTTAATTCCTATGAAGTGATGGGACTGGATGCCATGATCTTAGTTTTCTGAATGTTGAGCTTTAAGCCAACTTTTTCACTCTCCTCTTGTACTTTCATCAAGAGGCTTTTTAGTTCCTCTTCACTTTCTGCCATAAGGGTGGTGTCATCTGCATATCTGAGGCGATTGATATTTTTCCCAGAAATCTTGATTCTAGCTTATTCTTCTTCCAGCCCAGCATTTTTCATGATGTACTCTGCTTATAAGTTAAATAAGCTTGGTGACAATATACATCCTTGATGTACTCCTTTTTCTATTTGGAAACAGTCTGCTATTCCATGTCCAGTTCTAACTGTTGCTTCCTGACCTGCATACAGGTTTCTCAAGAGGCAGGTCAGGTGGTCTGGTATTCCTGTCTTCAGAATTTCCCACAGTTTATTGTGATCCACAAAGTCAAAGACTTTGGCATAGTCAATAAAGCAGAAATAGAGGTTTTTCTGAAACTCTCTTTCTTTTTTGATAATACATCGGATGTTGGTAATTTGATCTCTGGCTCCACTGCTTTTCCTAAAACCATCTTGGACATCTGGAAGTTCACAGTTCATGTATTGATGAAGCCTGGATTGGAGAATTTTGAACATTACTTTACTAGCGTGTGAGATGAGTGCAGTTGTGCAGTAGTTTGAGCATTCTTTGGCACTGCCTTTCCTCTAGATCCTTACTATTAAAATGAACACAGTATGACCCACCGCCNGGAAGTTCACGGTTCACATATTGCTGAAGCCTGGCTTGGAAAATTTTGAGCATTACTTTACTAGCGTGTGAGATGAGTGTAGTTGTGCAGTAGTTTGAGCATTCTTTGGCACTGCCTTAAAGGGAGGCGGTGGGTCATACTGTGTTCATTTTAATAGTAAGGATCTAGAGGAAAGGCAGTGCCAAAGAATGCTCAAACTACTGCACAACTGCACTCATCTCACACGCTAGTAAAGTAATGTTCAAAATTCTCCAATCCAGGCTTCATCAATACATGAACTGTGAACTTCCAGATGTTCAAGATGGTTTTAGAAAAAGCAGTGGAGCCAGAGATCAAATTACCAACATCCGATGTATTATCAAAAAAGAAACACCGCCTCCCTTTCCACTTTCTAATTCTGAGTGACAGAACCTAAGTCCCTGTTGGAGTCTCAGCTGCAGGGAAGTGTGGAAAATATTCTGAACTCTATGTCCATTGTCATGCAGAATGGTACAAAAAGGAGATTAAAAGACAGACCAAAGAAGCCAACTGAATCCATTCCAGTTTGTAAGTGGCTGAGTCAGGATTTGTCCACAGATAGAGTGATTTCAAGATCAGAGTTTCACAGCTCAACCTTACAAAGTGGATTTACAAGACTCTGCTATATTCTCCTTAATGAATTTCGTATGCTCTTTAGCATAAGCCAGTAAGCTTAGAGCTATAGGGAAACAAGTCTGAGGGCACAGAGACCAATAAGTCTGGGCCCTCCAAAATTGTATCCGGTTTGAAAATTAGGTGGGGAAATATGGTTTACTGCTTAAAGAAAATTCTCAACCATGCTTCATGGCTTGCTTTCCTTCCTGCTCCATGGCTTGCTTTCCTTCCACCGCTAGCAAGGCCATGCAGGTGAATTTCTAGAATGAGTAATTGCAGTGTTTAGATATCCCACTATAGTCACAGGATCTTTTGCCATACTTTATGCCTCGTCTCTTAGATAACACTTGGCTGCAGTCGCTGGAGCAGGTGGCACTTGAGAATCAAAAATACCTTGAGGCAATTGAACATCCCTCTGCTTATAGTCTGGCCTATAAAAGAATGTTAAACTAGCAGGTGTCCACTCCCTGAAACAGTCTGCCCACAAACCAAAAACAGATATTTCTTTTTCATTAGGGAGGGAGAATATTTCTGGCTTTGAGGGATTAAGGAACAGAAGAAAATTCCTGAGATATTAACACTATAAGGAACATTGCATGTGCAAGTGGACAAGCTGTCCCAAATTCCTGACATACTGCAAAAATGGTACCGTCCAGACACTGTGGTATTTCTTTTTCCCTTCCAGAGAACATTAGATGGGTTTTTGTAGATGTTTTCTTTGTGCCTAGAATGCTGGCAGATTAAAACACATAAATTGGTGTCAGTCTTGCTAAAATCTTATATATGTTAATACTATATGTTCACACTGCTAATATGAATAATAAAATGAAAAAATAAGCACTAAATAAACCCTTTCATTTGGAGATCATTGAGGATAAAAAGTAGCCAGAAATAAGCAACTCTAGATCTTGTAACGGAGAAAGCAATGGCAACCCACTCCAGTACTCTTGCCTGGAAAATCCCATGGACAGAGGAGCCTGGTAGGCTGCAGTCCATGGGGCCCCTAAGAGTTTGGCACTACTGAGCGGCTTCACTTTCACTTCTCACTTTCATGCATTGGAGAAGGAAACGGCAACCCACTCCAGTGTTCTTGCCTGGAGAATACCAGGGACAGAGGAGCCTGGTGGGCTGCCGTCTATGGGGTCGCACAGAGTCAGACACGACTGAAGCGACTTAGCAGCAGATCTTGTAAAAATAACTGATCTAATTAGACATAACTTTTAAAACTATATATAAATTATTTTAGATTTGTGAAAAGAATGGGAATGAATTGTTCCACTGAGTTTTTAATGTTTGTTAGTAAAACTCACCAAGTAGATATAAAGTTAAGAAGATGCAAGAAAGAAATTAAATTCAGCATAGTTTAAAAAACTATCACCTGTGTTTTGAGTCAAAGGATACAGAAAACTACGTAAGCATTTACTTGAGTTTTCGAAGCACCAATAATAATCTCAGGTAAAATGCATTTTTAGAGGTTCAGTTCAGTTGCTCAGTTGTGTTCAACTCTTTGTGATCCAATGGACTACAGCACTCCAGGCTTCCCTGTCCATCACCAATTCCTGGAGCTTGCTCAAACTCATGTGCATCCAGTCAGTGACGCCATCCAACCATCTCATCCTCTGTCATCCCCTTCTCCTCCTGCTTTCAATCTTTCCCAGCATCAGGGTCTTTTCCAATGAGTCAGTTCTTTGCATCAGGTGGCCAAAGTATTGGAGTTTCAGCTTCAGCATCAGTCCTTCTAGTGAATATTCAGGACTGATTTCCTTTAGGATGGACTGGCTGGATCTCCTTGAGGTCCAAGTGACTCTCAAGAGTCTTCTCCAACACCACAGTTCTTAAGCATCAATTCTTTCGTGCTCAGCTTGCTCTCACATACATACATGACTACTGGAAAAATGATAACTTTGACTATACAGACCTTTATTGGCAAAGTAATGTCTCTGCTTTTTAATATGCTGTCTAGGTTCTTAGAGGTATATGGTACTAATATGTGTATATGTGTATATGTATACAGATATATGGCAATCAGTGTACTATTTTATTATAGGATCAGTGGAAAAGCTTTATTAATCTCTCCTATGACTGTGGATATAGTAGGATATTTCTGTTCTAGCTGATTGTTCCTAAAGAAATAAGTGGAAATAAATAACAAAAATAAACATTTTCACAACCTAGTCATTTCAGAATTTAAATGTTAATCTCTATCATTTTATATAATTTAAATGTTTTTTAAGTATTAAACTATTATTTGAAAGTCCATGTAAATACTCCACTTAAAGCAAACTAATTAAAATAACTTCTTATTGTTAATGCATTTCTTTGCTAAATCTCTTTGTGTATGTTTGTGTGTGTGTGTGTGTGCGTGTGTGATGCTATGATAGCATGACGTTGGGATATTTTATTTTCATGAGGCAGGGATTAAATTAACTGTGGTTAAAACTAGTTTGGGCTATTTTTATTCAATAAATATTTATCAATTATTTTCTATGTATAAAAATGTGCTAATGATTATCTAGCTAAATCACTTAAGTTGCATATATCTTTAAGGAATTCCAAATTGCTAAATCTGGGATTATAAATTGGATGTTATTACTCACAATTCAAAGGAATCTGTGCTTTGCAAAGCAATTCTTTTAAAATGCCATGACTAATTCATTTGCTGCTTTACAGATCATAGTTACTTTTCAAAGAGATTTGATGGATAGATAGATACATTTTTAACTCAGAGTTGATGACTTTACTTTCCTTCTAAATGATGTTTAATGTGCACAAAGTTAAAAAAAATTAAAAAGTGCAGAATACGATACAAAAAATAAAAGTCTTACACCAACATTTCCCTCCATTGCACTCCCTAGAATGGGACTTTTATTACTGTGTTTATTTGGAGATTAGAAATACATATTATCCTTCTACTGAATCTTCAAACTGAGAACCATATTATAATACTAACCAGGATTGTTTCCTTGCTGACTTAACATGCACCTTCTGTTTTTAAGAGGCTGATCAAGTTCTGCTTAATTTTATTTTTGTTAGAAAAAATTTAACTGGTTAATTAATTAATTTTTGGCCATGCTGGGTCTTTACTGCTATGTGCAGGCTTTCTCCAGCTGAGGCCAGCAGGGGCTACTCTGTAGTTGGAATACATGGGCTTAGTTACTCTGCACCTGGTGGAATCTTCCTGGACCAGGGATTAAAACTGTGTCCTCTTCATTGACAGTGGATTATTAACCACTGGATCTTCAGAGAAAACCATGCATGATTTTAAATTTAGGTTATATATTAGAATAAAATATATTTAATATAAACATATCTAAATTTTAAATATAATCCAGATTTTAAGTGAAGGCCTATTACTAGGTGAATCCTACTTGCTTTCTTGACTTCATGGCTCTACATGTGTGTTATAAATTCTTACCACCCAGCTCACCATCAGGATAGCATGGCAGAAGGGTCAAGAGGTAAAACCTGCACCCTCAACACTCTGTATTTGAAGTTTCCTTTTCTTTAGTGGGTACCCCATACTTGATTGGGGTTATTCAGTGCATTTTCACCTGAAGTACTTCCTGCATATGGAAGACATACTACCATCTCTGACATACTGACTAAAGGCCTGAAGCCTTCTCAGATAGGTCAGTCAAAACTACCATCCTCCCCTAATCCCAATGTACACACTTTTCAAGTACTGTTACCATTTGAGATCCAAGTGTTTAACCTCCTTTGTCAGATTGTAATCTTCTCATGTCGGTTCTGTCCAGAAGCCATTGCTAGTTCCAGATTTAGTGGCACAAGTAATATGCCCTGTGTCTAGCTGCTACTATCCCTGTGTTCTTGACAAGATTAGAGACCCACTTTGTTGAGACCAGTCTGAAACTTTGAACAAAACTTTCCATACAATTGGAAGAATAGAAGAGAGCTATAGCATGAATAAACTTAAAACTTGCTGTTAGATATCACCATGAAATCTAATACCAGCCACATTTCCTTGGGTCCATATAGGATATCTCCATGTCTAACTTTTGATCTGTGAATTATTGTGGGAATTCTTATTCTTTTCAGGGAGAAATTCATCTCAACCCAGGACTGTGTGGCATTATTCTATATGTTTAATGAAAAAGCATGTTAAAATAGAAAAGGCCAAATCAGTGCATTGATCCCAGCTGCTCAAGGACTTACATTCCTGAGTTTGTCCTTTTGCTTTTCACTGACATAACTAAAAGTTTCACTCCAGGAAGTTTAACAAAGCAAAAATCTGAACCGAAGGTAGTTCAGGTCTCTGTATTTTATAATATGAAAGGAGCTTCCAGGTCTGGAAAGCCAGGTTTTCAAGATTCTACTAATCCTACTTTGCTATCAAAAGCAATAGTGACATGCATGATACTACATCTTCTTGTAAGATTCAACCTGGTCAAAACTGCAAGCTTTTCATAGTACAGTAGCTTCTTTTTTGCTGATTAAGGACAGATTTGATAAACTAGAAGTGTGATTCTTCTGTGTGATCAGTTTACTCCAAAGGAATATGTGCTTCTGTACCTGAAGATGGAGAAAAGTAAGATAAGTAGAATAAGGGATATTTTCAAGCTTTTCTTGTTTTCTGTCTTTAAACACAAAAGAACAGTGTTTTCTAGAATATCTTCTTTCCATATGGCAAAGAAGTGGAAGTCTTGCTTCTAAAGAAAAATCTGTTTTTGTTTATATAATCATTTCTGTTTTTTTTAGTGAAATATAGTTAATTTTCAGTGTTGTATTAGTTTCAAGTGTACAGCAAAGCAATTCAGATTATTTGAAATGTTCAGTGTGTAGACGGGGCTATTAAGTAGAATGAAACTATATATATATATATATGCTTCCCAGGTGGTGCAGCAGTAAAGAATCCACTTTCCAATGCAGGAGATGCAAGAGATTCCCTGGGCCAGGAAGATTCCCTGGAGAAGTGAATGGCAACCCATTTTAGTCTTCTTGCCTGGAGAATCTCATGGACAGAGGAGCTTGGTGATCTACAATCCATGGGGTCACAAAAAGTCAGACATGACTGAGCACAGCACACACACACACACACACACACACACACACACACACTTATGTAAGTAAATGTGTCTTATAGCCTGATTGGAGGTATACAAAGTAGAAGGTGGTGGCAGTTGGGAAGACTGAAGGACTCTGCAGGACGATGAAGCATGCTGAGGCCTGGAGTTGACTTCATTCTGGGTACATCTGTTTAGGTGTTCAGTTTGGGCATCAGTCTCTGAAGGCTGATGGTTTGATGTATTTGGAGGCATGGAGCTCTGCAATGGACTACATGACTGTTTTCTGTACCTGTATTACTTCCCATTTGAAGTAATGGGAACTGTGCCACATTGCAAATAAGAAGGGTTAACAAGTCCCAAATCCACAGGATAAGCCCAAAGAAAAAATTCAGTTTGAGTTCAGGGGCAGTTTTCAGACAGCATCCTTCTTGTTCTTTGCTCTATTAAGGCCTCCAGCTGTTAGATGAAGCACAGTCACATTGTCTGTTGATTTAAATGTTAATCTTATTAAAAAAAATCTTCACAGAAAATTCTAGAATATTATTTGATCTAATATATGTTCAGTGTGACCAGTCAGATTTATACATAAAATTAACTATCACCTTCAATAAGTTAATTCTGAACTTTTCAAGTATAAGGGTACATCTTAGATTGTTTTAGGATTAGATGTTTTTACATTAAAAAAATAGTAGATATAGTTCATATGGTGAATGTATACACATGATACAATAGCAGTAGTGCCCTAATTGATAAGTCAGTCTGTGTGGTGCTGAGTTAAATTTAGTTTTAAGTATTATGTGAAGTTATCCTGGCTGAGACACTGACAGCTTGACAATATTTGAAGAAAACGAAAGCCACCGAATTTTGAGAGGACAAATTCTACAGGAAATCCAGGATTAAGTAGGGAAAGATTGAAGTCTGAATTTGTTTAGAAGAAAGTAATTTGAGATACTAAAGTAGTATAATTTCTTAGCTTTACTCTCATGTTCTTACCTACTTTTCTACTTACTATTTTCTTTTTCTTTGACATTGCTTCTAATATTCTCCCTTTTCTCAGTACACACACACCATATTTTTTCCTATAAACACCATTACCATCCATAACTCTACTCACCAAGAACAGCAACTGTAGGTCTTAGTTCTCATACATGCAACAAATAAACTTTATTTACCTTCTCCACTTTATCTGAACTTGTGATGTTGAGACACCACTCAACTGGGTTTGCTGTAAGCCCAGTTTTTCTTCTGTCTTTCACCAACTCCAAAGCTGGGTCACTGATTCAGAACCTCATGTGGCACCATGACTTAGGCCATTGGTTCAAATAGTGCCAGTAATAATAAATCCATATCATAGTCCATGAAACTCTTGGATCTAGCAGCTCTCTGTAACTCTGTCTGTCCAGGCTGGCATTCTTGATTCTGTCTCCCTGGGACCCATTTTTCCTAGATGTGTTGTGTGGCAGGACTGAGTATGCAATACTGACTTTCCAGACTGCTGAAGAATCAGTTCAGTGCAGTCGCTAAGTCGTGTCTGACTCTTTGCGACCCCATGAATCACAGCACACCAGGCCTCCCTGTCCATCACCAACTCTCGGAGTTCACTCAAACTCATGTCCATCGAATCGATGATGCCATCCAGCCATCTCATCCTCTCTCGTCCCCTTCTCCTCTTGCCCCAAATCCCTCCCAGCATCAGGGTCTTTTCCAATGAGTCAACTCTTCGCATGAGGCGGCGAAAGTATTGGAGTTTCAGCTTCAGCGTCAGCCCTTCCAGTGAAAAAATACATTAAAATCCAAAACGCTAAGTGAAATATATCAGGGACTCATTCTGAGTCATTGCCTCAGATAGCTTGTTGCAAAAAAAAAAAAAAGAAAAACTAAAGAAAAATTTGGTGGGTTGGCCATGGAGTTGATGTTTAAAAGAAGGAACTTGAAGAAAAGGAAAAATTGAAAGGCAACACCTCAAAGTAGGAGGGAGAAATTTTGGAAAAATTTCCTTACAGAAAACCTATTTAAGACACGTTCCAAGATTACCAACTATACTTTTGCTAAAGGTGGTGGTGAGTAAGGGAGTTGGGGGTGAGGAGTATTTTCAATGGGGACACTATTTAAGTCTTAAGAAGAGAAAACAAGGGTATAAATATATTACCTGTATCCACCAGAAGTACTCCCTAAAGCTGAGATCCAAAACCTTCACATCTTTTCCAATAAGCCACCCCTAGTTGACAGGCTTTTTCAGGTAGAGGAGAAAGAGAACAGACGTGGAGGGTGAAAGACAGGCTATGTAATCAGCAGCAAATTGAGAATGAGAGGTATTCTTCAATGGTTGGGATGTTGCATACTGCCATTTCTTGCTCCTAGGAAGAAGGAGTAGACCCATTCTCTTTAAAAACCTTCAGACTACTTTCTTCTTGACACACCTTTTCAATCCAGATAATTTTCTTTTTCCTCTGTTATTCATCACTCAGCATGTCCCTTTATCTATGTATGTCAATTCATGTATGGAAGACATTCCTACTTCATTATTAACAAAACAGTCCTCAAAATCATCTCTGTCTGCATATAGATTAGTCTTTACAAAATAAATGTTATCTGGATGCTATTCTGACTTCAAAAGCCATTTGGTCATTCAAATGAAAAGTTAGACATTGCTTCTAAGAAGGACAAAGTTTGATTCCCACCACTACAACTCAGGTGGTAAAACCCTTGTTACTCCATATTCACATATAGGTATGTTGTTGGTATTACCTTTTATATCTACTCCATTCTTTTTTCATCACCTTTGCCACTCTCCTAGTTTAGATTTTAAATTATTTAATGCAATAGTGTCTTATTTTAAGATGATAATAGTGTCTTCTTCAGGCTTATTGATATATTATTGACACAAAAATATGTAAGTTTAAGGTGTCCAAAGCAATGATTTGACATGTGTACCTATTGATAAGATATGTACATATTGATAAGGTTGCACACCACAGTAAGGTAATGAAAATCTCCATCCATGCACATAGTTACTTTTTGTTTTGATGGTGGTGATATTTAAGGTCTCTTCTGGCAACTTTCAAATATATAATATGGTACTGTTAATTATAGTCATAAGCTGTACATTAGAGCCTCAGAATTTATTAATCTTAGAGATGGAAATTTGGGGGAAATTATTTTCCAGTAAGAAAAAGTTATCTCCCTCAGTGTTTATGACCAAGAGTCATATTCGTATGCCCTTTGATTCACTGGTCTTTTAGTTCAGTTCAGTGGCTCAGTCGTGTCTGACTCTTTGAAACCCCATGGAGTTGGGAAGCACTCCAAGCTTCCTTGTCCGTCAGCAACTCCCGGAGCTTGCTCAAACTCATGTCCATCCAGTCAGTGATGCCATCCTACCATCTCATCCTCTGTCATCCCTGTCTCATCCTGCCCTCAGTCTTTCCTAGCATCAGGGTCTTTCCTAGGATCAGGGTCTTTTCCAATAAGTCAGTTCTTCACATCAGGTGGCCAAAGTATTGGAGCTTCAGCATCAGCGTCAAACCATCCATTGGATATTCAGGACTGATTTCCTTTAGGATTGACAGGTTTGATCTCCTTGCAGTCCAAGAGACTCTCAAGGGTCTCTCCAACACCACAGTTCAAAAACATCAATTCCTCAGCACTCAGTGTTCTTTATGGTCCAACTATCATATCTGTACATGACTACTACAAAAACAATAACTTTGATTAGACAGACATTTGTTGGCAAGTAATATCTCTGCTTTTTAATATGCTGTCTAGGTTTGCATAGATTTTCTTCCAAGAAACTAGCATCTTTTAATTTTATAGCTGCAGTCATCATCTGCACTGATTTTGGAGCACAAGAAAATAAAGTCTGTCACTGTTTCCACCGTTTCCCCATCTATTTGTCATGAAGTGATGGGACCAGATGCCATGTTCTTTGTCTTTTGAATGTTGAGTTTTAAGCCAGCATTTCACTTTTCTCTTTCACTTTCATCAAGAGGCCCTTTAGTTCCTCTTCACTTTCTGCCATAAGGGTGGTGTCATCTGCATATCTGAACTTACTGATATTTCTCCCAGCAACCTTGATTCTAGCTGTGCTTCATCCAGCCTGGCATTTTGCATGATGTACTCTGAATATAAGTTAAATAAGCAGGATGACAATAAATAACCATGATGCACTCCTTTCTTAATTTTGGAACCAATCTGTTGTTCCATGCCCATTCTAACTGTTGCTTTTTGACCTGCATACAAATTTCTCAGGAGGCAGCTAAGGTGGCCTGGTATTCCCATCTCTTTAAGAATTTTTCACACTTTGTTGTGATCTACACAGTCAAAGGCTTTGATGTAGTCAATGAAACAGAAGTAGATGTTTTTCTGGAACCCTTTTGCTTTATAGATGTTGGCAATTTGATCTCTGGTTCCTCTGCCTTTTCTTAATTCCAGCTCGAATATCTTGTAGTTCTCAGTTCACATATTGTTGAAGCCTGGCTTGAAGATTTTTGAGCATTACTTTGCTAGAATGTGATATGAGTGCAATTGTATGGTAGTTTGAACATTCTTTGGCATTGCCTTTTTGGGCTTGGAATGGAAGCTGACCTCTTCCAGTCCTTTGACCACTGCTGAATTTTCCAAATTTCCTGGCATATTGAGTACAACACCTTAACAGCATCATCTTTTAGGACTGGAAATAGCTCAGCTGAAATTTCATCACCTCCACTAGCTTTGTTTGTAATGATGCTTCCTAAGGCCCACTTGACTTCACACACCAGGATGTCTGACTCTAGGTAAGTGATCACACCATCATGGTTATATGGGTCACTGAGATCTTTTTTGTATAGTTCTTTTGGGTATTCTTGACACCTCTTCTTAATATCTTCTATTTCTATTAGGTGAATACCATAGATCCATAAGTCCATAGACTTAGGTATTTGCCTTAGTATAGGAAAAAACCAGAATATTAATATATAATATTGTCCAAGCCAAACAAATAATATGTCAACTCAGAAGCAGTTGATTATTAGAAAACTTTGTGGGAATGTAGAAGAAAAAAATAGGGTTTTAGAAAGTGAAACATGAAAACAATGAACATATGGAAAAATATTGATGAATTCTTGGAAATATACTGACGATAAAAATCTGTAATAAAGATGTACTGAAGACAGGATTCTATCATTCAGAATTTTCAGATAATTATGAGAAAAATAAGTCAAAAAGGTAGAAAAAAACAATGTGATTAAGAACTTCAATATTCCAAACATAAATGAAAATTGTGAAGAAGTAGTTCTATTTTGCAAATGTTCAAGTTGAAGAATGAAAATGGAGAAATTAAATAGACTGCCTTCTGTTATACATATACCATGGAATGTACGATAAATCAGAATTGAATTAAAAATCTCACTCTGCTACTTAGCCATTCTGTGGCCTTCTTCATATTAACAACTCTGAGCCCCATTTCCTTTTCTGTAAAATAATTTCTTTTTACAGAACTACTATGACTTGATGACCACCAAAGTGAAAACAACTTAGTACATGAGAGATGATCAGGGAAGTAGATTACTTTCCTGTTGCTTTGCTCTTTTAGGAAAACACGGGGATGTATGTATGTGCAGATTCTTACCACAAGCATATCAGGATATTTGCCAATAATCCTTATCATTCTCTGCAATTTTCTTTGCATGTCTCTCAGATGTTTCTTCAAAAAATCATTAGTTCTTTTACTCATATCCATAAGGGGTTTTTATGAAATAAAAATTTTTCATGACTTCAAGTTATGAAAACTTCCACATAATAGATTACAAAAGTAAATGAGGGTTTCTATATTCATTATTAATCTTTTGAGATGTTTTTTATCTGTTTGTTCTTTATCTGTCTGTTACTATTAAATTCCAATGTCTTTGTATATCCGTGTTATATCTTATTCATCTTTTCATACCATACTATATCTGATACTTTGCATAATACTTATTAAAATTTGAAGCAAATGTACTTAATAACTATATTTTATACATGTTGCTTTAATTATATAAACTAATCATTTTTCTCATGCTATTAAATTCATGTACTGCTATTTTAAGAAGGGAGAGAAGAAATGAAGCCAAATAGTTAACTTTTATAAATCCTTGTATGAAAAGCCAAAATTCATCTAATGATTATAATTGCTAATATTCTTTAGTTTCAGCAGAATACTCTGCTACCTGTTTTTCAAGGGTTACCTGACTTAATCCTCACAATTTAGTACAGATAAGGAAGCTAAAACTTAGAAAATTAGAATAAAAGCCTAAAGTCAGACAACTTATGTTCACTATACATGTGATCCTGAATAATCTGTATGTTGCTATATAAAACTATCAGATTTCTATCACTACCATTAGCTCCTATTCAGTAAGTCAAAACTAAATACAAAGAACCAAGTTATGTATGCAATAGGATAGAACAACTGATTCATATATTGTGTTTTCATTTGATTTCCAAAGATAATAACTATTTATTGCTAACTGTATATTGATTATGAAACATAATAAATTATTGGAATTAACAGAATTTGCTGAAAAATCATGGCTCTAATATCAGTAATATAAAGTCAAAACAGAGTGGAAAGTCGTGAAAACTGCATATTTTGGGATTTGTACATTTTGCAAGCATGTCCTATTTCTAAGTATGTTTATTCAAAGGTTTAACAGTATCCTTAAGTTTCAAAATTAATAGAAATTTTCTTTGAAGTAATTAAATGCTGATTATATAACTTTTGATTAGAGAAAAAAGCTGTTTCTGGTTTACAATATTTTTAAATTGTGCATAAACTGAATTTTAAAAATAGTTCAGCATCAAAAATGGCTAATGCTAGAAAATCACTTCCTCCCATAGAGAGCAGTTAATTACCATGGCTACCGTAATAAATAAAAAGTAAACAAGTCTGAGAGATTTTTTTCTTACTTTTTCATCCCACCTCCCCCCCCCTTTTTTTTTTTTTCCTGTTTTAGACCTATCAGTTTATCAAATGAAATCATTCTAGTGACTGTTGTTCAGTCGCTAAATTGCATCTGACTCTGCAACCCTATGGACTGCAGTATACCAGGCTTACTGTCCTTCACTATCTCCCAGAGTTTGGTCAGACTCATCTCCACTGAGTCAATGATGCTATCCAACTACCTAATTCCCTATTGCCCCTTTCTCCTCCTGCCTACAGTCTTCCCCAGCATCAGAGTCTTTTCCAGTAGGTCAGCTCTTCACATCAGGTGGCCAAAGTATTGGAGCTCCAGCTTCAGGATCAGTCCTTCCAATGAGTCAATTCAGTTCAGTTCAGTTGCTCAGTCCTATCTGTTTCTTTGTGACCCCATAGACTGCAGCATGCCAGGCTTCCCTGTCCATCACTACTCCCAGAGTTTGCTCAAACTCATGTCTATCGAGTCAGTGATGCCATCCAAACATATCATCCTCTGTCATCCCCTTCTCTTCCTGCCTTCAGTCTTTCTCAGCATCAGGGTCTTTTCCAGTGAATCAGTTCTTTGCATCAGGTGGCCAAAGTATTGGAGTTTCAGCTTCAGCATCAGTCTTTCTAATGAGTATTCAGAGTTTATTTCCTTTAGGCTCAAGTGGTTTGATCTCTTTGCTGTCCAAGGGACTCTCAAGCATCTTCTCCAGCACCACAGTTTGAAAGCATCAATTATTCGGTGCTCAGCCTTCTTTATGGTCCAACTCTCGAATCTGTGCATGACTACTGGTAAAACCATTCCTTTGCTTATATGGACCTTTGTTGGCAAAGTGTGTCTCTGCTTTTTATTTTGCTATCTAGCTTTGTCATAGCTTTTTTTCCAAGGAACAAGCATCTTTTAGTTTTGTGGCTGCAGTCACTGTCTGCAGTGATTTTGGAGCCCAAGAAAATAACATTTGCCACTGTTTCCATTTTTTCCCCATCTATTTTAATGACTGTACATCTGCAATTAAAAGAATTATTCCCAAGTGTCACAAGGCAGGCATGTATATCTTTCTCATCATAGGAAGCAAGGTTCTTGTGCATTGTATATAATTTTTATATGCATAAATATTAAAAGTGATGGTGAAAATTATATGTGTAAAACTCCTTTTTTCCTCATATCAAACTAAAAGTTAATCTTTTTGAGTTTTATAGTTACCTTACCTCATGTTTCTCTGACCAGGAAATGGACACATTTTAGAAGTATTCATTTTTAAACCTTTGCATTCTTATCAGTATGAACAATAGAAGTTCCACATTGTGTGTTTCTAGGCAATAATATCAATATTTTCATTGTGCCATAATCTATAAATTTGATAGAAAAAATGGTAAAGAAAAAAGGTTTTTAAATTACATTTAAAATTTTCTAGTAACATAAGTAGGGTTTTACATAAAGGCATAAACCATTTCAAAATTTTTTCCATGATCCTAATAATCACATTTTCTTGACTAAAAAGAAGAAAATAAATATGTTCTTTCTTAATGTAAACTTTGGGTTGGTTGCTTACATCAGGAGCTGACCACTGAGATCAGTAATTTTTAAATTTCTTATAGTGGTTTCTTATTTTAGGGAGGAATTAAAGATAATTCTAAAGTTGCTTACTTTTTATTAAAAACAATTAAATTTCTGAAGCAAATAGACAGATAGAAATAGTAATAGCATTTATATTTTGGGAAGATAAAAAAAAAATCTCCAAGAGAAGCAGTGATTATATTTTTTTTCTCAAGAAGACTATATGGAATAAATTAAATGTTAATAAGTTTCTGTAGCCAATTTTCCAGAAAATTTCTCATCAATAATACTCATTTCTATAGGTGTTACAAAGGAAAGTATAAGGTGTGAGTCTGTTGTACTTATCACATGTTGAACTTTAGATAAAATGTTTTTATTGATGATTCTTTCTTCTTTTCCTCTGAACCAGTAACCTCAGTCCTCCCTGGAATGAAAGGAAAGATTTAGATAAAACACAGTGACATAGTGCTATT
Source organism: Neotragus moschatus (assembly GCA_006410615.1). Classification (NCBI taxonomy): domain Eukaryota; kingdom Metazoa; phylum Chordata; class Mammalia; order Artiodactyla; family Bovidae; genus Neotragus; species Neotragus moschatus. Next base: position 80,324 of record SJYA01000409.1, on the reverse strand, counting down.
CAGTTCAGTTCAGTACAGTTCAGTCGCTCAGTTGTGTCTGACTCTTTGCGACCCCCATGGACTGCAGCATGCCAGTCGATCAAACACTCCTGGAGTTTACCCAAACTCATGTCCATTGAGTCGGTGATGCCATACAACCATCTCATCATCCGTCCCCTTCTCCTCCTGCCCTCAATCTTTCCCAACATCAGGGTCTTTTCAAATGAGTCAGCTCTTCATATCAGGTGGCCAAAGTATTGGAGTTTCAGCTTCAACATCAGTCCTTCCAGTGAACACCCCAAACCGATCTCCTTTAGGATGGACTGGTTGGATCTCTTTGAGTCCAACAGACTCTCAAGAGACTTCTCCAAAACCACAGTTCAAAATATCAATTCTTCAGCATTCAGCTTTCTTTACAGTCCAAATCTCACAGCCATACATAACTACTGGAAAAACCATAGCCTTGACTAGATGGACCTTTGTTAGCAAAGTAATGTCTCTTCTTTTTAATATACTGCCTAGGTTGGTCATAACTTTCCTTCAAAGGAGTAAGCGTCTTTTAATTTAATGGCGGCAGTCACCATGGCTGCCACAAAGTGATGGGACCAGATGCCACAGTCTTAGTTTTCTGAATGTTCAGATTTAAGCCAACTTTTTCATTCTCCTCTTTCACTTTCATCAAGAGGCTCTTTAGTTCCTCTTCACTTTCTGCCATAAGGGTGGTGTCATCTGCATATCTGAACTTACTGATATTTCTCCCAGCAACCTTGATTCTAGCTGTGCTTCATCCAGCCTGGCATTTTGCATGATGTACTCTGAATATAAGTTAAATAAGCAGGATGACAATAAATAACCATGATGCACTCCTTTCTTAATTTTGGAACCAATCTGTTGTTCCATGCCCATTCTAACTGTTGCTTTTTGACCTGCATACAAATTTCTCAGGAGGCAGCTAAGGTGGCCTGGTATTCCCATCTCTTTAAGAATTTTTCACACTTTGTTGTGATCTACACAGTCAAAGGCTTTGATGTAGTCAATGAAACAGAAGTAGATGTTTTTCTGGAACCCTTTTGCTTTATAGATGTTGGCAATTTGATCTCTGGTTCCTCTGCCTTTTCTTAATTCCAGCTCGAATATCTTGTAGTTCTCAGTTCACATATTGTTGAAGCCTGGCTTGAAGATTTTTGAGCATTACTTTGCTAGAATGTGATATGAGTGCAATTGTATGGTAGTTTGAACATTCTTTGGCATTGCCTTTTTGGGCTTGGAATGGAAGCTGACCTCTTCCAGTCCTTTGACCACTGCTGAATTTTCCAAATTTCCTGGCATATTGAGTACAACACCTTAACAGCATCATCTTTTAGGACTGGAAATAGCTCAGCTGAAATTTCATCACCTCCACTAGCTTTGTTTGTAATGATGCTTCCTAAGGCCCACTTGACTTCACACACCAGGATGTCTGACTCTAGGTAAGTGATCACACCATCATGGTTATATGGGTCACTGAGATCTTTTTTGTATAGTTCTTTTGGGTATTCTTGACACCTCTTCTTAATATCTTCTATTTCTATTAGGTGAATACCATAGATCCATAAGTCCATAGACTTAGGTATTTGCCTTAGTATAGGAAAAAACCAGAATATTAATATATAATATTGTCCAAGCCAAACAAATAATATGTCAACTCAGAAGCAGTTGATTATTAGAAAACTTTGTGGGAATGTAGAAGAAAAAAATAGGGTTTTAGAAAGTGAAACATGAAAACAATGAACATATGGAAAAATATTGATGAATTCTTGGAAATATACTGACGATAAAAATCTGTAATAAAGATGTACTGAAGACAGGATTCTATCATTCAGAATTTTCAGATAATTATGAGAAAAATAAGTCAAAAAGGTAGAAAAAAACAATGTGATTAAGAACTTCAATATTCCAAACATAAATGAAAATTGTGAAGAAGTAGTTCTATTTTGCAAATGTTCAAGTTGAAGAATGAAAATGGAGAAATTAAATAGACTGCCTTCTGTTATACATATACCATGGAATGTACGATAAATCAGAATTGAATTAAAAATCTCACTCTGCTACTTAGCCATTCTGTGGCCTTCTTCATATTAACAACTCTGAGCCCCATTTCCTTTTCTGTAAAATAATTTCTTTTTACAGAACTACTATGACTTGATGACCACCAAAGTGAAAACAACTTAGTACATGAGAGATGATCAGGGAAGTAGATTACTTTCCTGTTGCTTTGCTCTTTTAGGAAAACACGGGGATGTATGTATGTGCAGATTCTTACCACAAGCATATCAGGATATTTGCCAATAATCCTTATCATTCTCTGCAATTTTCTTTGCATGTCTCTCAGATGTTTCTTCAAAAAATCATTAGTTCTTTTACTCATATCCATAAGGGGTTTTTATGAAATAAAAATTTTTCATGACTTCAAGTTATGAAAACTTCCACATAATAGATTACAAAAGTAAATGAGGGTTTCTATATTCATTATTAATCTTTTGAGATGTTTTTTATCTGTTTGTTCTTTATCTGTCTGTTACTATTAAATTCCAATGTCTTTGTATATCCGTGTTATATCTTATTCATCTTTTCATACCATACTATATCTGATACTTTGCATAATACTTATTAAAATTTGAAGCAAATGTACTTAATAACTATATTTTATACATGTTGCTTTAATTATATAAACTAATCATTTTTCTCATGCTATTAAATTCATGTACTGCTATTTTAAGAAGGGAGAGAAGAAATGAAGCCAAATAGTTAACTTTTATAAATCCTTGTATGAAAAGCCAAAATTCATCTAATGATTATAATTGCTAATATTCTTTAGTTTCAGCAGAATACTCTGCTACCTGTTTTTCAAGGGTTACCTGACTTAATCCTCACAATTTAGTACAGATAAGGAAGCTAAAACTTAGAAAATTAGAATAAAAGCCTAAAGTCAGACAACTTATGTTCACTATACATGTGATCCTGAATAATCTGTATGTTGCTATATAAAACTATCAGATTTCTATCACTACCATTAGCTCCTATTCAGTAAGTCAAAACTAAATACAAAGAACCAAGTTATGTATGCAATAGGATAGAACAACTGATTCATATATTGTGTTTTCATTTGATTTCCAAAGATAATAACTATTTATTGCTAACTGTATATTGATTATGAAACATAATAAATTATTGGAATTAACAGAATTTGCTGAAAAATCATGGCTCTAATATCAGTAATATAAAGTCAAAACAGAGTGGAAAGTCGTGAAAACTGCATATTTTGGGATTTGTACATTTTGCAAGCATGTCCTATTTCTAAGTATGTTTATTCAAAGGTTTAACAGTATCCTTAAGTTTCAAAATTAATAGAAATTTTCTTTGAAGTAATTAAATGCTGATTATATAACTTTTGATTAGAGAAAAAAGCTGTTTCTGGTTTACAATATTTTTAAATTGTGCATAAACTGAATTTTAAAAATAGTTCAGCATCAAAAATGGCTAATGCTAGAAAATCACTTCCTCCCATAGAGAGCAGTTAATTACCATGGCTACCGTAATAAATAAAAAGTAAACAAGTCTGAGAGATTTTTTTCTTACTTTTTCATCCCCCCTCCCCCCCCCTTTTTTTTTTTTTCCTGTTTTAGACCTATCAGTTTATCAAATGAAATCATTCTAGTGACTGTTGTTCAGTCGCTAAATTGCATCTGACTCTGCAACCCTATGGACTGCAGTATACCAGGCTTACTGTCCTTCACTATCTCCCAGAGTTTGGTCAGACTCATCTCCACTGAGTCAATGATGCTATCCAACTACCTAATTCCCTATTGCCCCTTTCTCCTCCTGCCTACAGTCTTCCCCAGCATCAGAGTCTTTTCCAGTAGGTCAGCTCTTCACATCAGGTGGCCAAAGTATTGGAGCTCCAGCTTCAGGATCAGTCCTTCCAATGAGTCAATTCAGTTCAGTTCAGTTGCTCAGTCCTATCTGTTTCTTTGTGACCCCATAGACTGCAGCATGCCAGGCTTCCCTGTCCATCACTACTCCCAGAGTTTGCTCAAACTCATGTCTATCGAGTCAGTGATGCCATCCAAACATATCATCCTCTGTCATCCCCTTCTCTTCCTGCCTTCAGTCTTTCTCAGCATCAGGGTCTTTTCCAGTGAATCAGTTCTTTGCATCAGGTGGCCAAAGTATTGGAGTTTCAGCTTCAGCATCAGTCTTTCTAATGAGTATTCAGAGTTTATTTCCTTTAGGCTCAAGTGGTTTGATCTCTTTGCTGTCCAAGGGACTCTCAAGCATCTTCTCCAGCACCACAGTTTGAAAGCATCAATTATTCGGTGCTCAGCCTTCTTTATGGTCCAACTCTCGAATCTGTGCATGACTACTGGTAAAACCATTCCTTTGCTTATATGGACCTTTGTTGGCAAAGTGTGTCTCTGCTTTTTATTTTGCTATCTAGCTTTGTCATAGCTTTTTTTCCAAGGAACAAGCATCTTTTAGTTTTGTGGCTGCAGTCACTGTCTGCAGTGATTTTGGAGCCCAAGAAAATAACATTTGCCACTGTTTCCATTTTTTCCCCATCTATTTTAATGACTGTACATCTGCAATTAAAAGAATTATTCCCAAGTGTCACAAGGCAGGCATGTATATCTTTCTCATCATAGGAAGCAAGGTTCTTGTGCATTGTATATAATTTTTATATGCATAAATATTAAAAGTGATGGTGAAAATTATATGTGTAAAACTCCTTTTTTCCTCATATCAAACTAAAAGTTAATCTTTTTGAGTTTTATAGTTACCTTACCTCATGTTTCTCTGACCAGGAAATGGACACATTTTAGAAGTATTCATTTTTAAACCTTTGCATTCTTATCAGTATGAACAATAGAAGTTCCACATTGTGTGTTTCTAGGCAATAATATCAATATTTTCATTGTGCCATAATCTATAAATTTGATAGAAAAAATGGTAAAGAAAAAAGGTTTTTAAATTACATTTAAAATTTTCTAGTAACATAAGTAGGGTTTTACATAAAGGCATAAACCATTTCAAAATTTTTTCCATGATCCTAATAATCACATTTTCTTGACTAAAAAGAAGAAAATAAATATGTTCTTTCTTAATGTAAACTTTGGGTTGGTTGCTTACATCAGGAGCTGACCACTGAGATCAGTAATTTTTAAATTTCTTATAGTGGTTTCTTATTTTAGGGAGGAATTAAAGATAATTCTAAAGTTGCTTACTTTTTATTAAAAACAATTAAATTTCTGAAGCAAATAGACAGATAGAAATAGTAATAGCATTTATATTTTGGGAAGATAAAAAAAAAATCTCCAAGAGAAGCAGTGATTATATTTTTTTTCTCAAGAAGACTATATGGAATAAATTAAATGTTAATAAGTTTCTGTAGCCAATTTTCCAGAAAATTTCTCATCAATAATACTCATTTCTATAGGTGTTACAAAGGAAAGTATAAGGTGTGAGTCTGTTGTACTTATCACATGTTGAACTTTAGATAAAATGTTTTTATTGATGATTCTTTCTTCTTTTCCTCTGAACCAGTAACCTCAGTCCTCCCTGGAATGAAAGGAAAGATTTAGATAAAACACAGTGACATAGTGCTATTCAGTTCAGTTCAGTACAGTTCAGTCGCTCAGTTGTGTCTGACTCTTTGCGACCCCCATGGACTGCAGCATGCCAGTCGATCAAACACTCCTGGAGTTTACCCAAACTCATGTCCATTGAGTCGGTGATGCCATACAACCATCTCATCATCCGTCCCCTTCTCCTCCTGCCCTCAATCTTTCCCAACATCAGGGTCTTTTCAAATGAGTCAGCTCTTCATATCAGGTGGCCAAAGTATTGGAGTTTCAGCTTCAACATCAGTCCTTCCAGTGAACACCCCAAACCGATCTCCTTTAGGATGGACTGGTTGGATCTCTTTGAGTCCAACAGACTCTCAAGAGACTTCTCCAAAACCACAGTTCAAAATATCAATTCTTCAGCATTCAGCTTTCTTTACAGTCCAAATCTCACAGCCATACATAACTACTGGAAAAACCATAGCCTTGACTAGATGGACCTTTGTTAGCAAAGTAATGTCTCTTCTTTTTAATATACTGCCTAGGTTGGTCATAACTTTCCTTCAAAGGAGTAAGCGTCTTTTAATTTAATGGCGGCAGTCACCATGGCTGCCACAAAGTGATGGGACCAGATGCCACAGTCTTAGTTTTCTGAATGTTCAGATTTAAGCCAACTTTTTCATTCTCCTCTTTCACTTTCATCAAGAGGCTCTTTAGTTCCTCTTCACTTTCTGCCATAAGGGTGGGCTCATCTGTATATCTGAGGTTACTGATATTTCTCCCCGCAATCTTGATTCCAGCTTGTGCTTCTAACAGCCCAGCGTTTCTCATGATATACTCTATATAAGATAAATAAGCAGGGTGACAATATACAGCCTTGACGTACTCCTTTTCCTATTTGGAACCAGTCTGTAGTTCCATGTCCAGTTCTAACTATTGCTTCCTGAGCTGCATACAGATTTCTTAAGAGGCAGGTCAGGTCATCTGGTATTCTCATCTCTTTAAGAATTTTCTACAGTTTATTGTTATTCATACAGTCAAAGGCTTTGGCATAGTCAATAACGTAGAAAGAGATGCTTTTCTACAATTCTCTTGCCTTTTTGATGATCCAGTGTATGTTGGAAATTTGAGCTCTTGTTCCTCTGCCTTTTCTAAAACCAGCTTGAACATCTGAAAGTTCATGGTTCACGGACTATTGAAGCCTGGCTTGGAGAATTTTGAGCATTACTTTGCTAGCATGAGAAGAGTGCAATTGTGCGGTAGTTTGAGCATTCTTTGGTATGGTTTTTCTTTGGAATTGGAATGAAAACCAACCTTTTGCAGTCCTGTGGCCACTGCTGCGTTTTCCAAATTTGATGGCATACAAAGTGCAGTACTTTCACAGCATGATCTTTTAGGATTTGAAATAGCTCAACTGGAATTCCATTATCTCCACTAGCTTTGTTCGTACTGATGCTTCCTAAGGCCCACTTGACTTCACACTCCAGGATGTCTGGCTTTAGGTGAGTGATCACACCATCCTGATTATCTGAGTCATGAAGATCTTTTTGTACAGTTCCTCTATATATTCTTGCCACCTCCTCTTAGTACCTTCTGCTTCTGTTAGGTCCATACCATTTCTGTCCTTTATTGAGCCCATCTTTGCATGAAATATTCNAGGGGACAACAGAGGATGAGATGGCTGGATGGCATCACTGACTCGATGGGCATGAGTCTGAGTGAACTCCGGGAGTTGGTGATGGACAGGGAAGCCTGGCATGCTGCGATTCATGGGGTTGCAAAGAGTCGGACACAACTGAGCGACTGAACTGAACTGAACTGAACTGTGATCACTCACACAAAGCCAGATATCCTGGAGTGTGAAGTCAAGTGGACCTTAGAAAGCATCACTATGAACAAAACTAGTGGATGTGATGAATTCCAGCTAAGTATTTTCAAATCCTAAAAAAGTGATACACTCAATATGCCAGCAAATTTGGAAAACTTAACAGTGGCCACTGATGCAAAGAGCTGACTCATTGAAAAAGACCCTGCAGCTCAGAAAGATTGAAGGCAGAAGGAGAAGGGAATGACAGAGGATGACATGGTTGGATGGCATCACTGATTCAATGGACTTGAGTTTGAGCAAACTCCAGGAGACAGTGAAGGAGAGGGAAGCTTGGAGTACTGCAATCCATGCGGTCGCAAAGAGTCAGACACGACTGAGCTACTGAACAGCAAGAAATGAAGAAATGGATGGATGATGGATAGATGAATATTGAAGATATAATGTCTTTAAAATATCAATGTAGTGTTGTTTAAACCTCAACAAGTCAATTAATGCTAAAACAGATTGAAAACCAACTGTGAAAATTGTAACCATTTCGAATTTGACTTTAGGCATTCATTTTCAGTTCAGTTCAGTCGCTCAGTTGTGTCCAACTCTTTGCAACCCCATGAATCGCAGCACGCCATGTCCATCACAAACTCCCAGAGTTCACTCAAACTCATGTCCAACGAGTCAGTGATACCATCCAGCCATCTCATCCTCTGTCGTCCCATTCTTCTCCTGCCCCAAATCCCTCCCAGCAACAGAGTCTTTTCCAATGAGTCAACTCTTCACATAAGGTGGCCAAAGTACTAGAGTTTCATCTTTAGCATCATTCCTTCCAAAGAACACCCAGGACTGATCTTCTTTAGAATGGAGTGGTTGGATCTCCTTGCAGTCCATGGGACTCTCAAGGGTCTTCTCCAACACCACAGTTCAAAAGCATCAATTCTTCGGTGCTCAGCTTTCTTCACAGTCCAACTCTCACATTCATACATGACTACTGGAAAAACCATAGCCTTGACTAGATGGACCTTTGTTGGCAAAGTAATGTCTCTGCTTTTCAATATGCTATCTAGGTTGTTCATAACTTTCCTTCCAAGGAGTAAGTGTCTTTTAATTTCATGGCTGCAATCACCATCTGCAGTGATTTTGGAGCCCCCCCCCAAAATAAAGTCTGACACTGTTTCCACTGTTTCCCCATCTATTTGCCATGAAGTGATGGGACTGGATGCCATGATCTTAGTTTTCTGAATATTGAGCTTTAAGCCAACTTTTTACTCTCCTCTTTCACTTTCATCAAGAGGCTTTTTAGTTCTTCTTCACTTTTTGCCATAATGTGTCTATATTAGGAGTGCCTTCAGCCTCCTTACGGAAAATTGTCCCAGTCAGCAGTGCCAGTTCTTTGCTGTGTTTGAGAGAATACGTATGCTGTCTCTAGAAGAATTGGAAACCAAGTTCTCAATGTGGTTCATCATTCTGGATTAAGCATATCACTTTCTCTTTGAATTTTTAAAGAAATTCCGTATTTTTATTTTACTATTAATTCTTGAAATGGGACCCCACTCCAGTACTCTTGCCTGGAAAATCACATGGATGGAGGAGCCTGGTAGGCTGCAGTTCATGGGGTTGCTAAGAGTCAGACACAACTGAGCAACTTCACTTCACTTCACTCACTTGAAAATGAAAAATTATCAAAAGTGTCTTGAAATATTGGCAAATTCAGTTTCCTTAAGTTTATTTTATTTAGTTCAAATCTTGACCCTAAATAAGAGTAGGTACTTAGTAATTTAGAGTTTTAAAGACCAAAACTTAATTTGATACAGTTAATACATTCAAAATTTATCACCCAGCAACTAGTTTAAAAGTGTTTATTTTCTTCTTGTTAAGTTTTTTTTATGATAAATGTTGAGAAAACTTTTGCAGGGCAACACATCTTTTCCTGATGAAGATTTATTCAGAATATATTTTATTATGCAGTAAAGTTTCTTCTTTATAAATTTAGGGTTTTATGTTGATTATTGTTTTTGTTGAAACTCAAGTACCCAGGTGCTTTCTTCTGATCGTTATTCTTTAGGATGTTTCATAAGAGAGGAGAGAGAAAGGTAGAGTCAACTACATTTGTTGTCCTTGAGCACTGTGATGGAATGAGTTGTCCAGTTAAGATCCGTATTTCCAGGTGGGACCTCTCATTGAGAGCCAATTAGGATCGGATGAGACTATGAGATTTTGTGAGATCTTAGAGAGAGGAACACTGGTCTGATGATGTTGTCTTATGAAAGAGTAAGAGACGATGGAGCTGTCTTTGCAGGTAGATAAAGGAAAGGACATATGAAGACACCACAAGAAAGTGGCCAGGAAAAGATTTCTAATCAGAAACTGAATCTGATGGCACCTTGATCACGGACACTAGAACTGTGAGAAAAAATTCTGCTATGGCAGCCCAAGCTGATGAATAAAAATGTGAAGTATGACTGTAACTGCAGAAACTTGCCTTTTAGGTCTTAGCTCATCTTGTCCTCAGTAGATGAAGTTTCACATCATGAAAAACTCACCAAATTATTTATAAATAAATAATTTAGAACTGTTTATATGGGTAAATGATGGAAACCAGGCCATACCCCAACAACTGGAGTGGGACATATCATTGAATTCCACTTAAAACTGATGTTGTTAAAATCTAAATATATACTAAAAAAGTACCAAAACTTTGAACCCTGCAATATACTGAATGAATACATGGTTAAGTGTATCTTGTGCTGCTCTTTTTTTGAGCAGTTACCCAATGAGTTAATGGTTTGGGGTGGTTTTGGTAATGTGCAGTAAAAGGAATATGCAACAGATAATTTTGATAATATGCAATAAGAGCAAGAAAGTACTGAAATCAGATAAAAATCAATTTTAAATGAAAACAAGAACATTCATGTATGTGGTTTGCTCTGCAGAGACTAGTATGGGATATTTATGTTATATTTCTAAAACTTTCCTTATGAGTATTTTAAAATTAAGTATTGATTTGATTTTTAGTTACACTCTCGGGGCCTTAGTGATAGCCATAGTTCCAAGTTTTTCTCTTTATTCCTCAGAAATAGAGAATCAATCAGACAGACCATATAAGTACATTTTAAAAATTTATTTATTTTTAATTGAAAGCTAATTGTTTTACAGTATTGCATTATTTTCTACCACACATCAACATGAATCAACCATATGTTTACCCATTTCCCCTCCCACTTGAACATCCCTCCCACCTCCTTCCCCATCCCACCTCTCTAGATTGTTACTGAAACCTGGCTTGAGTTTCCTGAGTTATACAGCAAATTCCCATTGGCTATCTGTTTTACCTATCCAATGTTGTTTCCATGTTATTCTCTCCATGCCTCCCACCTTCTCCTTGTTTCCCCAGCAGCCATGTCCATAATTTTGTTCTCAATGTCTGTGTCTCCATTGCTGCTTTCAAATAGGTTCATCAGTACCATTTGTTTTTTTAGATTCCATATATATGTGTTAGTATTTGCAATAGCTAGGACATGGAAGCGACCTAGATGTCCATCAACAGATGGATGGATAAAGAAGCTGTGGTGCATATATACAATGGAATATTACTCAGCCATAAAAAAGGAATGCATTTGAGTCAGTCCTCATGAAGTGGATGAACCTAGACCCTATTATACAGAGTGATGTAAATGCATTTTAAAGAGTTATTTTAGTTCTTAGAAGACTGAAATTTAAATACTATAATGCCAAAAATAAAACAATTTTATTTTATCCTGTGTTGGTAATGCCAAGAGCACTATTACTTTTTCATATTTCAGTGGTCATATAGTATTAAATATAAGAACATTTGCCACTTAAGATCTTTGAAGATTGAAAGATATTTCAATTTTTATTTACTTAAGATTGTATCAATTAAAATATTTTCTATTCTGTTTGTACAAGACAAAAATAAATTTGCATGTATCATATTTAAAGGTAACATCTAAATTCTATTTTATCAGATATAAAACAGCTTAGATGCCAATAACTAGTAAGAAGTAAACTGGTGAGCAGATCAAAGTTATAAAGTGTATGAAAAGTCAAGTCATTGTGCATAATATTAAACCTGTGAGGCAAAAAGTTTTCATGAAGTTTACGTGCCAGACCCAGTGTGAATGATGGTATTTACTGTGTATTCTAAAGATGAAAATTCATGAGTGTAAAAGAGTCTTATTTATTTTATGAATTTTTTATATCATCAAGCTAAGAAATTAGCAGGACTAAGGCTCTGTTTACAAATATTATTATTTATTCCCTTGAAACAATTACACTTTTTCCATTTTCCATTTAAGAAGAAAAAATCAACCTCAAGCAATTTTTTAATTCTTAGTTTGTGAACAGAACATATTCTTTTTAACATATCAGATCATGGAATTCTCTAGGCCAGAATACTAGAGTAGGTAGCCATTCCCTTCTCCAGGGGATCTTCCCAACCCAGGGACTGAACCAAGGTGTCCTACATTGCAGGCAGACTCTTTACAGTCTGAGCCACCAGGGAAGCCCCTTTAAGTTCTCACCCATGTTTAAGTCTAGAGGAGAAAATGGCAACCCACTCAAGTATTCTTGCCTGGAAAATCCCATGGACAGAGGAGGATGGCAGCTTACAGTACATGGAATAGCAAAGAGTTTGGCATAACAAAAGTGACTGAGCATACCAAAGTATACAATTAATTTGTACACAGTTAGGAAATATATATATTATTTGATACAAAATCATCTTCACTAAGCAAGGAATTCTAAAATCCATCAACAAGAAATGATAAGGAACAAAAGAAAATTGTATTAAATTCATTCTTCAAAATAGTCTCAAATTCTTAAAAATTATCCTATGAAACTTTACTGAAATGGTTTATAACAATTTGAAAGAATTGAGAATAATTACAAGATTTAAAACTCTGTATCATGCATTACTGCTAATTTCAAAATGAAACATTAGTAAATTTAAGGAAAGTTAGAAGTTTTTGTTTTGCTTCAGTTCAGTTCAGTTCAGTCTCTCAGTCGTGTCCAACTCTTTGCAACCCCATGAATCGCAGCACGTCAGGCCTCCCTGTCCATCACCATCTCCCGGAATTCACTCAAACTCACATCCAATGAGTCAGTGATGCCATCCAGCCATCTCATCCTCTGCCGTCCTCTTTTCCTCCTGCCCCAAATCCCTCCCAGCATCAGAGTCTTTTCCAATGAGTCAACTCTTTGCATGAGGTGGCCAAAGTACTGGAGTTTCAGCTTTAGCATCATTCCTTCCAAAGAACACCCAGGGCTGATCTCCTTTAGAATGGACTGGTTGGATCTCCTTGCAGTCCAAGTTTTGCTTATTTTATCTATAAAAAATATTTTTGTTGTTGTGTACTTTTAAAGAAAAAGGCCATTTACTCACAGAAGCTGAAATTTAACACAAATGTAAAGTTTGGTTAAAAAAAAAAAAAAAGAAAAGAAAGAAAGAAAAGTAGCTGTTAGATTTGCAGAGAAAAAATAAACGAATTATCCTGTAACTTGAAATAACTTTTTGTTATAATGAGCTACAATCTAAATAGAACTTATAATGTAACTGTGTTTACTTATAACTTACCTGCTATTATTAGATATTATTTATTGTAGACTTCCCAAAAGCTACTAGAAAAGCTTGCTGATAAAGCAAAGGAGAACATCACACCCCTAGATTCTTAGTAGATATCCCAATTAGGAAAATCAGAAAGGCTATTAGGAGGTTTTCAGCTTAGTGATTTTAATATAAGTATTGCAGAGTGAATGGTTGGAATTGGCTAGAACTGTTTAATGATAACTTTAGATTGGAAGGCACAAATGTGTAAGTGGGTTGAAGTAATCCCTGGTGAACTGTCTGTTTCATATCCAGCGAATAAATATTTCTAAGCCAGCACACACACACACGCACATATATATATATCACAGTAAGTGAGCCTGACCCCTCTGTTGTTTAACATCGACCCAGGAGAGGATGGCTGATTCTTGTAGCATTTCCTGAAGGCACAGGAGTTGTGTTGATTAGTTATTTGTTCCTCACTTTGATCATTCTTCACCCTAAACTAGAAAATAAATCATTATGGTCTGGGGACATGATAAGTCCAGGTTTACACAGTTGTTTGATTTGTCATGGTCATAGATTTTCTGAGGGTAGGTATTTACATTCTTGTTCTTGTTAAAAAATCATTTTACCATTTTACATGATGGTGGGTGTGCTGTGGGGTGCATTTAAAACTTGAGAGGTCACATTTGACCCTTAACAAAAACTGAGAGAAGGGCTATAATTAGAGTTTTTAATCCTGGAGCCCAAATTTACTCCAAATGAAATGAAGAACAGATCCCATTTCTAACACAAAGAGCACATAGAAAGACTTATAGAAGTATTAAGCAAATTGCATTCTTGATTCCTTTGATCATTTTCAAGATCAATTTAATGATCTCAGAGATCTCTCTGAAAGCATGGGGTGTTTATTCCCTAAAAATAAATCAACTCACTAAACCAATATTATATGCAAAGTAGCTTGTTCGATTTCATAAATCTTTCATGCAAGGCACTCTTGGGTCTTTGTGAAATTGCCTGATTGTCCTGCTATTCTCTGAACAAAAAGCATGATTTTTCCCACTTTCTAGGCCTTTCATAAAGCATGATGTGGGAAGGCTGGGTGGCTGAAGAAAACTTCAAAATTTCCATTCAGTGGTAAAATTTTTGAACTCATACCAAAGCACAGTTGATTTTCTGTTGGGGATTAAAGATCTCTTTGTCTTAAAGTGGAAATTCATGAGTAAAACCCTGGAAGTCCCTGGAAGCCCCAGAGGTCTGTGTTATAGAAGAAGATAAAGAAGCAGGGCAGAAAAAGCCTGGTGATTTTCCTGTGACAGTATACATTGTCAAGGAATCTGCACAGTCTGGTAATGATAGTTGACATTTGTACTTTGTGTGGGTGTCAAACATATAGCTGTTTCTTGTCTGTTACTCAGTCTTTACAATAACCCTAAGAAATAGGTACTTCTATAACCACCAACTTACTGAGACAGAGTTAGTTTAAATAACTTCCAAGTATCTCTTAACAAGTAGATAGTGATGACGGTGGTGGTTTCAAACCCAACCTCAGGAAACTTTTTTTAACCATTATAAAATATCACCTCTCAGATAATAGATATGTTAATTAACTCACTTGAGGGATTCCTTTCACAATGCGTATATCAAACCATCACATTGCACACGTTAAATATATTACAATTTTGAATGCCCTCCATAAAGGTAGAATAAAATAAAGTAACCTCCATAAAGTTAGAATAAAATAAAATAATCAACTCTCAAAAGTCAGTAGGATTGTTAGTAATTTCCCTGGTCGTTCAATGGTTAAGACTCCATGACTCCTTGCTTCCAAAACAGGGAGCACAGATTTGGTCCATGGTTGGAGAACTAAGATCCTGCATGCCATAAGGAGCAGTCAAAAAAAAAAAAGTTAGTAGGACTTTAAAAGAAAATAAAAGTTAAAGCCAAACAATCTTTGCAAGCCTTTATAAAATTTATTTTGCCTAGTAATATAAAATAAAAGTCTTAAAATATCTACTCAGTATGATGGACTTTTGGAGGCAAAAGAAAATCTGAATTTTCTGAAAATCCAGAAAATCTGAATAATATATAGATGTACTATTTTTCTAATGAATTAAACTGTAAATATATCAGAAAGAGTAATTAATAACTGTGTTTATGAATTTCTGATCTATATAAAAAGTATGCTTTAATGTGGAGTTTTATATCAGGCTACATTTGTTTTGACTCCATTTAATGTGAAATAAAGTTGGACAGAGCTTGACAGCTAGTTTTTGAATGATTCTGACAAAATTTCACTAAATTGTGAAATTGATTAGCCAGTTATTTATATAGCTAAATTCTATGTTGAGGTTTTTTATATACTGAAAATAATTCTTTGCTTTATTATCTTATCTGATCAAGTTTTTGTTTACTCTAAGTCTGAGGTCTTCATAAGCAAAAAAAAAAAACAGCTAAATGAAGCATTTGCCTTTTTAAGAACATTTAAAATGAAATGAAGTTCAGGTTCACCTTGAAACATCAAACATCATTTCTAATTATTTGGTTTTTCTTCACCCTTAATTGGAAAATTGATCATTTAAAAATTGTATTTGAAGTGTAAAGAAATGTGATCCATGGAGAAAAGCAAAGTACTACATACTGAGTTTGAAGCTTTGTGAAAGTCTTAACAAGATGCTTAGTCATACTTTAAGAATCATGTACCCAATACTTTGGATCAGGGCTTAAAGAAAAAGACATTTTTAATCAATTATTTTGGCTATTAAAATTAAATATGGGAGTGGAGAAGGAGAAATAAGAGGTTGAAGGAAGGATTGAAAAGAAATACTTTCATGCCTAACTTGGAAAGCAATCTGTTTTCATTACAAATAAACCTTACTAGACATTCATAGGGAGAAGGCAATGGCACCCCACTCCAGTACTCTTGCCTGGAAAATCCCGTGGACGGAGGAGCCTCATAGGCTACAGTCCATGGTGTCGCAAAGAGTCAGACTGAGATGAATGAGCGACTTAACTTTCACTTTTCACTTTCTCGCATTGGAGAAGGAAATGGCACCACACTCCAGTATTCTTGCCTGGAGAATCCCAGGGGCAGGGGAGCCTGGTGGGCTGCCGTCTATGGGGTCGCACAGAGTCGGCCACGACTGAAATGACTTAGCAGCAGCAGCAGCATACATTCATAACCCAGTGTTGCCTGGGGTTAAGGCTTCATATCTATATGGCAGCTATTTTGAAGCTGGTAGATTTCAAAGTTTTGCAGCCTATTGAATACTTGTTTAAGAAAAATAGAAATGCCAACTGTATAATGATGCCCTGACTTTGAGAAATGATCTGCCTGCAATGCAGGAAATACAAGAGACATGCGTTAAATCCTTGGATCTAGAAGATACCTTGGAAGAGGGAATGGCAACCCAATCCTGTATTCTTGCCAGGAAAATCCCATGGACAGAGGAGCCTGGCAAGCTACAATCCATGGGTCTCAAAGAGCTGGACGTGACTGAAGAGGACTGAGTACATACAGAACAATCAATATGCTAAACTGGCATTTACAAAAGGACAGAACTTGATCTAAACACAGATTTTTATTACAAGGGGTAAGTAAGAAAAAGGGAAATTTACCATACTAATCAATTAACAGAAGTGTTCCTAAATCTTTGCTTGATTTCTATAGTAAAAGATATACACTCTTACAAGTTGTATAATTATGCTTAAAGAAATACCAATCAGGAAATTAATGATAAGGTAAGAAAGCATAACTATATACTCTTAGGAATAGATAACAGATTTTCTTTTAGATGTTCAAATTAATACTTATAGTGAGTGCAAAGTAAATATATCAATTGTTGTTGAAGTCTCTGAAATATAGTATTTTACCCAGTGCCCATTAACATGCATATATATTCTAAAATATGAATTTTAGTGGAGATTTATACAGATCATATAAAAAGGCAAGCTAGAAAAATTGATGTACTAGTTCATATTCATGTTTAGATAACTTTATTATTTTTAATTGGTACATTTTAATTTTCAGATGTCATCACAGGTAGAATAATCTTTTTTGTTTATTTTGGTGGTTAGAGGAATACTACAACATGTTGTATTAAAAAGGGAACTCACCAGATAAAGTTTTATGATGTTCATACATAACACTAGCTATTGACCTTTATGCATTCTGATATTTTAGGACATAGCCCACTAGGTTCCTCTGTCCATGGGATTTCCCAGGCAAGAATATTGAAGTGAGTTGCCATTTTCTTCTCCAGGGGATCTTCCCAACCCAGGGATCAACCCAGGTCTCCTGCATCTCTTGAATTGGTAGCCAGATTCTTTACTAGCTGCTCTGCCTGGGAAGCCAAATATTTTACTAGTTTTAACAATTCACTTATTTTTTTAGTCTACTTTATGTAATTATAACATTTATATTTTCTGCTAAAATTGATAACTTTCTTAACATCAGCTTTATTTAAATATTATTACCTTTCAAAATTATTTGCAATGAGATAGTGATTTTTATAAAGAAACTATTATTGAATATTGAGCTCTATTTGTTTGATTCCCTTAATTTTCAAGTGTTGAGTCAGACTCAGAAGAGAAAACAGAATTCCAAGTTCTTTTTAGAAGCCCATTATAGTTTGCCAAAATGTCAAAGTACTCAACATTAACTTGAATAAAGTGAATTTGAATGATTGTTGAGCCATTCATGGAATAAAATTTGAGGTGAAAATGGGGGATAATTCTATGAGTGTTAGGAAGAATAGTTCCTGGAGTTAGTTACTTAATGCAGTTACTTCAGTTTAACTCTCATATATGTGTGTGAGGCTAAGGGAAAACCCTTTTCAGTTCTGTTAGGACAAGAAGAAAAAGAGGGAGAGGTGCAGATAGCCATCCAAGAAACCGATGCTAAAATAAGCAGAAGATTAAGTATCTGGAGTGAGTGCTAAACATTTAACTAAAACCAGACAATGAAATGCTTGTGGCATAGATATTTTACAAGGAAGGTGAGGATACAACTGGGAGAAAGCATTGCGTTTGTTTTGGGAGGGGTCTTGTTTCCTATACTAGATCGTTAATTACCTGGGTCAGAGTAGTTTCAAGATTAAGTGCCAATATGAAATAAACGAGCGTCCCTGGTGGCTCAGGTGGTAAAGAATCTCCCTGCCAAGCAGGAGACCTGACTTCGATCCCTGGTTTGGGAAGATCCCTGAAGGAGGAAGTGGCAACCCACTCTGGTATTCTTGTGTGGAAAATCCCATGGACAGAAGAGCATGGCAGACTACAGTCCATGGGATCATAAAGAATCAGACACGGCTGAGTGACTTTCACTTCACTTCATTAAATAAATATATTTCTGTTTTTAAAAAAACTTACTTTATTAAAAATTGTTTTCAGAAGCAATCTTTTAATTGGGATATGGAATTCAGTTCAGTCACTCAGTCATGTCTGCCTCTGCGACCCCAAGGTTTGCATCATGCCAGTCCTCCCTGTCCATCACCAAAACTGGAACCTATTCAATCTCGTATCCACTGAGTCAGTGCTGCCATCCAACCATCTCATCCTCTGTCATCCCCTTCTCCTCTCGCCTTCAATCTCTCCCAGCATCAGGTCTTTTCAAGGGAGTCAGTCCTTCACATTAAGTGGCCAAAGAATTGGTGTTTCAGCTTCAGCATCAGTCCTTCCAATGAATACTCAGGATTGATCTCCTTTAGGATGGACTGGTTGGCTCTCCTTGCTGTCCAAGGGACTCTCAAGAGTCTACTCCAACACCATAGTTCAAAAGCATCAATTCTTTGGTGCTCAACTTTCTTTATAGTCCAACTCTCACATCCATACATGACTACTGGAAAAATGATAGCTTTGACTAGATGGACCTTTGTTGGCAAAGGTGTAATGTCTCTGCTTGTTTATTATGCTGTATAGGTTGATCATAAGTTTTCTTCCAGGTTACAAGTGTCTTTTAACTTCATGGCTGCAGTGACCATCTTCAGTGAGTTTGGAGCCCCCAAAATAAAGTCTCACTGTTTCTGTTGTTATCCATCTATTTGCCATGAAATGATGGGACCAGATGCCATGATCTTAGGTTTCAGAATGTTGAGTTTTAAGCCAACTTTTCACTCCCCTCTTTCACTTTCATCAAGAAGCTCTTTAGTTCTTCTTCACTTTCTGCCGTAAGTGTGGTGTCATCTGCTTATCTGAGGCTATTGATATTTCTCCCAACAGTCTTGATTCTAACTTGTGCTTCATCTAGCCTGACATTTCGTATGCTGTTCTCTACGTATAAGTTAAATAAGCAGGGTGACAAAATACAAGCTTGACATAATCCTTTCCTGATTTGGACCCAGTCTGTTGTTCCATGTCCAGTTCTAACTGTTGCTTCTTGACTTGCATACAGATTTCTCAGGAGGAAGGTCAGGTGGTCTGCTAAAGCATCTGTGTTCATTAAATATTTCACTTAGGTAGAAAGAGCAGAAACCTCATTTCTGACTTACCTCAGGGCCTTTGCACAAATTATTCCCTCTGCCTGATATTCTTTCTCTGGTTAATGCCTGTTAATCCCTGGAATCTTAGGTTTTTCTCTACAGACCCCTACAAAGCATAGATTAGTTTTCCTGTCATTTTCTCTTATAATATTTTCTCTTGTAATTGCTCATACTTCTCTGGCACTTTACTTCATAAGTAAAGTGAAAGTCTCTCAGTTGTGTCCAACTCTTTGTGACTCCATGAACTATACAGTCCATGGAATTCTCCAGGCCAGAATACTGGAGAGGGTAGCCTTTCCCTTCTCCAGGAGATCGTCCCAACACAGGAATCAAACCCAGGTCTCCAACATTGCAGGTGGATTCTTTACCAGCTGAGCTTCAAGGGAAGCCCAAGAATACTGGTGTGGGTAGCCTACCCTTTCCATATGTGTAATTATGGTCTCATTTTTGAGATTGTTTTTTAACAATTTTTCCTATTTGTAAATGCCAGCAGTGTATCAGATATATTATTTTAAATTATATGAGGCTGTGTCTAATATCTTATTTAATAAATGATACTGTTAGTCATTAAATTATAAGAAAAAGGGAAGAAATTAGTCTAAACTTTTATACGTGGATATTTTATTGTTACTGATTTTTAAGCAACAAAGTTCTACAAAGTTGGCTAAATTGTTCATATCTTTATAAGAGATGAATTAATCATTTCTATGATTTTCCTTCTGCTTTGAAGAAAGATATTCATTCTCCCAGAAATGTTAGGATGTATGCTGGTTGAACACCAGCATGATAATTGTCTAACCTTTTCTATTGCAAAGAGCTCATTAGGAAATCAGAACATTAAATTGAAAATATTTACTGACAAGATTTATAAATGTGATCTATCCCAGCTGTGGTTTTAGTAAAATGCTGATTTACAAGTAATGGCCTAAATGAGCCTCACTATTTTACAAACATCTTTTTAGGTAGAAAAGCACACTACCTAATAGTATCATGTTAGAATATTCTCATATCTCATTAGGTTTTTGATATGTAAATATAGTTTGCATTTGGAATAATAAGTCCCTGACATCAGAAATACATAACAGCCACAGAATAATCTTACTTTTACACATTTGTAAGCAACTGATGAATTTTAATATGGCTTGTACATATATTCTTCCCCAAATCTCTAATGGGTCAGAAGCTGCTTGTACAAGTTTGCTAAGGGAAAATGATGAATAATGTGGAATTGTTGCACTCATTTCCCTAAAATATTTTATGTTTTGCTTTAACATTTGAGTCTCTTATTTTTAAGGAACTTTTGTAGTAGATACCCCATTTTTAAATATGCAAATAAAAATTAAAGTCTCACAGTAATGATAAGAATTTGTGGAAATTGTATATAGTGTTGTAAAGCAGACAGGAAGAGTATGTCTCTAATGTGTTCACTCTGGACTGGGAATGAGAAGAAGTATAATTGCATTTCACTCATTGATTGTGTCCTTTGTATTAAATAAAACTTTTCTAGGTAAAATTGTATGACAACATAGTTTTTTTTTTTCTTTAAACTTATTTCTTTATTGAAGGATAGTTGCTTTACAGAATTTTGTTGTTTTCTATCAAACCTCAACAGGAATCAGCCATAGGTAGACATATATCCCCTCCGTTTTAAAACTCCCTGGCATCTCCTTCTCCACCCCACCCTTCTAGGTTGACACAGAGCCACTATCTCCTTTACATATGGTAATGTAAGTTTGACAACATAGGTTTTAAGACAAATTTCTTTCAGAATAAAGCCTCACTGTATAATACAAGAACTAGATTATATTTCTGGTTCATGTAAAAATCTTCCCTGTTTTACCCGTACCTTACAGTCTGTTGTTCATAGGAAATGGAACACATTGTGTCAGAAATTCTTTCACTGATTGGAAGAGAGAGAATATGGACTAGACTGAAATTTGCTTGTAGTCATCCAGCTATCATAAAAGTTGTCTCATGATGCCCTCTCCCTGCTGAGGAGGGTATTTCAGGCTAGTCTCTACCCTTCCTGTCTTTTTCTTGACACTTCCAGACCTGTACCCTAGTTGTGATGAACTGTTGTATTACCTAGGACATAGAACTCTTACTCTCCATCACTCACCTGGAATGATAAAAAGTTCACCTGCTTCTTGGTATTATGGACTGAATGTGTATGTCCTCTCAAAATTAATATTTTGAGACCAGAATCCCCAATGTGACCATATTTGGATACAGGGCCTATAGGAGGTGAACGTGAAAACTCAAAGTCTTAGATTCTCAGTCATGTCTGACTTTTTTTGACCTCGTAGACTGTAGGCCACCAGGCTCCCCTATCTGTGGAATTCTCTAGGCAAGAATACAGGAGTGGGTAGCCATTCCTTTCTCCAGAGGATCTTCCTGACACAGGGATCAAACCTGGGTCTCTCGCATTGCCACCAGATTCTTTAGCATCTAAGCCACCAGGAAAGCTCGGTAATTAAGGTTAAATAAGGTCATGGAGGTGAAGCCCTGATTCAGTAGACTTGGTATCCATGAGACATGAAAGCACTCTCTTTCTGCCTCCCTCTCTACTAGAGGTCACAAGAGCATGTAATAAGATAGCAGCCACCTAGAAGCCAAGAGAAGAGGCCTCAGAATAAAACCTACCTTGACAGTACATTGATCTTGTACGTCCCAGCCTCTAGAACTTGAGAAAATAGATTATTACTGTTAGGCTATCCAGTCTATGGTATTTTGTTATGATGCTGCTACTGCTGCTAAGTCACTTCAGTCGTGTCTGACTCTGTGCAACCCCATAGACAGCAGCCCACCAGGCTCCGCCGTCCCTGGGGTTCTCCAGGCAAGAGTACTGGAGTGGGTTACCATTACCTTCTCCAGTTTTTTTTATTGTTGTTGTTATAGTAGCCCTAGCCACCTAATATAATTAGTTTGCATATTCTTTAGAACTAAGATTGTTAAACTAAGATAAAGCCTCTGTAATCCTCCTGACTTTCCACTCAAGCAAAATCTATTTCTCCCTGCTTTGTACTCCCATGAGACTTGCATACAACTATATTATCCAAATACGTGGTTTATTATTGTAATTATTTATTAATTTATATTTTTCCTTTGGGGTTGTTATGAGCCTGAAAACACCAAGCTCAGAGTCTTATACAAATGAAGAAAGGAAAGAAGAAAGGAAAGAGGGAGGAGGGAAAGCGGGAGAAGAGTCAGAAAGGGAAGAAAGAAGAGAAGGAAGAAAAAAGGAAGGCAGAACCTGCCAAGTAGGAAATCTGTGATATAATCAGCCTCACCATCATCACAGATTTGTAATATGTATGACAATTAGATCCCCTAGTATATCTGAGAGAATATGATTTTAAATACTTAAGTGTGTCATATTCTCTTACTGGACAGTGTGTAGCTTTGTCCCTATCCCTAGTGTAACTTCTCTAGATTTTTAGAAAGATGGAAAAAAGGACTGATTGAAATCATCATTTACAATTTTGAGGAGAGAAAGATTGTCCAATAAATGTTAAATATTTCCATGTATCACAGGCAAGTGATGATACATGTTTTCCCAGAAAGCTTCATATCTAGGCATTATGTCCTTTGAATACTGAAAGCTATTAAAATATCTGTAAGAGAATCCCCCAAATTTTTTCAGGGATACTATGGCATTTCATGAAATACAATCTTGTTGCATCTTGGATATTAGTGCAGTCCCTTATTTTTTCGATGTGAAAACTAGGCCTGGAGGGTTAGATGACTTACCCAAAGCCTCACAGCTCTCATGTTTCCCCAGAGAGAAGGCAAGTAAGCAAGTGTTCCAACTGCCTGTAAGTGGGCCTACTGCCCGCTGAGAATGTGCTGATTTTAATTTTCATGAATCTAAAGTTGTCGTTAGGCAAGCTTAGCAAATGTGTTCAGTGAGCAAACTTGCTTCCTGTTTAAAAAAAAAAAATATCCAAATTATCAGGTAGATGATTCTAGAGTTATTTTAATTAAAGAAGGCAATGGAGAAAAAAATTAGGCACTTAGATAGGTTTCTTGGACTCATAAAATTAAAGAGTCTCTTCTGTCAATATGTTAGGTTAGAGGTAATTCCTGTAAATGTGAATGTAAATTAACTGTGTAAATCCCCATGCATATTAATTACAAAATAAACGTTTCCTACATTATCTTTTATTTCCATGGTAGAAGCTCCTATTTTTTAAGAAAGAGAAAAAAATAAGAATACTTCTCTGAAGTTGGCATATTTTAAATCTCCTCTTTGATTCTCACTGGCTCCAGATGCTGATATATAATTACTCTTTGATAAACTTTTTGCCTCAGTTTATTCCATTTTTATAAAAATGATAATATACCTAAAGGACTCTTAAATGGCAACATCCTGGGGAAGTGAGTAAATCTCTAAGAATTCCTGCTTGTACATATACTTAAAGAGAGAAGTACACTTCTAGCCTCTCAATAGGAAAATGTGAGTTAGTTATTTGGAGCAGTTAGTAATGATTTTGGATTTTTGTCCACTTTTTTGATAGAAGTTAAAAATCTAATGGTAAACTGTTCATCATCTGGCAGATCCTTAACTTCCAACTTTAATTTCCAGTTTGACTACTTACATGATTAACAGGCTTATAAAATAGAATAGTAATCATTTTCTATTTAAGAAATTAGGAAAATGTTCAACCACAAATCCCTGAAGTTAGGTACGATTCAGGATTTCTTACCTGAACTAAATTTGAAATTAATCACTGAACTAATTAGTTACATATATTTAATAGCCCATAATTTAATCTTCTGTCTTCAGGGCAAGACATTATTTAAAGTGCCCCAAGTGGACATAGACTATAACTAACAAGATGGAGTTTAGAAAGAAAAAAAGACTATCAAGGAAAAATGGTTTATGTAGAATTTATTGGGATGTCATTGATGGAGACAGATATTGGCACTAAGAATATGTAATTTGAGCTAGGACTCAAACAGTATTTCATAAAGAATGAAACTATTATTCTACAAATTTAATAATTATTCTTTTTTTCTTTAGGATTTACTGGTTCAAATGCAATACTTATAGAATTAGTCTCTTGAAGTCATGCTTGAAAATGACATATATTTTGTAGTGATAGGTAACTTCTTGGTCTAAATATTAAAAGCTAAAGATTAGTATTAGCTTGTGTGTCAGACTAAGTTATTTTGAATATCTTAAAAGCTAAGCATTTCTAAATTTAAAATATAGAGGATATTCCTATCTGCATTTTAGAGATGGCACCTAGAAAAATTTTATAGCTGGCTTAAACTCACACTGTTACAAGTGGTAGCTGGTGGTTCCAATATGACTCCAGAGTAGGCCATTGCACCTCTATATACTTTCTACACAAATGTTCATGGAACAACAGCAGGGACATCCTCTAAGAGCTTGTTAGAAATTCAGAATCTAAGCCCAACCCATGTCTAATGATTCAGTATTTGAATTTTTTAAGGTTTTCAGGGGATTCATTAATGTTTGACAAGCATGACTTTGTAAATGTTGCCTCTTCATAAAACATTTTTAGTTACATTATATATTGTTTTAAATTCTTAAATGATAATTGTATGTTTCAGTTTTTCTTAAAAAAAAAGAACTAAATTTCTTGAAGTCAGCATATTTAAAATAGAATTTAAACTCAAAGCAATGTATTCTATTATTATTCTAATATATCCTTGTTCTCATTTTTTAATGGGTGGAGTGGCAGTAACACAATTGAACTCCTATTTAAGGGAGATTTGCTTTCATCTGGTTCACTTAGTGCCTGCTGGCTGCTTACCTAAAATTTGTTTTCCACTATATAACTTAGATAATGTATTTCAGATATATTAGAGATTAATTAGGTCTGTGTGTGGTAGTTGCTCAGTCATGTCCGACTCTTGTTACCCATGGACTGTAGTCCACCAGGCTCTTCTGTCGATGGGATTCTCCAGGCAAGAATACTGGAGTGGGTTGCCATTTCCTTCTCCATGAGATCTTGCCTACCCAGGGGTCGAACCCAGGTCTACTGCACTGCAAGCATATGCTTTACAGTCTGAGCCATCAGAGAAGCCTGCAATTAGGTCTAATATACCTGAAATACACCATTTAAGTTGCTGCTTTCTTCATCATTCATAATGCCAGCCCATTGATAACCCAAGGTCAGTAATTCTTAAAGTTTAGCATATTTAAACAAATTCTTAAAGTTTCCTGGAAGGAAGACTCCTTCCAGGACCCAAGAGCATGCTCTTGTCTAACACTTGGCAATGAATTGTCCGAGACATAAGTGATGACAAGTAAAGGTACTTTATTGGGACGTGACACCCAGGTGGAGAGCAGAAGGTTAAGGGAATACAGGAGGACCGCTGTGCCTGTGGCTCACAGTCTCGGGTTTTATGCTGATGGGGTTAGTTTCTAGGTTGTCTCCGGCTAATCATTCTGACTCAGGGTCCTTCCTGGTGGTGCGTGCATTGATCAGCCAAGATAGATTTTAGCAAGGAAGATTCTGGAAGGTTGGTAGAACCTATGGAGCAAGGTCTCCTCTCTCTTTTTGACCTTCCCTAAATTCTTCTGGTTGGTGGTAACTTGTTAGTTCTGAATTCCTTACCAGGACCTCTGTTCAGGATAACACATGTAAGTGGTTACTATGGAGTCTGTCAGTGTTTGCCCCAACAGAATCACTGTGCATATACTTGCATGTGAACTCAGTCATGTCAGACCCTTTGGATCCCATGGACTGAAGTCCTCCAGATTTCTATGTCCATGGGATTTTCTAGGCAAAAATACTGGCGTGGGTTCCCATATCCTCCAATCGAACTGTGTCTCCTGCATTGACAAGCAGATTCTTTACCACTGAGCCTCCTGGGAAGCCCCAACAGAATCATTGAAGATGTTGGTGAGCCAGATTATTGCTTCATTCCCCCAGAGTTTCTGATTTCTGTAGGTGGGAGGTGAGATCTAAGAATTTGCTGAGAATTTGTTTCTACCAGGTTCACAGTGATGCTCTTGGCTACTGAACTAGGAACCATAATAACAAGTCACTCTCGTGTTTCCTGATTTCATCTATGTTGATTACCAATGGTATTTCCCAAATTAATTTAATTAGTCATTAAGTAAGGTTTCAGGCTATCCAAGAAATCTCATTCTATAGAAGAAAACTCCAAGTCTACAAAGTTAGAGAAATGATTCCAAACTGAGTTTTGGAGTAATTATAACCTAGCTTCAACAAACTTCAGAATTTGAAGAACAACTAGAATTTTTAACATCGATATTCACAGATATTCTCTTCAGTCATTCATTCTGTTTATTCTTCCATAGAGGACATCATTTCCATATTAAGCAAAAATGCACTTATAGATTTGTACTGATTGTGTCCTCAAATGTAGTTCTTATTGGTTAACAATATTTTAGTGTCATTTCTTAACAACATTTTAATTCTTATCGAAATTTTTGAATATAAGACCTGCGATGTGCATATGACTTTTAATATACTGGTGTAAAGCCAAAATATTTTACTTGTAGAGTCATAGGATTTTGAGACCATTAGGATTTATCTTGGCCATGTATTTCACAGATGAATGCAATCTGGTGAATCAGTCATACAAACAACAACAGACCATAGTGCTAGTCCTACAATTGAAATATAATGAGATAATGATGAGATAATTACAACCTGAATTTCCTAAATCCTAGCCATGTTTTTTATCACAGTGTAATTTACTGTATTGAATGATAACTTGTTTGTGTTGTCACACAATTTTTTAGTATATGTGCTGCCGAAGCGAGCACTGTCACAGAATTTTTTTAAATTATATTTAAAAGTTATTAAATGTGTATCAAACCAAAAGTTACAGTGTTACAATAGATGGGACTGAAACAGAATAGGATACTATGAGGCCTTCCTGAGTACAAATGTCTTTTTATGTCCCCAGTTTTTTGTTTATAGGAAAAAGGCTTCAAGCCTCCTGACCTAGGAGTTTCTAATTAGGGAAATTAAGAGAATGTAGAAACAAAGAACAGTCTAGAAGCAGTACTGCAGAAATGGGGCAGGGTTGTGGTTCCTGCTCAAGAAATATACATAACAATGTGTCTTTGAGGTCTTCAGGAACTGAGGTCCCCACCTAGGTGGAGGATGGTGACTTCAAGCTAACACAAGATTCCTGGGACACCTACTGTTATCTCATCACCAACCATTCAGAAGAGTTAAACACACCACAGCCCTCATCCCAAGTTTTGCCTATAAAAACTCCCTGAAAATCACTGTAGATGTTGGGATTTGTGAGCCTGAGTCACCTATTCTCTTTGACTCATGAACTTGCAATCTGTAATAATTTTGGCAAACTCACCAAACAACAGGATACCTGATAAACATTAGGAAAAAAAAAAAAAAAAGATGTGCTAATAATAAATGTAATATCATCTTATACCAAAAATGGCTCTCATAACTTTAAATATTCCTATTAACAAATTCAAGATTCAAGAAATTATCAAATTGACCTGAACAACCCTAATTTTAAAGAAAGATAAGTAATAGGAAGTTACAACATTACTTCTTAGTAAAATATTTTTGCAGCACAAAGAATGATAGCAATGGCAGATTATCTGAGTCCATGTAGTAAACAAAATATTTGTTCAAGTTATGAATATAGTTGGGCATTGAATGTTCTAAACAAGAAGAATGATATTGGAAAGAATCAGTGTCTCTTTTTCTTTTCCTCTCTCTTCTTCTCTCTCACTTTTAAAGTACATTAGGGATACTTAATAGAAATTTCTGGAAAACAGCAAAACAACAAATATTGCAAACAGTAAGTGGAATGCCATTTATGCCTTTACAAATCCAGGAAAGGCTAGTCTAGAATAGTCTGTTTATGTTCTTCCAAAGAGATTATATTATCCACCTCTTGGAGAGAGCATGTTAGTTGATAGTGTTGACAATAATTATAAATGATTCTGTGAATAACTCATAACTGGTCAGTTAAGTTCAGTTCAATTGCTTAGTCATGTCCAACTCTTTGCAACCACATGATTGCAGCACTCCAGTCTTCCCTGTCCATCACCAACTCCAAGAGCTTACTTAAACTCATGGCCATGAGTTGGTGATACCATAACTGGTCATCAGGTCTAGTGAGGGCCATAACTGGTCACTCAAATATTTTTATTTTAATATGAAAATGACCATAAATGTCATAGAAATGAGAATTGCACACTATTTTAGTAGGTTATTTATGAGAAATGACTGCTGCTGCTCTTGTAAGCATTCAGCATTAGTTACAAGTCCCTAGTCTGAATTCTTATTTCTAGGAATCTAATTTGTTGGGTAAAATAAAATTTGAAGGAGAAATATTAGTATTTGTAGTTTCTTTTATTTCTTGATTGTCTTATTTGTAAAGCAGTCAGTATTGTTAGATAGTGAGGAATATGGAAGCAAGCAAAAGACAGTATAGCTCAGAAAGAAATTGGCTAAGAGAACAAAGAAACGTGCAGCATAATACCTGATCTGACAATAGCAACTGAGGGTAATAAAAGAAAATAATTTAAAACTTTTTCAAAACTGAAACTACAGTGTAAGCAGTCTTTTAATAACTGGTTATGATAAGAAATATTCTAATACATACATAGACCAAAGTTAATACACAGGACAATTGTTAAAACACTCTCAAAGCTGAAACTGCAAATAATGCAGACTTTTTTGATAAGAATACACCCTCCCTGAAAATATAACAAATGTTAATCATTTTATCAATCTATGTAGAAACCTATATCTGTGTATATGTGCAAGTATTTATAATTATGCATCAAATTCATTTCAATGAAATTTATTATCTTTATTGAAGCAGTCTTGCTAAAATAAAATAATCAGTCATAATCTCCTGTTCTTTTATACCTCTTAAGATGACCTAAATCCAGCTTTATCTATAAAAACCTGAACTCAAAATCTGCTCAGTCCACAAATGTCTTACTTTTTCGTTTTGCCTGTAAATCTGTCTGACCACTCCAAAAAGGTCTTGGCCCTAAAACATTTGTGTTGGTTTCACTAAATTTAATGCTTACTTTTATAATCATTTCCTATCATTCTTAATCTGACTGAATTTTCACTTTATGATCTTGGTAATATATGAATTTTTAACATATTTTAGGTAACAAATGATCAGTTTTTCTTTTCTTTTTCTGTTCAAACAATTCAATATGATTTTTTTATGATATGCATAATTAATTGGTCACTAATTTAGAAATTTTAAATGATGTACTGCCTTCAAAAGTATTAATAGATTTGTATTAAACTTTTTTGCAAATATTTCATTCCTTTAATGAATACATTATTATTATGCAGAACATTCTAGGGAGTAATATGGAATATAGGTATGAATAAACTAGACAAAAATTCACTTTCTAGTGTAGGAAAACAGACAAAAATTAAAATATATATTATCTTAATTGATAATTACAAATGATAATGAAAAAAAGAGCCTAAGATTTCTGAGAAGTAGTTTTTATAGTTTTAGGTGGAGTGTACAGGGAAAATCTCAATGATGAGATAAGATTTAAGTGAAGTCCTAAGAAGGGAGCTATGTTCATAGATAGAAGTGTGTGTACCTGTGCACCTGTGGCTGGGACATAGTATGGACACATAGGCTTAAAACCTCATGAGCTGGGGCTGAATGTCAAAGTCAATGCTTTCTATACCCCAAGGCTGAAAACTAGGATGGGTGAATTTCTCAATAGATAGTTAAAATAATGCTGAAACGTCTACATAGAGTATTTGATTCTAGCTATATTACATTCTGGAAAAGACAAAACTATGGAGATAATAAAAAGATCAGTGGTTGCCAGGGACTGCAAAGAAGGAGAAATGAATAGACAGAATGCAGAAAATTTTAAGGTCAGTGTAAGTATTTTGCATGATACTAAAAATGGTAGACATGTGTAGTTATGCATTTGTTTAAAACCTTTAGAATATATAACACCAAGAGTGAATCCCAATGTAAATTATGGGCTTTGGGCTATGACTGTATGAGAGCAAATAGTATTAGGGAACTCTATATTTTCCACTCAGTTTTTCTGTGAACCTAACACTACTCTAAAAATATATTTTTAAAAATATATAAACCATTGAAAGATACCTTCTCTCTAAAAATAATGCTAATGATAAAGGAAGGAACAGAAAATTAACAACAGTTAATTGCTAGCAGACAATTAACAAAAGCTCACTATTATTAAAAGAAAATTGGAGAATATTTTTCTTTATCAAATATGATTGATAATTCCTTTTGGATATCTTTTTTTTTTTTTAATTTAGCTTTTAAGTGCAAGCACAGACTCTGCCTGGAGTGCAGGTGACCTAAGTTTGATCCCTGGGTTGAGAAGATTCCCTGGAGAAGGAAATGGCTATTCACTCCACTGTTGTTCTCTGGGGAATTCCATGGACAGAAGAGCCTGGAGGGATACAGTCCACAGAATCGCAAAGTGGGACATGACTAAGTGGCTAATACACAGAGACTCTATCATGCTAAACTTGTCTTGTGTATTATAAATTTATACCAAATATTTTAATTATTCATATAAATCATTGGTAGAATTAGCATATGCAGCTTGTCTCTCCAATATAGAAATATTAACTTAAGATTTTAAAATCATGGTCAATTAGTATTTTAATTGATTTAATTCACTTATTAAAAAGAAACTCAGAGCATTTTTGTGTGTGTTTTGGAAAAATTAATTGTTATACTGAAGAAAATGACCATTTATTCACCAACAGTTAGACATGCAGTCCATAATTTCATATTCTAGTATTGAAGTATACAGTTAAATATTTAGCTTACAGCCTGATTTTGGATGCCATTTCTATTGGCTTTGAAAAATGGAACTTAAGCTTGAAATTGATACAAAAAATGATTAAGAAAATATTTAAGAGATACTTTATATGACAGTGTGGCAAAAAGGCTAAAGAAAATTATTCTTTGATATAATTCTTTCATTTTTCTTTTATAAGCATAAAATTTTTATATACATTGTTAGTTTCCTTTCCTTTCAATGAATACTCCAAGAAGAAGTATTGTTGAGAAAACAAAATACTTGCTGCTGTGTTGTGGTAGAAAGATTAACATAAATTGAAGGTTTTCTTTTTGGACAGCTTTTCTTTTTGTGTGTCCTCAGATAATACACTGATTTCCATCTTCAAGGTGGAATTTTGGTTGAAAAGAATAGCAAATATCTTTAGATAGAATGCAGGTTCTTATATGGACATAAGAAATAAGTAACTTCTTATATATAAGTTAACATATTCATAAAATTACATCTGAGTTACAATAACATTATTATCTCTTCTGATTTTAATATCATTATCGTCATCTTCTAAAGAATCGTTAGTTACTGAACACTTCATGGTTATAGCTGTCAGTCTCCAAGGGAAAGGCTACTAAGGGTCTCTTTACTTCGCTTCTCCTGCTCCCTCCTTGCTCTATTTCTATTCTAGTCCCATTGCTTAAAAACTTGTTTCTTGAGAAACAGTGGTGAGTATAAAAAAGTGCGTTACCTACCCTCATGATGGTCTTATTGTAGTAGGGGGAGAGACGGAGATTAATCAGGTAATTATGCAGATATATAACTAAAATGGGGTAAGTGTAGTGAAGAGAAATTATAAAGAGCAATAACAGTTTTGTGTGGTTTGGGACAGTATTGTTTCTGAAGAACCTTTCAGCTTTAAAACTTTATATAGAGTAATTAGACAATCTTGGATGCAGTGGGAGAGATACTTGCATGGTGTATAGAGGTAAGGAAACTTCATCCAGCTCCTCTTACCCTATTCTAGAGATAACTTTATTTTCTGCCTTCATTTAGGAGAAGGCTTGAGGATAGCATGTTACAGTATTAATTCACTTGGTTTCTCAGAATGTCCTCAATTTAAGACTCTGCCTTCTCTTTATGACTTCTAGGAGAGACCTCCATGTCACTACTAAATTGAGCCCAAGGTTTATTTTTCTGAACAGTACTATTGGAAGTGTCTGAACAGTTATAACCTGTTCATAGTGCCTTGCATTTTTTCATTTGTATGATATTGCCTCATGAAAATATTCATTGTGTCATTGAACCTACTCCTTCATATTACTGTTCTTTCTCATGTAGTGAAAATGAAAGTCCCTCAGTTGTGTCTAAGGGACTCTTTGTGACCCCATGGACTCTACAGTCCATGGAATTCTCCAGGCCAGAATACTGGAGTGGGTAGCCTTTCCCTTCTCCAAGGGATCTTCCAGACCCAGGAATTGAACCGGGGTCTCCTGCATTGCAGGTGGATTCTCTAGTTGAAATACTAAAATATTATCTCTCTCAGAGATCCCGCCATTCATTCATTCTTTCATTTCAGGCATAATGCTAATTGTTAGAGACCAGATTATCTACTAGAACTTCTAGGAAGCCTTCCTTGATT
This sequence comes from Neotragus moschatus, assembly GCA_006410615.1. Classification (NCBI taxonomy): domain Eukaryota; kingdom Metazoa; phylum Chordata; class Mammalia; order Artiodactyla; family Bovidae; genus Neotragus; species Neotragus moschatus. The sequence continues at coordinate 47,478 of SJYA01000409.1, read as the reverse complement.
CCTGTAGGGAAATTTCATTATAAGATTATTAAGTATCATGTATTGAGTTCTTTCTTTGTATGAGCCTCTATGCTAAGCATTCTTTTTTTTTTTTTTTTCCATTTCATTGAAAGCTTCTGGTCAGTTCAGTTCAGTTCAGTCGCTCAGTCGTATCCGACTCTTTGTGACCCCATGAATCGTAGCATGCCTGGCCTTCCTGTCCATTACTCACTCCTGGAGTTCACTCAGGCTCACATCCATAGAGTCGGTGATGCCATCCAGCCATCTCATTCTGTTGTCCCCTTGTCCTCCTGACCCCAATACCTCCCAGCATCACAATATTTTCCAATGAGTCAACTCTTTGCATAAGGTGGCCAAAGTATTGGAGTTTCAGCTTTAGCATCAGTTCTTCCAAAGAACACCCAGGACTGATCTCCTTTAGAATAGACTGGTTGGATCTCCTTGCAATCCAAGGGACTCTCAAGAGTCTTCTCCAACACCATAGTTCAAAAGCATCAATTCTTGGCAGCAACAATCTAAAAAGTGCAACAACACTATGAAATGATTCTTCTTATTGTTATTCTTATTTCACAAGTAAGGAATTTGCAACCCATAGCTGGTGAATAGCTAGATCAGAATATAACTCTTAGGTGTGTAATTCTAGAACCACAATTCCTAACCATCACATGACCGTTCTTCATTTTCAAAACACTTGACTTATAATCTCAGAGTAGTGCTTAGTGCTTAATTCATTGTATGCTTAGCATATATAATTAATACATGCTTAATTCATTAAATATGAAATTACAGTCATCAAGACACGTATTGCTGCTGCTGCTGCTAAATTGCTTCAGTCGTGTCTGACTCTGTGCGACCCATAGATGGCAGCCTGCCAGGCTCCTCCGTCCCTGGGATTCTCCAGGCAAGAACACTGGAGTGGGTTGCCATTTCCTTCTCCAATGCATGAAAGTGAAAAGTGAAAGTGAAGTCAGTCAGTCATGTCTGACTCTTAGCAACCCCATGGACTGCAGCCCACCAGGCTCCTTCGTCCATGGGATTTTCCAGGCAAGAGTACTGGAATGGGGTGCTATTGCCTTCTCCAAAGACACGTATTAGGTTTTCTTATTATCCACTGTACCTAGAAAAGTATGTTTTACAAATGCATGAGTTAGAGTCTGAAAAAATCTTTAAATTTTGAAGGCATAATGCAATAAGTTTTGAAAGCATACTTCTAGAATGAGTATCTCAATAAGAAGCAATCTGAATATTTGTATTTAAACATTTAAAATACTAAAAGTCATCAAAATAAAAGGCTACTTTCACTGCATCATAATATTGAATACTTTATTTATATTAAAAAAACACCTAATGTAAATTCTACAAGGATATCAAAGGGATGTATTTATAGCATGAAAGCTCAGTTGCAAAAGACTGATAATAATAGCACCAACATGTAAATGTAGTAGATTGTACACATTGTCAAAAAAAAAGGAGGAGTCTTAATAGTAGATTTCTAAATAAATTAGCTGAGGGCTCTTGACTCAAGATAGCTAGCACTTCTCTATTTGATGAAAGAAACCATAGTAATTGTCATGAGATATTTCTTCAAATAGACCAATACAATTTTGGATCCTATTAAGACATCTAAAAGGTTAAATGAAATTAAAAAAAAATGTTTCTCATTGAATAATCTCTGATTTTTAATATATAAAGTTTAAGATAGATGTATATACATATATGAATAAATAAATATGGATATGATTAAAATGAATGAATAAAACAATTTGAAACTTGTCACAGATCACTTTTTAATACATGGATTTCAAAGCAGACTTTGTGATTCTCTTTTATGCTGATGGAAGGTTGTAGAGATGTATTTAGATCTTTCTTTTGCTTTTTTAATTGTTCTGAATTCAAAAATAAATTAACTGGCTCAAATTTTGATTATTTTGAAGTAATTCACACGTGGTCCATTCATTTACATTTGTGTTGACTGAATACCAAATATGAAATACATGAAAATGTGTGTTTATTTTAGTGACTGACATTATTTTAGTTATATAATTCTTAAGAACAAATGTGGACTTCTCTGCAGTTAATTATTTCTTTGCTCTTGTACTAATATTTGTAAGTAGTTCTGATTTATCTCTAAAACTGATACTGCTTTTTATTTTTTAAATGTAAGGAAAAAATGATTACCAATTACCATAATATTTTCCTATGGAATTTTGAAAAGTGGGACAATGACTTAATTGGTATATTTCTTTTCCCATTAGTATCCTCATTAGGTGAGATATACTGATTATTAGAACTGATGTGATGTTGTAGAGTTGCTTATGAAAGTGAAAAAAGTAAACTCTGATTATCAAGCAACTACATATTACCTAAAAATAAATTAGGAAGTATATTCTTAATTAACCTAATGAGTATTAGGAATGCTGAAATTACTGTCATTTTAAACTTGAATTTATATTATTTAGTCATAGACATGTGAATATTACATGTGGCATTAATTTAATTTGGGGATATATATAAGGTTAAAGGTAACCTTGGGGCTTCCCTTGGGGCTCAGCTGGTAAAGTATCTGCCTTCAATGCGGGAGACCTGGGTTTGATCCCTGGGTTGGGGAGATCCCCTGGAGAAGGGAAAGGCTACTTACTCCAGTATTCTGGCCTGGAGAAGTCCATAGACTGTACAGTCCATGGGGTTGCAAAGAGTTAGACATGACTCAGTGACTTTCACTTTCACTTTCAAAGGTAATCTTTAATGTATAGCTATTAAATATGTTCATATGTTTGTGATCTAAATAGTATCATTTATTTATTCTTCTAATTTTTTATTCATTACCATATCTTTACTTATGAGCTAACAGTTTATTCAAAAACAAGAGATCTGTCATGAAAGGGAAATAAAATAAAATTAATATTATTCTATAAGTACTTAATAACCTGTAACAATAAATTATATAAATAACTATTTAGATATTTTAATTTATACTGATGGTGAATTTTCACACTTAAAATAAATACAAATTCTTCCAACCAATACGGGTGAAATTTGTGAATATATATCCAAAGGCAAAAATAGATCCATAGAACCTCTGGTTTTCAAGTTTATGTTTTTATGTGTATGTGTGTATATTTTTGTGTGCACGTGCTTTCTAAACAACCATGTATGAATTTTAATGGGACTTTAACCTCAAAGTAAAAGGTTGAAAGGAATCAGTGATGTTCAGATTACTTTCAGTCATTTGTGTCCTTGTGTAAAGTGAACTCTGAGATGTTGCAATGCTACAGATGCTTTTTCTGGTTTTGATCTTGGCATATTGAGAATCTACCTTCAACATCTCTGCTGCATTTGACTTTTCCTGTGACTTGGATAACTCTTTGGGTTAAATTAAGGAGTGATAAATTAGTACTCATAGTTGATCATGCATGAAAAGACTACTGTCTAATGGATGGGGATCTCAGGATTATACTTTTTTGAACCAAGACATTGTTATTTCTAAGCTAAATATGCATCTTTTCAGCAGGGTTGTCATTAGTTGTTCCACATATACACTGTGTTCTGATTATTTCTAAGTATTTACTACACTGTAATACAGAAAGGCTAAAAGAGACTTAAATCAATAGATGATGTATTCTAATTTCTAGGGACTGTCCATTGTTAGTTTCTAGTAATTTCACTTCCAATTCTTTGTGCTTGATTTGAAAAAGAACAGTTCTAAAAATAATTATTCAGTAAGGGAGATTTACCCTGATGTGGCAAGGGTTTGAATACTTTTTTTCTAACATGTTGTAGAGTTTTTCTGTGGAGAAAAGGAGAGCTAAAGGGTTGTGCTTCAATTAACATTGGATCTGGCTGAAAGCGATAATACTTGCCCCCTCTCCTGCACCACAAACAGTAGCTCATTCTATGTTGATCCACCTTCCTTAACACAGCTGATGTCTCATTGTCCTATATGGCTGCTCCAGTCACAAGCATCGTATTCCTGTTTCATTATCAGAATGAAAAATCATATGAAAAGAATATGACAAAAGCACACACTTTTTTTTATTTAGTTTTTGGAGGTTTCTAAAAGTTGAATGCCAGTTCCACTCACCTATTATTGGGTGGGCTTTGTTTATGACTACATTTAATTGCAAGGGATCCTAGGAAACATAGATCATATTTCAAAATTAAGAATTCAAAGTTCTTTGTAGAAAAGGAGGAGAATGAATACTGGGGGGAAGCCAGTAGTTTCCTCCACAGGGTCAAATAAAAATCTTATCAAGACTTAGGCAAAGAGAGGCTTTGTTCAGAACTGTTGTAAGAAGATTAAAAGGCACTATTGCAATAGTGGGATGAGGAATTTTGCTATATGTTCTGACCATGAGACATGGTTGCAGACAACCATGTCAAAACTTACTCAGAAAAGGGCTTTTCTTTATTAGGGAGGAATCAACAAAGCTAGAAAGAAGCACATGTCCGGAAATCGGATAAATGAGGATCCTGTGATTGGACAGCAGATCAGTGAGTGTTTTACCCTCATGTCAGCCTGTTCTCAGGGCTTCCCAGGTGTTTCAGTGGATAAAGAACACACCTGTAATACAGAAGATGCAGGAGACATGGGTGTGATCACTGAGTCAGGAAGATCCCCCACTCCAGTATTCTTGCCTGGAGAATCCCATGGACAGAGGAGCCTGGTGGGCTACAGTCCATAAGGTCTCAAAGAGTTGGACACAACTGAAGCAACTGAGCGCACACGTACAGATTATTCTCTGGAGTTTTATGCTTAGGGTTGAGGGTAAGCCAAAGTCCAATAGTCTGGGGGAAAGTCTGATAACAAGCATTTTATTCTGATTGATTAGTGAAGACAAAACAGTTCAGCTAGACATTTATGAGGCACAGAAAAAGAATTTGAGATCTGTCTGATCATTGCCATAGGTGAAAAGGGAGCAGTCATAAGTCTTATCTAAGCTATGTAGGAAAGAATGTTTCTTTCTGTTTTTTAACTCTTTTTTTTTCAATTCAATGACCCATTTTTAAATTTTTATTTATTTATTTTAATTGGAGGCTAATTATTTTACAATATTATAGTGGATTTTGCCATACACTGACATGAATCAGCCACGGGTGTACATGTGTCCCTCATCCCAAAACTCTCCTCCCTCTTCCCTCCCTATCCCATCCCTCTGGGTTGTCTCAGTGTACTGGCTTTGAGTTCTCTGTTTCATGCTTCAGACTTGGACTGATGATCTATTTCACATATGATAATATACATGTTTCAATGCTATTCTCTCAAATCATCTCACCCTTGCCTTCTCCCACAGAGCCCAAAAGTCTGTTCTTTATATCTGTGTCTTTTTTGCTGTTTCTCATATAGGATCGTCATTACCATCTTTCTAAATTCCATATATATGCGTTAATATATGGTATTGGTATTTTTCTTTCTGACTTACTTCACTCTGATGTTAGCCTCCAGTTTCATCCACCTCATTAGAACTGATTCAAATGTACTCTTTTTAATAGCTGAATAATATTCCATTGTATATATGTGCTACAAGTTTCTCATCTATTTGTCTGACAATGGATATCTAGGTTGCTTCCATGTTCTAGCTGTTGTAAACAGTGCTGTGATGAACACTTGGGAACATGTATCTCTTTCAATTCCAGTTTGTATGCCCAGCAGTGGGATTGCTCAGTCAAATGGCAATTCTATTTCCAGTTTTTTAAGGAATTTCCACACTGTTCTCCTTAGTGACTGTACTAGTTTGCATTCCCACCAACAGTGTAAGAGGGTTCCCTTTTCTCCACACCCTTTCCAGTATTTATTGTTTGTAGACTTTTTGATAGCAGTCATTCTGACCGGCATGAGATGGTACCTCATTGTGGTTTTGATTTACATTTCTCTGATAATGAATGATGTTGAGCATCTTTTCATGTGTTTGTTAGCCATCTGTATGTCTTGAAGAAATGTCTGTTTGGTTCTTTGGCCCATTTTTTTCATTGGATCATTTATTGTTCTGATATTGAGCTGCATGTGTATTTTTGAGATTAACTCTTTGTCAGTTGCTTTATTTGCTATTCTTTTCTCCCATTCTGAAGACTGTCTTTTAACCTTGGTTATAGTTTCCTTTGTTGCGCAAAAGCTTTTTAGTTTAATTACGTCCCATTTGTTTATTTTTGTTTCTATTTCTATTATTCTGGGAGGTGTAGAGGATCCTGCTGTGATTTATGTCAGAGAGTGTTTTGCCTATGTTTTCCTCTAAGAGTTTTATAGTTTTACATTTACATCTTTAAATCATTTTGAGTTTATTTTTGTGTATGGTGTTGGAAAGTGTTCTAGTGTCATAAATATACCATGTTCATGGATTGGAAGAATCAATACAGTGAAAAATGAGTATACAACCCAAAGCAATCTATAGATTCAATGCAGTCTCTATCAAGCTAAAAATGATATTTTTCACAGAGCTAGAGAAAATAATTTCACAATTTGTATGGAGATACAAAAGAACCACAAATAGCCAACAATCTTGAGAAATAAGAAGGGAACTGGCGGACTCAACCTGCCTGAATTCAGACTATACTACAAAGCTACAGTTGTCAAGACAGTATGGGACTATCACAAAGACAGAAATATATATCAATGGAACAAAATAGAGAGCCCAGAGATAAATCCATGCACCTATGGACACCTTAACTATGACAAAGGAGACAAACATATACAATGGAGAAAAGACAATCTCTTTAATAAGTGGTGCTGGGAAAACTAGTAAACCACCTTTAAAAGACTTTTTGTATTGGGGTATAACTGATTAACAATGTTGTGTTAGTTTCAGGTGAACAGTGAAGGGACTCAGCCATTCATTCATATATGTGTACCCATTCTCCTCAAACTCCCCTCCTATCCAACCTGCCACATAACACTGAGCAGAGTTCCATGTTCTATACAGTAGGACCTCGTTGGTTAAACATTTTAAATATAGCAGTGTGTACAGTGGCAACAGTGGCAAATTTTATTTTGGGGGCTCCAAAATCACTGTCTTGACTGCAGCCATGAAATCAAAAGATGCTTACTCCTTGAAAGAAAAGCTATGACAAATCTAGACAGCATATTAAAAAGCAGAGAGATCACTTTGCCAACAAAGGTCTCTATAGTCAAAGCTATGGTTTTTCTGGTAATCATGTATAGATGTGAGAGATGGACAATAAAGAAGACTGAGCAGCCAATAAAGGTCTATCTAGTCAAGGTCATGGTTTTTCCGGAGTCATGTATGGATGTGACAGTTGGACTGTGAAGAAAGCTGAGCACCAAAGAATTGATGCTTTTGAATTGTGGTGTTGGAGAAGACTCTTGAGAGTACCTTGGACTGCAAGGAGATCCAACCAGTCCATTCTAAAGGAGATCAGCCCTGGGATTTCTTTGGAAGAAATGATACTAAAGCTGAAACTCCAGTACTTTGGCCACCTCATGCAAAGAGTTGACTCATTGGAAAAGACTCTGATGCTGGGAGGGATTGGGGTCTAGAGGAGAAGGGGACGACAGAGGATGAGATAGCTGGATGGCATCACTGACTCGATGGATGTGAGTCTGAGTGAACTCTGGGAGTTGGTGATGGACAGGGAGGCCCGGCAGGCTGCGATTCATGGAGTCACAAAGAATCAGACACAACTGAGCAACTGAACTGAACTGAACTGATCACCAAAGAATTGATGCTTTCAAATTGGGGTGCTGGAGAATACTCTTGAGAGTCCCTTGGACATCATGGAGATCAAACCAGTCAATCCTAAAGGAAGTCAACAGTGAATATTTATTGGAAGAACTGATGCTGTAGCTGAAGCTCCCAATACTTTGGCCACCTGATGTGAGGAGCCAACTCGTTGGAAAAGAACCTAATACTGGGGAAGATTGGGGGTAGAAGAAAGGGGCCATAGAGTATGAGATGGTTGGATGGCATTACTGACTCAATGGACATGAGTTTGAGCAAACTCTTGGAAATGTTAAAGGGCAGGGAAGCCTGGTGTGCTGCAGTCAATGGGGTCGCAGAATCAGACACAACTTAGTGATTGAACAACATTTCGTTATATAAGCCCTTTTCCAAAACACAAGTGGGTGGGTGGATTTCTTTAACCTTTTCTGTTTTTACTAAGATTATAGGGCTTGGGTAAAATCTACATTGTCACTGGAATTAGAATAAAGTTAACTCTAAATTCTATGTGTATTGACTTAGAATACATTGGATATTTATAGTGATAATATATAATAATTGAATATGTTAGTTAAACCCATCCTGCTAAACCCATTGATTTAGTCAGTATTTATGGGGTTCACTAGAGTGGATTATACCCTAAAGAAGGAAGGAATTTACTCATGAATGCTGAACCTCAGAGAAACTAGATTTCCAAAGGCAGAGTTTGGGAATTAGTAGAATTTTTTTTTGGGAGGGGGTCTCTTTTTGACCCACTCTTTTGAGTCTGGACTTTTAGTTTAGACTTTAATCTTAAGTAAAATTTAACGATAGTCTCTGACTATGAAAGCAGGTGGGGGTTTAGGCCAAGGTTGTACTTGAATGAGCTTATTTTGAAACTAAATGATCCAGTGGTATATAGCTTTCTCTGTGTATTCCATTTTTGTTGTTTTCAGTATTCCAAACCTAGTAGAGCTTTTAAAATGTGTAAATCATTTTTTTAAATTTAAGCTTTCACTGGTGTGATAAAGAGGCTACCATGGTTGCAATTAAAATAGTTTGGAAGGAGTTTAGGCCATGATATGAAGCTGCTCTTTTGATCTGAAGATACTTCCACTTTGTCATTATTGTTGATGTGATGGGTTGCAGGTGAAGAGTCAGCTGCCTTTCTTGAGAATGATATTTTATTCATGGAACCTTAGCAAAAACATACTGATAGATGCATGGCCCAATAAATATGTTTTTAACTGATTGAAAAATGAAGCAAACAAACAAAAACCAAGGTAAATGGAGTTCTAGCAAAATTACCAATGAGATCTAGATTGGAAGACATAATTTAGTGTGAGTCATATTAGATTTGTTAATTCCTTATTTGGAACATTATTTGGGGATTTGGATTAGAAGAATTGAGAGACAAACCATCTTTCTTGGAAGTTTTAACAAACAAGAAGTTTTAGTAAAAACACGTAATTTTTGAAATATGCTTCAATGGTTTTTGTTTACCATCTAACTCACTATTGTATGTAATACAACTAGAAGGATCTTGCCTTTGTATCATATGGCCCTTATACTCTATTGTGTTAACCTACATTATCATACAAAATGATACGGTAGGATCATTTTGTACATTTTTTGACTTGGACCTTGGAATGAGTCATTTATCAGAGGAATCTTAGTAGTTCCTTCTAGGAGAAAACTAAATTTAGAGGCTACCACTGTATACTAGGAGTAAGCTTCATATTATGATTTATATTCTCTTACTTCATATTAAGTATTCATCAATGAATGATTCTTAGGGCTATTCTTATATTTTTCTCATACAAATTTCTTTTCTTTTAAATTACATAACCATTTAATAAAGCAAAATAGTCATAATATGATAGACACGTAATCTAAGATTTAACAGTATTAGTATTTATCTTACTTGCTTTATATCCTATAGATAAAGAAACGTACAAAAATAACCACCTAGAAGTTGATGTGAATCATATACAAAACAGTGTGTATGGATGTTTTTTATATTTAAGATGTAGAAAAATGGCATAATGACGTATGCATATTTTCTCAACATACTCTTTTAGTCAATGTGCTATTTTTGAGACTTGCCCATGTTAATATGAAAATGTGGTTTGATTGCTGTATAATATTGAATTGAATGAATAAAAATCAGGTTAATTGTCTATTCTCTGACTGAAAGACTGTTAGAGTTGTACCATATTGATCTTATATACAGTACTGCAGCAAGACATTCTGTCTCATGTCCCCTTGGAATCATGTACAAGATTTCCTCTAGGGAGGTTAGTAAAGTTGCTGTCTTGGATAATATGTACCTATTTCATGTTACTAAGCATTAAAAGAATTTCCTCTGAAAATTGCTTGCACAAACTTATACTTTTACCATTATCAGTATTTCCATTACTTCAAGTCATTATTATTATTTGAAGTTATAAGATATTAACATCTGTGGAGTAACAGCTTTTTAATTTGTATTTTCCTGATTAAGTAAATCCTGCAGTTTTTAAAAACATCAATTTGGGTTTCTTCATCATACTTATATATTTGTCAATATTAGGGATAGTCAGATTTTCTTTTTAATAAATCAAATTTGATAACTTATTTGTCTAGAATGTTGTTTAATTCATCTGAATTTTTATATGTATTTGAATAAGTTAGTGCCAACAGTTGTGTATGATTTTAAATATGCTTAATTTTATGTATCTGTGTTCTGCTTTTCACTGAACATTTATTTGTCCTTCTCTATTTTCTTTTTCCTCTCAGCTTTATTGAGGTATAAGTAACATATGATTTCATGTACATTTAAAGTGTAAAAAGTGATGATTTGCTATAAATGCACATACACATATGTATATATTGCAAAATGATTACAAAATAAGGTTTATTAACATGTCATCACTGCACATAATTACATATTTTGGTGAGAATATTTAAGACCTAGTCTCTTAGTAACTTTCAGGCATATAATACAGATAGTCTTTGAAAGACACAAGTTTGAACTGTGCAAGTCCATTTATATGTGAATAGTTTTTCAATAAATGTATACTATAGTACTAAGATATTAAAAAGAGGTAGGAAGAATACACAAAAGGACTATATAGAAAAGATTGTATTGACCCATATAACCATGATGGTGTGATCACTCACCTAGAGCCAAGCATCCTGAAGTGCCAAGTCAAGTAGGGCTTAGGAAGAAGCACTGTGAAAAAAGATAGTGGAGGTGATGGAATTCCAGCTGAGCTATTTCATATTCTAAAAGATAGTGCTGAATGTGAAAGTGATTCATGCAATATGTCAGCAAATTTAGAAAACTCAGCAGTGATCACAGGACTGGAAAAGGTCAGTTTTCATTCCAACCCCAAAGAAAGGCAATGCCAAAGAATGTTCAAACTACTGCACAATTGCACTCATCTCACACACTAACAAAGTAATGCTCAAAATTCTCCAAGCTAGGCTTCAACAGTACGTGAACCAAGAACTTCCACATGTTCAAGCTGGATATAGAAAAGGCAGAGGAACCAGAGATCAAATTTCAAACATCTGTTGGATCATTGGAAAAGCAAGAGAATCTCGGGGGAAAAAAAAAAATCTACTGCTTCATTGACTATGCTAAAGCCTTTGGCTCTGTGGATCACAACAAACTGTGGAAAATTCTTAAAGTGATGGGAATACCAGACCAGCTTGCCTGCCTCCTAAGAAATCTGTATAAATGTCAAGAAGCAACAGTTTGAACCAGGCATGGAATAATGAACTTGTTCCAAATTGGGAAAGGAGTACATCAAGGCTGTATATTGTCACCCTGCTCATTTAAGTAATGTGTGGAGTACTTCATGCAAAATAACAGACTGGATGTACAAACTAGAATCAAGATTGCTGGGAAAATATCAATGACCTCAGATACACAGATGACACCACCCTTATGGAAGAAAGCAAAGAAGAACTAAAGAATCTCTTGATGAAACTGAAAGAGGAGAGTGAAAAACTGACTTAAAACTTAGCATTCAAAAAACTGAGATTATGGTATCCAGTCCCATCGCTTCATGGCAAACAGATGGGGAAACAGTGGAAACAGTGAGAGACTTCATTTTCTTGGGCTCCAAAATCACTGCAGATGGTGATTGCAGCCATGAAGTTAAAAGATGCTTTTTCCTTGGAAGAAAAGCTATGACCAACCTAGACAGCATATTAAAAAGCAGAGACATGACTTTGCTGACAAAGGTTATCTAGTCAAAGCTATGGTTTTCCCAGTGGTCATGTATGGATGTGAGAGTTGGACCATAAAGAAAGTTGAGTGCTGAAGAATTGATGCTTTTGAACTGTGGTGTTGGAGAAGACTCCCTTGGACAGCAAGGAGATCCAACCAGTTCATCCTAAAGGAAATCAGTCCTGAATATTCATTGGAAGGACTGATGCTGAAGCTGAAACTCCAATATTTTAGCCACCTGATGCAAAGAACTCACTGATTAGAAAAGATCCTGATGCTGGTAAAGACTGAAGGCAGGAGGAGAAGGGGATGATAGAGGATTAGATGGTTGTATGGCCTCACCAACTGGATGGACATGAGTTTGAGCAAGTTTCAGGTGTTGGTGATGGACAGGGAAGCCTGATGTGCTGCAGTCCGTGGGGTCTCACAGAGTTGGACACAACTGAGCAACTGAGCTGAACTGATAGTACCACGTGATCATCAGTTAGTTGAATTGCAGATGAAGAACCTCAGATGTGGAGGACATATTGGAAAGTGCTATTCATATTTCCTACTGCACATGGAGTCAGTGCCCCTAATCACCAAGTTGTCCAAGGGTCAACTGTAAAGTATTAACTATAGCTGCAATGCTGAATATTAGATCCTCAGAGCATATTAATCTTCAAACTGGAAATTTGTAGCCTTGGACAATATCTCTGAATTTCTTCCACTCCTCAAACTCTAGCAACTGCCATTCTACTCCATTTCTGTGAGTTTGGCTGTTTTTTCATTCCATATATAAGTGAGATCATACAATATTGTCTTTCTTTAACTTATTTCACTCAACACAGTGTGTGCAGGGTCCATCCATGTGGTTGCAAATGTCAGGATTTCCTTCTTTCTATGGCTGAATAGCCTTCCACTGTGGGTGTGTCTCTGTGTATGAATGGTACAATTTCTTAAATGTATCCATCTATCAATGGATGCATAGCCATGTCTTGGCTATAGTAGGTAACATTGCAGAGAACATGGAAGTGAAGCTATCTCTTTGAGGTAATAATTTCATATCCTTTAGATATATACCCGGAAGTAGGATTGTGGATCATGTGGTAGTTCTATTTGTAACCTCTCAAGGAACCTCCATATAGTTTTCTACTGTAGCTGTACCAACAGTGCACAAGGGCTCGCTTCACATCTTATCCAACATTAATCTCTTATCTTTATTATAACAGTCATTCTTAAAGGTGTGAGGTGATATCTCATTGTGGTTTGGATTTGCATTTTTATGAAGGTTAGTAATGCTGAGCATCTTTTCATGTACCTGTTGGTCTTCTGTGTACCTTTTTTTGGAAAAAAAATGTCTATTCAGAGTCTCTGCCTGTTTTGTTTTATTTTGCTTTTTTGCTATTGAGTTGTATGAGTTCTTCATATATTTTGGATTTTGCCACTGCTGCTTAGTTGCTAAGTCATATCCAACTCTGCAGCTCTATGAACTATAGCCCTCAGGTTCCTCTGTCCATAGGATTTCCCAGGCAAGAATACTGGAGAGGGTTGTCATTTCCTTCTCCAGTGGATCTTCCTGACCCAGATCAAACCCAGGTCTCCTGCTTGGCAGGTACATTCTTTACCACTGAGCCACCTGGGAAGTCCACATTTTGGTATTAACACCTCATACGATCCATGATTTGCAAGTGTTTTCTTCTGTTCTGTAGATTGCCAATTCAGTTTGCTGATCCTTTATTTCTATATTGTTGTTTTTCTTTGATATAATTTTACTTGTTGATTTTTGCTTTTATTGCTTGTGCTTTCAGTATAATATCAAAAAATAAGGATTGCCAACATTAATGTCAAAAATCTGTTTCTTTATGTTTTCTTCTAGGACTTTCTGATTCTAAGTTGGCCTTCTCTGTTTCTTGGTCAGCCTTACAAATTTATTTCACTGTTATTAGTCTTTATAAACAAACAGCTTCTGCTTTGTCTTCCTTATTTTGTTTGATTCAAATTTTATAGCAGTTTGTCAACTACATATTATTATCCCTATGAAAAGATGAACACTCTTGAGTTCAGAGAGTTAGAGTTTTTTTTCTCTCTCTCTGTCTCACACACATGTACACACACACACACACACACACACACACACACACACACACACACCAAACAAACAAAAAACAGGAAAAGTGTTAAAACCTGACTTAAACCCATGTACTGTACTCTGACTCCAAACTTAGTTTTTGAATCTCCTTACCAGTAATCAGGAACTGAAGTGTTATTTATAAAGTTTATAGAAACATAAATTAATATGTAGAAGAGAAATTCTATACAGAACATACCCAGGCACATTTCCACTTTTCAGTATGTTGACAAATTGACTTCCTAAGGATCAACCAAAATATAATTTTTTCCATAGCAGCAGGCATAACTTTAGCTTCTGTTGAAAAGACCTGGGTAGTCATCTGTAGCATTCATTCATCCAGATGGTCAGCACCATAAAAATTTGGATGAAAATTAGGATATGCAGATGAGCTCTAGATGCTTCACAGCTTGACACTGCTGATTTTTTTTTTTTTAACTGTGCTTAAAAGTTCAGAGTCTTAGTGTGGAACAGAGAGAGAAGCTATTGTTTACATAATAATTGTTATAATTCCAGTATAAAATCTTCCATAATCTCAGTTGTCACTTTGTGTCATGTTTAGAGGACAGTTGTCGTAAGCATTTTTTGTAACACAGACTTTAGGGAAAACTAGTCTCCCTCATTAGACTGAGTTGCCTATTTGTTATAACACTATAGGTAAGCATGCTCTTTGGCATAACAGAGAGAAACCGAACTTCCTTAAAAAATTCATCAAAGCTGTACCACTTCTTTGCTGTCTAGGTTATTATCAATTTTAATGTTAATATGGTGGGTTTCTAACTTGTATGAATAAATATTCATTAAGCTTCTTCTAAACGTTTGGTAGCTAGAAATATTATGATTTAAAAATATCTAAAATTGTGTAAACATAATTTTCAGAAAAAAATTTTAACTCATTTTATTCCATGGTTCAAATGTCATATCTGTTGGGGATAAAATTAATTAAAACTGCAATATTTTAAGCTCAATCATTGTCCATATTTTTGTTCTTAAATTTGAATTGATAAATGTCAGGTAAATATATATAATATATGTCTGACTCTGAAAATAATTCTCACTTATTTAAATTAGAAATATTAAGAAGAAAAAAAGAATTTAAAAGAATGAAATTAGAACATTCTCTAACACCATATATAAAAATAAACTAAAAATGGTTTGAAGATCTAAATATTAAGGTCAGGTAATGTGAAATTCCTAGAAGAAAACATAAGCCCACTGTTTGACATAAATCAGCATTTTTTTGGTGGGGGGGGGTATCTATCCCCTAAAGTAAAGGAAATAAAAGCTAAAATAAACAAATGGAACCTGATTAAACTTAAAAGCTTTTGCACAGAAAAGGAAACCATTGACAAAATGAAAAGACAATCCGCTAAATGGTAGAAAGTATTTGCAAATGATACGACGGATAAGAGATTAATATTCTAACATATTTAAACAGCTCTTACAACTCAACATTGAAAGAAACAAACAACCTGATTAAAAAATGAGCAGAAGAATTGAATAAACATTTTTCCAAAGAGGAAATACAGATGGCCAACAGGCATGTGAAAAGATGCTCAACGTCACTAATCATCAGGAAAATGCAAATCAGAACCACAATGAGATTATCACCTCACACCTGTCAGAATGCCTATCAAGAAGAACACAAATAACAAATGTCGGCGAGGATGTGGAGAAAAGGAAACTCTTGTACACTGTTAGTGGGAATGTAAATTGATGCAGCCATTGTTAAAAACAGTATGGAGGTCTCTCAGAAAACAAAAAAATAGAACTACTATATGACCCAGCAATTCCAATGCTGCCTATATATTTAAAATGACAAAAATACTAGTTGGAAAAGGTATGTGCACCCCAGTGTTCATAGTAGCAGCATTTACAACTGTGAGGATTTGGGAGCAACCTAAGTGTCTATCAATAGATTAAGGGATAAAGAAACTGCTGTACACACACACCAATACATACACAACGGAATACTAATCAGTTATTTAAAAAAATAACAAAAGTGTGCATATGCAGCAACATAGATGGACTTGGAGGACATTATGCTAAGTGAAATAAGTCTGAGAATGAAAAGTGCTGTATGATATCACTTATATGTGGAATCTAAATAATACAACAAACATATGAATATGACAAAAAAGAAGCACACTCAATAGAATATAGAACAAACTAGTTGTTACCAGTATATGGGGGGCAGGGGTGGCAGGGAGTAATTTAAGGGTGCAGAAGTGAGACCTTAAATAAAAAGAAAAGAGATTTGTTTGAAGTCATAAAATCATCAATTCATAATAAAACATATTACAGTAAGGCCAAAAATGGAGAATGCATTATTTTCTGAGTTGTGTAATATAAGAATAATAATCTTCTTCTGTAAATACCATACTATAGCTAAGATGTGTTTGAAAAACATAGAGTAAGATAAAAATAAATAAATTTTTTTCTTTTTCACAGTTTCGAATAGGCATTATAGGAGTTCACTATACCATTTTGAAAAAATAAAAGTTGATGCTTCTTCTGTGCCACGAGTGTTAAAGCATAGGAGACATTCCTCTTCACTGTCAAGACCCAGTAGGAAGAATGGCAGAGAATGCCTTCTAGTAGACAGAGATATACTTTTCCCCATCCTGACACTATATGTGATATATCTGCACATAAAATATAATGGTAAAGACTAATATTAATGGTAGTATAATTAAACCATATAACTTTATCTAAGCCATCCTGAAAGCCTAACAATTATTTCATAGCAATTCTTATATGATAAACTTTATCTTAAATTGGGCTCTGCTGGTGGTGAAGGATGTGGAGAAAGAATCAACAGAACTGGCAGTGGTAAAGAATCCCCCTGCCAATGCTAGAGATGAGTTCAATCTCTGGGTCGGGAGGATCCCCTGAAGAGGGAATAGCAGCGACTCTAGTATTCTTGTCTGGGAATTCCCACGGACAGAGGAGCTATAGTTCATATGATCGCAAAAGTGTTGGGCACAGCTTAGAAACTAACCACCACCACCATATCTTGAGTTACAGTCAACTGATCACATATAAACCTCAAGACTATAAATCAGAGTCATTTATGAATTTATCAGACCTATTCAATTATTTTCACATTTATCAGATTTGAAACCCATACCATATTTCATCAAATCCAGGATGATCTCTAAGACATACTGTTTTTCGTCTTTATGAAAGAAAAAAATCCAATTAAATGACCCTCTATTAATTCTAAATTCAATCCTAATTTCAGGGGTGATATAATGTGAAAAGTCACATCTTAAAATTGAGGAAATATGATATTCCTTTATGGCAGAAAGTGAAGATGGGCTAAAGAGCCTCGGTGATGAAAGTGAAAGAGGAGAGTGAAAAAGCTGGCTTAAAACTCAACATTCAGAAAACTAAAATCATGGGATCTTGTCCCATCACTTCATGACAAATAGATGGGGAAACAACGGAAACAGTGAGATACTTTATTTTGGGGGGCTCCAAACTCACTGCAGATGGTGACCGCAGCCATGAAATTAAAAGATGCTTACTCCTTGGAAGAAAAGCTATGACCAACCTATTCAGCATATTAAAAGGAAGAGACATTACTTTACCAACAAAGGTCAGTCTTAGTCAAAGCTATCGTTTTTCCAGTAGTCACGTATGGATGTGAGAGTTGAACTATAAAGAAAGCCGAGCACCAAAGAATCGATGCTTTGAACTGTAGTGTTAGAGAAGACTCTTGAGAGTCTCTTGGATGGCAAGGAGATCCAACCAATCAATCCCAAAGGAAATCAATCCTGAATACTAATTAGAAGGACAGATGCTGAGGCTGAAACTCCAGATTTGGCCAACAGATGCGAGGAACTGACTCATTGGAAAAGACTCCGATGCTGGGAAAGACTGAAGGTGGGAGGAGAGGGGACAACAGAGGATGAGATGGTTGGATGCCATCACCGATGCGATGGACAGGAGTTAGAGTAGGCTCCCGAAGTTGGAAGCCTGGCGTGCTGCAGTTGGAAAGAATCGGACATGACTGAGCAACTGAACTGATATTGTCTTGATATGTTTCTTCTTGTGCTTAATCTTCCACATTTCAGCTTCATCATTTTAAAGTGCTGTATTCCATTATCAAATATTATTTGTCAGGAGCTTGGGTCATCTTAGTTCCTGGAAGTGAAGTGAAGTAGCTCAGTTGTGTCTGACTCTTTTGTGACCCCATGGACTGTAGCCCACCAGGCTCCTCTGTCCAGGCAAGAATACTGGAGTGGGTTGCCATTTCCTTCTCCAGGAAATCTTCCCCACCCAGGGACTGAACCTGGATCTCCTGCATTGTAGGCAGATGCTTTACCATCTGAGCCACCTGGACCAGGGGTCAAACCCAGGCTCCCTGCAGTGGAAGCAGGAAGTCCTAATCACTGGATCACCAAAGAATTTTTCATAATGTTTATTTTAATATGCTAAAGGGCAAGAATCATATTTTATTTCTGCAAATTTAAAAGAGTTTTGTTTCAGGTTTCTAAAACTATTAAATGATATTTGCATATTTGTCATTTTGTGATATTAGCTCATCTCTTCTGTGGTTCAGTATCATATAAAATCAACTGATAGTCTACAGTGTTCCATTTTGCTTTTGTATGTCACTTATTTTTTTTTTAATGAAAAAGAAAATATTTTGTTTTATGACAGTGACCTTTTAATGAATATTAAGGACATCTGTTACTGAGTTGTAAGTTAGAAATGCTTC
The DNA here is from genome assembly GCA_006410615.1 of Neotragus moschatus. Lineage (NCBI taxonomy): Eukaryota > Metazoa > Chordata > Mammalia > Artiodactyla > Bovidae > Neotragus > Neotragus moschatus. The sequence continues at coordinate 28,774 of SJYA01000409.1, read as the reverse complement.
AGTTTTTAACCCATTTTTTATTGACTATGAATTAATTTATTTTGTAGTAATTTAACAATGAATATATGTGTGTCACGTTGAACATAAAATGAGTGTGCTATAAAGATTTAAATATCATTTAAAATTAATGTATCAAATTGTATAACTCTTGTAATAATTATAATAGCAAAAATCTTATTGCTAAATGTTTTAGCTTTAGACTTTTTCTTATTGTTACCTTAATGCTTTAAGATAGATACATGGATAATGGAAAAGCAAGTACAGAATGAAAAAATAAATAAAAATTTAACTATGGTTGATGTACCACCCAGATTACTTTCAGGAATTAAAAACAAAACAAAACCTGCCTTGCTCAAGGTCATACGTTTCTAAGAAGTCTGCATCCAATGATTAATCATCACAGAGCATATAAATGCCAGGTGTCCTTGACCCAAATGGAAATGACTATGAAAGCCTGTCATATCTTCAGAGTACCACATAGAGCTGGTTGAAGTCTTTTTTTGGACTGCATCATTGATCAGATTCTCCTTCTGCTCAGTCCTGTCTCCCACCTTTAGGTGTTTAATTCTAGGAGCATCCCCTAAATTAATGTCCTATTTTCAAGTCCCGACATAGAAGTCTACTCCTTGAGAAACCTAACTGGGACAGCAACCTGACCCAAATTTACAAATGAAATACATAAATGTTTTCTCTTTACCCAGGCTACAAAATACGAGATGGACATATTTAGTGATCATTGTATGTGGAGGAAGAATTTAGTCATATTCCTTCATCAATTGCTTAACAATATTTAAATGAGAGTACACTGGCAAGTCATTCTGTTAGCAATAACAATACTGCTATTAATGAACAATAATGAAAGGGAATTATCTTTTCCATAAACTAGGGGTCAGATCCATGCATTGGAAAACACAAAGGATAAACAACTCTGAATTGGGAAACACAAAGTGTAGACAGCCTTTGTTTGACTCAGTGAGTCTAAATCCAGAAGCTTTAGAAGCTAGATAAAGCCCGCTATTTTTCTTAGTTTTTATTCTGAGGAAAAGATTGCTTGCAAAATAAATTTAGTTTCATTTCTCTTGCATTTTGTTTGTGCAGTTGTTTCCCAAGTGATTGATACTGGTCTGTGTGCAAATAAACTTTATTTGTAAATTACATATTATAAATATTTAAAGGGTTGTATCTTGGCATGAGAAATGTTTTTTTATTTAATCTTCCATGTTTTGGTCACTATTCTAGGTATTGGGAATTCAGTGATGATTAAAACTGCTCTGGTTCCTAAATATCTTGGGGTGAAGACAATTTATTCTACTGCCAAAGGTATATTTGAGAGATGTATAAAAGCAAAAATACAGTGTGATTACAAAAGATATAATAAACTCTGACTGATATGTTGAGGTGTCTTACAATATAAAGGGGTGAATATAGAGCTGAATTTTAGGAAAGAAATAGAAATTCACTATATATGGAAGGAAGGAAGTCTATTTCAATGCTAAGAAATTGAAGTTAAAGAAAATAGAATATATTCATATAGAGGGGCTTTCTCCAAATGTTCTTGGAAGAAACTGACAAGAACATAAGAAAGGCAGAGGAGTCTGGACTTTATTCTAAAATCCACCAGAGCCATCAGAAGTTTTGTAAGCAAGAAAGCGTGATGTTTAAATTTGTTTCAGAAAGCTTGTAGCGCAGAGGAGGATTGGGAGAGTAAATTAGGGAGTAAAGAAATTGATGTCAAGAAGACCCTTTAAAACACTATAGAGAAAATATTAGAGTTTCTATCTAGGGAAGTGATTGTGAAAATAGGGAAAGACCTTTTAGAAAGATATTTCAGTGGTAGATACAAAAGGAATAGGAGAATAATCAGACAGAGTACAAAAGTGGGGTGAGAGAAAGAGAAGAACCAAGAGTGACAATAAGATTTTGTCTTTTATTATTATTATATTTTTTTAATATTTGAGTATTGGGTTTTCCTAGTGGCTACAATGCAGGAGACCCAGGTTCAGTCCCTGAGTCAGGAAGATCCCCTTGAGAAGGGAATGGCTACCCACTCAAATATTCTTGCCTGGGGAATTCCATGGACATATGAACCTGGTGGGCTATAGTCCATGGGATCGCAAAGAGTCAGATTTGACTGAGCAATGAACACTTTAACTTTTCACTTTCATAGCAGATTAACCAATGTTGTGATAATTTCAGGTTGGCAGCAAAAGGACTCAGCCATACCTATACATGTATGTATCCATTCTCCCCCAAACTGACCCCCACATCCAGGCTGCCGCATATCATTGAGCAGAGTTCCATATGCTGTATCTTGTTGATTGTCCGTTTTAAACAGTAGTGTGTACATGTTGATCTCAAACTCCCCGACTATTCCTCCCCCGTCTTTCCCTCCTGGCAACCGGTCTTGAGTTCAGGAAGAAGAATACTTTACCAGGAATCATCATAAGCAGCAGGTGTATTTAATAGTCTCTAATGGAGATGCTGAAAAGTAGTAGGTCAAAAGAATGGCTAATGCACTTTGTATTTGTTTGTTTGTTTTTAACCTGAACTACATTGATTTATAGGGCTTTACAGGTGGCACAGTGGTAAAGACTCCATGTGCCAGTGCAGGACATGCAAGAGACTTGAGTTTGATCCCTGGGTCGGGAAGATCCCCTGGAGTAGGAAATAGCAGCCCCCTCTAGTATTCTTGCCTGGGGAGTCCCATGGAAGAGGAGCCTGGTGGACTGCAGTCCATGGGGTCTCAAAGAGTTGCCCATGACCGAGCACACTTACACACATTGATTTATAGTCTTAGGTTATTGACAGCTAAAATATGATCATTGAAAGGAAAGTGTATATGTATTGAGTTAACTTGGACTAGTTGTTTCTAGTGGTATTGTGATTAAAATGAGTATGTTGTTCAGTTGGAAAATATATACAAGGACATGTGTATTTGGTTTTGATTGAAATTTTTGAAGAAAAGTTGTAGCATTATAAGAGAGTACTGAATAAGGGAGTTCTGTTATTCATAGAACTTTAAAACTCCGGGTTCTGTGCTCTGGTTGTTAAAAACAATATTCTACTTACTCATATGAGGCTACATAAATGTAATACAGTTATTAGTTGGTTTTTGAAAGTCAGGTTTTTAGCAATTGCCTAGGTTGGACAAGTTTACGTAAAATTAAAGGAAGGATTTTACAAGCTGGAAGTGGCATAAACTTTACACTGTATGCCTTCATTGCAAGTACACACACACACACACACACATATGTATAGCTTGCTTTTAGAGATTTTAATTTTTAAGATTGTTTAAGGGCTTCCAGGTGGCGCTAGTGGTAAAGAACTCACCTGCCAATGCAGAAGATGTACGAGATACGAGTTCAGTTCCCTGGATTGAAAAGATCCCCTGGTGGAGGGCACGGCAACCTGCTCCAGTATTCATGCCTGGAGAATCCCACGGACAGAGGAAGCTGTTGGGCTATAGTCCTTAGGGTCGCAAAGAGTCAGACATGACTGAAGTAACTTAACATGCATGCAGGCAATATCCTTACTACGTAGCAAATAACACAATTAAGCAACTAAAAGTTTAGTTGAATGTGTTTATATTTTGAGTTATATTTTGTCTTTGATTTTATCATGGGTTACTAGTAGCAGTGTTTACTTACATTAGCGTTAGTCTGAGGTTTTATGTTATACTGGTATAGAGCTTAATGTAAAACATCTCATATTTTATGTTTTTATATAAATATTCAGATGTTTTTATTACTTCATAAATATAGCTCTCTCTTTTAAAAAATTATATCCAAAACTTCTGCTAAACAAAGCTATAAAAGTGAAACATAGGAAATTACAATATTAAACATGAAAACTTTCTGGACCAAGTTACCCCTGATATCTAATATTGACATAACTTCAAATGAAAGTCTTATTTCCCTTTTGGGAAAAGAGAGAACAAGTACAAGAAACAGCCATTAGGAGAGAAATTTCAATTTTGCAAGTGCAAGAAAGAAGCATTAAGCTATAATTAAAAAGAAGTTACTGGAGACTTCTATAAAGCTCGAAGCCAATTTAATTAATGCAACCAATCTACTTTTCTTTGTACACTATAAAAAAAAATAGTAATCTGAGAATCAGCTTTCCAGGTCTATGGAATTTTGCAAATATATTTTAAAAGCTAAATTAATTTTAATTTTCCATGGAATTAAAATAATCTTAAAATTATCCTGGATTATAGATTATGATATAAATAAATCATTACATTACTAATAAGAGTCATACATGACCATGTGAAAAATTAATACAACATATTTTAATAGAACTAAAATATAAAGACACATATTTGGTTTTATCTTCTGAGTTTTGATATGCCATAAAGAAGGAGAATTACATTGATGGACTGCCGAGCAACATATCATGCAGTGAAATGACTAGATCATCAGTGTGCCACAGATTTTCTAATAAGTAGAATCAATGGAGTACTCAAATGTCCTTTCTAGAGTAGTTTTAGTGTTCACACTGCTGGGTGCTGCTGCTAAGTCGCTTCAGTCATGTCTGACTCTGTGTGACCCCAGAGACGGGAGCCCACCAGGCTCCCCTGTCCCTGGGATTCTCCAGGCAAGAACACTGGAGTGGGGTGCCATTTCCTTCTCCAGTGCATGAAAGTGAAAAATGAAAGTGAAGTTGCTCAGTCATATCTGACTTTTAGCAACCCCATGGACTTGCAGCCTACCAGGCTCCTCCATCCATGGGATTTTCCAGGCAAGAGCACTGGAGTGGGGTGCCATTGTAGACCTCAATTACACAGATACAAAACAAATTCTTTTAATAGGCTACCATTTTTTTTGTACCATAGAGTGCTATTTCAGTACAGAATACTTGAAAGGAATATTGAATAAAGAGAGAAAGAAATGAAGGCAGAGATAGTATGCATGGCAGGAGTGGAGATGGAGAGAGGAGGGTATTCATTTGGCAGATAATAGAAGTAGACTGGAGAAGGAAATGGCAACCCGCTCCAGTGTTCTTGCCTGGAGAATCCCAGGGATAGGAAGGCCTGGTAGGCTGCCATCTGTGGGGTCGCACAGAGTCGGACACGACTGAAGCAACTTAGCAGCAGCAGCAGCAACAGCAGGAGTAGACTTATGACATGTATACACAATACTGATATAAACTACCTTAAGATTCCTTCTTATAACAAACATGAGTAGTTTTAGACACTTTCATTGATTTAAAAGATATATAATAAAAGGACATTATTTTATCTTAATGATTTAGTTGTTAATAAAAATCTGAAAATTCCTTTGTTAGCCAAGATATTAACCATAAAACATGGTGCTTTACCCAAGAAAAAAAATAATTTTTCCAGATGTTAATTGACTAATATATTACCAGTTTAATATATCCTTAGATTTTCTTCCTATTGAATTTTTATAATACTTACAATAAACATGTTACATTACATTTATTAAGTATTCCAACATCAATATATGCTTTTATCTATCCAATTTCTCAAAGATAATTCCAAGGTGGTATTTGGAGATGAGTCATTTAATAAAATTATTATATAATTGCTAGTGATAAGTATCAACAGTTATTAACTCAGGTAAAATATTTTCAACCTACTTACAAGGGTACTCTTCTGTTAAAATAACTTCCGATTATATAAAGTTGTATTTTACTTCAGGAAGTTGTGATATCTTATGCAACCTTTTTAAAGCATTAAAGTAGAATTGCGCATGCTAAAATTCATAAACTATCCATTTCTTCATTCTCTTACCCATCTATGTATCCACTGACATGATACAATGTACTGAACTCTAGTCAGTGAAGCACTCATTGTATTTTGTGAGATTACTAAAAAGATATAATTCTCTTCTGTAGTGCTAGCTTTCTTATGCAGTATGATGCTAAAGAAAAACTTGTCCATAAGCATTTCACAGCTTCATGTCAAAGCCCCTGCATAAGATGAAAAGGAGCAAGAACTGTACTTTGATACTTTCTAGTAGTAAAGTGTCCATCAGATAATTTATACTGAAGACAAACTTCAGTATCAGTGGGTATTACACCCGGTGCAACCAAATTTAAAAATAGATGCCAGCTATTTATTCCCATGCCTTAAATAGAATAAAAGTTTTAAACAATTCAAATGGTATCTTTTAAGAACAGTTTGATGTTTTTTCTTCCCTACAATGTCATGTCTATTCAGATCCACAAACCTAATATTATTATGCATCACTGACTATGCCTCTTGTTGGAGTGGACAACAAAATTGACAAACTCAAGCACAGATTAGGGAAATCACTCGGTGTAAAACCACAGTTCAAGAAGGATTTGGAGCAAGTAAATTATCTGTAAATTATGGTACCTTATCTTCAAAGTTTTATAAATTGAATAAGTTGTACTGCTTAAAATTGGAGTAGACATCTAGTCAATTTTTTCCTGTTGTAAGAAATGGTTATGGTGTTAAAATATGCATTTTATCTTCTGTTTGGAGCTTGAGGTATGGAAAGATGTATCTCATCTTTACATAAAATCAGAATGCGTTTCACACTGTCAACTTTTTACAAACCAGTTTAAGCAGAACACTCATTAAGAGTAATGGAAATTGAACATATACAGATACTGTTACACCACAACAAAATTTAAATCTCTAATGTACAGGATATTACCAAGTATGAAAGATTCATGAGTTAAGTTAGGATCTTAAAATTAAAAGGTATATAATTTGGTTTACAAATCAAGTTGATCTTTCTCATGTTTGCAGAACTTGCTATTTTGTCACCAATGTTACTGCAACTACAAAAGTAGTTCTTTACTGCTTTAACCAGGTGTGATACATCTAGCAAGACATAAATGTAGGGTAAATGAATGCCTGTGTGATCATATTGGGAATTTTTGGAAAAATTTTCAAAGGGTGTTGGGGGCCTAAAACATATCTTTCCCTGCTCTGGAAATGTTTCACTAGCATTCCATTTAATTTTAAAATTCTTTTTAGGACATTCTCCCCCACCCCAACCTGTTCTTTAGTTACTAGATTTATATTAGATTTTGGTGAATATCTTAGTCAGCTGGGGCTGACATAACAAAGACTATTTAAAGAACAGAAATGATTTCTCCCAGTTCTGGAGACTGGAAGCTCCAAAATCAAGGTACCAGCAGGATTGGTTTCTCCTGAGGCCTCTCAGCTTGCAGACAAATATTAGCTCACTGCATCTTGCATGACCTTTGTTTTGCACATACACATCCTTGATGTCTCTCTTCTTAGAAGGCCACCAGTCCTATTGGATTAGGGGCCCCACCCTCATAACTTCATTTAACCTTAATTACCTCCTGAAGGTAATGTCTTCAAATACAGTCACATAGGGGGTTAGGACTTCAACATGATTTCTGAAGTGAGAAAATTCAATCCATACAGTCAATCATTATTCTTTCTCTTTTTACACTAAAAAGTTAAAATCTGGTCTCATTTGCAAGCTTCGATGGGTGTAGGACTCATTCCATGTATTTAGACCTCATTTTACACAATTATTTTGCTGGTGGAAAATGTTTAAATTGAAGTGAATATTAATGATAAGCAGTTTAGTAATTGAGTTTATAAGTTAATCCCTTGGATCTAGGCCAAGCTGTCTGGATTTGGATCCCATCTCTACCATTTGTTGGTTAAGACCTTGAGGAAAGTTATTCTCTGTGCCTGAATCTCATTTGTGAAGCTGGTATATGTAGTGCTTTAAAAGTGACTCACAAAGTATTATAAAAACTTCCGACAAATAGTAAATACTTTATAAGCATTGTATACTTTTCTATATATTCTAACTAATACTTAAAGGAATACTTTTATTATAAGTGAAGGAGAATTAAAAGAATACATATTTTCAATTGCAAGTTGGTGAAATGTATGGACTCTGGTGTCAGGTTGCCTTGATTTGTATTCCTGGCTCTGTCACTTTTTAACTTAATGTTATTTGAGAAGTCATTTAATATCTCTAAGCCTAATTTTGCTTATGGGCAAAACGACAATTAGAAATAGCACTTCATGGGGCTGTTGTGGACATTACCTGTGATAATGTAGATAAAGCACTCAGAGCATTGCTAGGCACAAAATGGGAATTATTACTCATGACATTTCACTTATATAAATATTAATAGAAAGATGAACATCCTTTGTTTTGACTGTACTAAATGCTTTGACTATACTATTTGACTATACTAAATGCTTCATGCTTTGTTTTATCTTTTAATTCAGCCAAAGCTGAACCATAGTCAGTCTTTTTAACTTCCATTACTGTAATTCAAGGTTTTCCTCCTACTTTGGGGGATGGTTCTGAGTAGGAAAATGGAGAAGGTGTTCAGCTCCCAAAGCAGTCTCCTGCAGATTGATTCTGTTTGTCTGTTTGAAGTTGGGTAGATGATGAGCAGTGCCAGTGTTTCATTTCAAAATCTGTGGATAGGAAATGGTTAGGTAGGTATGGTATTCTGAAGAAACAAATCCAAGTCTGATGAAGCCAAATCCAATCCCTATTTATGGCCAGTCACTAAACTGTTGGTGTAGTAGGGTAATGATTTCCAATGAAATACAAAATTTTAAGGAGGAACTGGGTGATTTAGCTGGTTCAACAGACTTAATAGGGTTCTTACAACTTTGCCCCCTCTTTGACTCAAAAGTTGCACATCTTCTAATTTATCCTTAGAAAATAATAGGTCAAGTGCACAAAATATAATTATGATGTCCCATAAAAGATGAACAAATAGTTTGCAATCTTGTATGATTATGCTTATTTATATGTGTGCTTTTACTGTGTCTATATATGAAAAATATACATATATACATATATATATATATATATAATGTGTGTGTTTGTGTGTGTGTGTGCTCGTGTATGTGCTAAGTTTCTTCAGTAGTGTCTGACTCTTTGTGACCCTATGGCTTGTAGCCTGGAAGGCTCCTCTATCCATAGGTTTCTTCAGGCAAGAATACTGGAGTGGTTTGCCACGCACTTCTCCAGGGAATCTTCCCAACCTAGGGATAGAACCCATATCTCTTATGTCTCTTGCTTTGGCAGGCAAGTGCTGTACCACCCAGGTGGCACAGTGGTAAAGAATTTACCGGCAATGCAGGAGACCCAGGTTCGATCCCCTGGGTTGGGAAGATCTCCCAGAGAAGCGAATGGTAATCCACTTTAATATTCTTGCCTAGAAAATTCTGTGGACAGAGGAGCCTGGCAGGCTACACAGTCCGTGGGGTCAGAAAGAGTTGGATATGACGGAGCAACTAACACTTTCACTTTCCAGTATTCTTGTCTGAAAAATTCCACCAATAGAGAAGCCTGGCTGGCTACAGTCCATGGGGTTGCAAAGAGTCAGACACATTTGAGCATGTATGCAGACCTATATCCTATATATACTGTTAATAAAGTAATAGTGGTTATTTTGAGAAGCTTATAATTTGTTTTCTCCAGGATGTTTGATATTTGATCTACAGTTATATATGCATTCTAATAAAAATACTACTAATAAACAAGATCTGAAATTAATGATAATTTATAATTCAGACATTGCAAGTAAATATCATGACCCTAGACTGAATTATGTGCACTTTCTTTTTCTTAGTTCACTCATTTATTGAAAGAAAACAAGAAAACAGATCTTCTCTGCCTCATAAGATTACTGTAGAAATAATACAGAATGAAGAATATAAAAATACCTTGCAGTGTTTGAAGAACAATTAGAGTTAGTGACAATAGTAAAAATAAGAATGATGATTCTCATCTGAGATGATTAAGGGATACAGTGTACATTTTGGTTTTTGTGGTTTTTTTTTTTTTTTTTTGGAAAGCATATTCTATAGATATACAAATTCCATTAAAAGCCCATTCTGGGCAGAAATTTAAACTAGAGAGGAATGACTGTATTTGGATGCTGCTGATGAAAGAATGGGGCCAGCATATTGGAAGCCATGGCACGAAGGGCCACTGCGCTCTGGTTTGATCCCAGCTGGCCGAGCCACAGGAGCTTTTGCACAAACACTGTCAACATATTGCTTGTTCAGTCAGAGTTTATCTTGCTTCAGTTATTGGGGCACTAACAAAGCCTCAGAGGTAAAGGAGCCTCAGCTCCTCTACATGCCTGGAGAGAGGATTAGAGGGCTTCTTTCCTTTAGGTAACTGTGTCTGGTTTCTGTATTTGGAGGGCTTATTTTTAATAACTGAAGAGAAAAAGGCAAAGTGAAAATGTTCTTTCTGAGAGACTGGACAGGCAATACAATTTGTGATAAAGGACTCTTCTTTCTTCAAAATAAATGACACAGACTTAATTACCCATCACTTCTCTGCATCTGACTTAAAGCCTTGTCCTCCTAGATAGCACAGTTTTGAGTAAAACAAATATAAGAAAGGAGGATTTTTTTTTATTTTATTTTTTTTAACTTTTAGATATTCCTTTTTGTTCCAGTATAGGAAAATTTATAAACACAACTTTTGAATTGTTCTTTAAGCTGAAATTGGGTCTATAAAGCCATCTCATCACTATGTATTATTTTATAAGATGGTAGTTGTCAAAAACTACATTATATCTAATATATGGAAGAATGCATCTTGGAGAGAGATTCTTGGTTATAAATCTTAGGAGGAGCACATAGCCATGTAATCAACACTAAAGTCTTGGCTTTATAGCTGGTTACTGCTTTGAGGGCCAACAGTCATGTTTCAATTAGTGCACATATGTAGTTGTTGGCCAAAAAACTTTGTTTGGGTTTTTCCATGATGTGTTAGAGAAAAAACTGAATGAACTCTGTGGCCAACCCAATACATGTTGGATAACCCCCTGATGCTCATTTTAGGATGACATGTCATATGGTTTTATGAGCTGCTAAAATGTTTCATCTGCATTTTTAAGTCTACACAGTTACAATTATAATAGATACTACACCCTAGATTTATAACGTACTGGGAATAAAAGTGGCTTTAGTATATGTGAGACTTGGGTTTGGATTCAGGCTCTGTCATTTACCACTTTTGACCTGGGACAAGTCCCTGGTGACTCAGATGGTAAAGAGTCTGCCTGCAATGCAGGTGGGGACTATCCCCTGGAGAAGGAAATGGCAAATCCCCCCAGTATTCTTGCCTGGAGAATACCATGGAGAGAGGAGCCTGGTGGGCTACAGTCCATGGGGTCACAAAGAATTGGACATGACTAAGTGACTAACACTTTCCTTTCAAGTCAATTAAATTATGGAAGTCTGAGTTTTTATCTTATTTTGTACAAAATTTTAGAGGATTCGAGAATAAATATATAAAACACAGTGCCTGTAAATCAAGGGAATAATAGGTTACTCAAGGAGAATATTTAGTTTTAAAACTTGTAAATGTATCATATAAATTTTTTAATGATCCTGATTCATGAATAACTTGAATCCAAATTGAGCTTTATTTGTTTCAAAATATATGCTGCATCCAGACTTTTCCAAAACATGTGAATCTTTATTCTTTTTTTTTTCTTTTTTTTTTTTTTTAGTTTAAATTTATTTATTTTAATTGGAGGCTAATTACTTTACAATAATGTATTGGTTTTGCCATACATCAACATGAATCCACCACGGGTGTACACATGTTCCCCATCCTGAAGCCCCCTCCCTCCTCCCTCCCCGTACCACCCCTCTGGGTCATCCCAGTGTACCAGCAAAAGTTCAACATATAAGAAGGACTTCCTTCTTTGCCTTCCCTCTCATTTTTTAATACCATTGATTGATATCATTTCACTCAGTTTACATACTCATATGTGTCCTTCCAAATGAAGAAAGAAAAGAGTTGGAGATAAATTCTGAAAGTGGATATCCTTTTAAGATAGATACATGGATATATATAACTGAATTGCTTTGCTGTACACCTAAAACTAACACAACATTAATCAGATGGACTCTGTGGGAAAGGGAGAGGGTGGGATGATTTGGGAGAATGGCATTGAAACATGTATACTATCATGTAAGAAATAAATCGCTAGTCTAGGTTTGATGCAGGATACAGGATGCTTGGGGCTGGTGCACTGGGATGACCCAGAGAGATGATATGGGGTGGGTGGTGGAAGGAGGGTTCAGGATTGGGAACTCATGTACACCTGTGGCAGATTCATGTCAATGTAGGACAAAACCAATACAGTATTGTAAAGTAAAAAAGTAAAATAAAAATCAATGACAAAATAAAATAAAAATAAAGCACACATACAAATACATTCCAATATAAAATAAAAATTAAAATAAAAGAAATAAAACATACCATATTACACAATAAAATGGTCATGGAAAGTAAAATAAAATTGGTTAATAAGGGTCTGTGAGCAGGCCCCAGTTTCTCCTTCAGTGCAAGTTATCTTGGGAAAACATACCCACTTGAGGTTTGACACGCAGAGGCCACTACGGTCGGCTCAGTTGACAAGTTGGCTCCTGCTCCAGGTATTAGAGGAGTAGTCCATCTGCATTTACTTTATACTGAAAAGTGATTTGCCAGCAAGAGGCCACTGAGACACTTGCAGAGCTCTCTTTCTCTGACACTGGCAACAAAAGACTTCAGGAAGCTGCACATGTCTTTTGGGAGTCCATCAGTCTAGTCACTAGGCAAAACATGTGTCCTTCAGTTCTTTGTGACCTTTTTATTTCATGCTCTGTTTATGTTTATTGAACTCATCTGCATCTTCACACTGTTCTAGAAGCTAGGCATTTAAAGATGAATAAGAGGAGTCTTTTTTTCCTCTCAGAAGACAGGTAAGAATGAAACCATGTTGCAGAAAATTATCTCAAGTAGCAATGGGGGAAATAGCCTAGGGTTAATATGCAGATGACACCACCCTTATGGCAGAAAGGGAAGAGGAACTAAAAAGCCTCTTGATGAAAGTGAAAGTGGAGAGTGAAAAAGTTAGCTTAAAGCTCAACATTCAGAAAACGAAGATAATGGCATCTGGTCCCATCACTTCATGGGAAATAGATGGGGAAACAGTGTCAGACTTTATTTTTGGGGGCTCCAAAATCACTGCAGTTGGTGACTGCAGCCATGAAATTAAAAGACGCTTACCCCTTGGAAAGAAAGTTATGACCAACCTAGATAGCATATTCAAAAGCAGAGACATTACTTTGCCAACTAAGGTCCGTCTAGTCAAGGCTATGGTTTTTTCAGTGGTCATGTACGTATGTGAGAGTTGGACTGTGAAGAAAGCTGAGCACTGAAGAATTGATGCTTTTGAACTGTGGTGTTGGAGAAGACTCTTTGAGAGTCCCTTGGACTGCAAGGAGATCCAACCAGTCCATTCTGAAGGAAATCAGCCCTGGGATTTCTTTGGAAGGAATGATGCTAAAGCTGAAACTCCAGTACTTTGGCCACCTCATGCGAAGAGTTGACGCATTGGAAAAGACTCTGATGCTGGGAGGGATTGGGGGCAGGAGGAGAAGGGGACGACAGAGGATGAGATGGCTGGATGGCATCATTGACTCAATGGACGTTGAGTCTGAGTGAACTCTGAGAGTTGGTGATGGACAGGGAGGCCTGGTGTGCTGCGACTCATGGGGTCGCAAAAAGTCGGACACGACTGAGTGACTGAACTGAACCCAACTGAAGGATTGAGCTAGGAGGAAACTTCAGGCAATGAGTCCGTTGTAAGAATGCTGAAATAATCTGAGAAAGGAGCACAATAAGGTCTGCATTGCTCATAATTTGGTGCCAGAGTCATGTGGCTCTTCTTTGTAGAATATGATTTTATTGACTGTAGAACATTAAGAATCTCCATGAGGCAAGAAAATGTATGCCAATAATAGACATAATTATAGATAAATTACTGGAATGAGGCTGAAATTTCTGAAATCTTTTTTGAAATTTATGTTTTTTCATGTATTCAGTCTTCATTCAATAAATCTTTATGGACTGTCTTCATCTTCATAAGATAGACACTATGCTATGTGTAGGATGTTGAATTAGGCACAGCCTCTGTGCATGGGCATTTCCTTGTTCAGTGACTGAAAAAAAAAAGTGATGCTATTTATCAGAAGATGTTACTGTATTGATTTTAAATTTCAAAATTCTGTGTGTGGTATTTCTGGGGAAAATTCCCATTAATATCCAAAATAAACCCATTTCTCTGTGCACAATTTCTCCATTATATTTTGAGGAAATAATTGCACGCCACTGGTAACAAAACAGATTACATTGTGCTAGACTATCAGTACAGTCAGAGATTAATCAGGTTACTGTGTTCTTATATTTTAGCTAATTCTAGACCACAGAAAACAACTTTTAAGTCTTTAGTTAAGTGTGGAAATGGAGGATGCTGATTTTCTTTTTACTCTCTTTCTTTATTCTTTTATAACCTAACCTAAATCCTTCCTACAAGATAAAACTAGAATGCCCACAATAGCTATCAGACATTTCATTGGAGGTAAGGAGAAGGAAATGGCAATCCACTCCAGTATTCTTGCCTGGAGAATCCCTTGGACAGAGGAGCCTGGCAGACTATAGTCCATGAGGTCACAATGAGCTGGACAATACTTAGCAACTAGACCACCAACCACCGTAAACCAAGGAGTAACTATGTCATATATTCTAACGCAGAGTGAGGAAATCCACAAGTGACCATTTATTTCTCATTTTGAGACAGGATCTATTTTTGCACAGCGGAAAATATAGTTTGGGAGTAGGTGAGCGCTTGAGATTGTGCTCCAGAAAATGTTAGGATAAGTTGCAACAGTTTTGTTGTTGAGAAAAAAAATCACTTTTAAAGGACTATTTATCCATAAAATAAATGAATTTTTCAAATTCAGTCTTATCAAAATGGCCTTGCTTAATGCCAGGAGTTGAATTTACAGAATGGACCACAAGAGATGACAGTAATGTACTCCTCTTAGTTAATTACAAGGAAACTTTCAGAACTTGAAAAATGTTTATTGTTGATGCCCGTTTCCTGCTGAGTGCTGCTCCAACTGAACACTGCAGAATTTTATTTATCCTCAATTTTAAAAGAGTGTTCTATAATCTGGGAGCTTATTGTATTAACTCCTCCTCTAAACAAGGGCAGAGATGCAAATAAAGAGGTTATTAAAATTGGCTGTGAAAGACATAGATCTTTCATTAAAAGTTTCTAGACAAGCAGAAACACATAAGCTTAACTCAAGGAGATTAACATGGTTAGGTTAGAGGCTAATTGTGTTTTGCATCTGAAATGTAATAAAAGTTTGTACCCTTCGGGGGGAAATACAGCTAAGGTTCATCAATTTTTACCATCTTTAATTCTGCAAACCCTCGAAAACTAATTCAGAGCAATAGTACAGCTAGTTAAAATGATAAATCTCTAATTAAACAAGAAGCTATCTTCTTAAATGAATAATCTGTATCTAGATCTCAGTGTCTCTCATTGTGTTTAACTGTCTGTGTGTGGGAGAAAAATCAAAGTAGATTCATAATTTTCAAGGTAGAAAGCTTGAGTTATTTTGGAAATGCTATTGACATGAGTATAAATTATTAATACAGTAATTTCCTAAAAGCAATTTTTGTCACTTCATGAATGTGAACTTTATGAAAATTTTATTATAATTTTTCCAGCCAATTACTTTGTCAGGACTGCAAGATGGAATCTTTAAAGTCTGAGTTTCTGTCTAAATCATGTTTAAACCTGAAATGCTTCAGGCCCTGTCAATGGAAGGGACACCGGTTTTGCGTGAAACAAAAGTTGCAAGTCAAGCAGGAATGTTTTGTTCTCCAGATGTGATTTTTGCTATTTGACTTATGTCTGTAAAATATCCATTAGAAAAAATGATTTAAGATTTAACATGCGTGAATACAAATGTATTAGAAGTACCTGAATTTATAATTATTGAAACACATTTGTTGAATGAATATTCATGAATAGTTCAATCTTCAATAAACTAAAGCTAGAATTTGATTTATTTACTTATTTATTTTTATTGGAATTTAGTTGCATTGCAATGTTGTGTTAGTTTCTGTACAGCAAAGTGAATCAGGTGTGTATATATATATACATACATATATATATATACATACATATATATATATATACATACATACATATATATATACACACATACACACACTGATATATATAGGCTTCCCAGGTGGCGCTAGTAGTAGGGAACCCACCTGCCAATGCAGGACACACAAGAGACTTGGGTTCAATCCGTGATTCGAGGAGACCCCCCTGGAGGAGGGCATGGCAACTGACTCCAGTATTCTTGCCTGGAGAATCCCATGGAGAGAGAAACTTGGTGGGCTATAGTCCATGGGGTTGCAAAGAGTCGGAAATGATTGAGTGACTAACACACACTATACCCATATACATCTACCCTCTCTTTGTCACCACAGAGCATTGATTAGAGTTCCCTTTGCTTTATAGAGCTGGAAATTTAAAAGAGAGGAAATCAGTCCACTTAAGTTTGCTATTAATACTTGTATATATTATTATTTACTCAAGCTATGTATTAAAAATTGTGTATTATTGTCAAAAAATTGTTGGCAAGATTGTCCATGTGCTTATAATTGTATATTGGATAAAGTCAGCAATACTACAAAAGGAAATATTTTAAACTTTAATTATTAATTATAAGTGAAGTGAGTAAATCAGATTCCATTTGAAAGAGTGTCTGGATCTGATAAGCAGCAGCTAGGCCTGGTGAGGGAAAGAAAATTTTACCCTCCTAACCCCCAAAGAATTAATGGCCTACAGGAGAAGGGGTGTTTAAAAAAAAAGAAAAAAAAAAAAAAAAAAAAAACAGATGAAGGGTCTGTAGTGTTAGTGGTCATTAGACTATTTTTTGTGGACTTGGATTATAGATAAAATTTACTGACTTTAGATACACACAATCCTTACCCCCAGGCTTAAAACTAGATAGTCAAAGACTCTAATAAAGAAGGCTCAAGTTGCAGCTAGATGATGGCCTCTATGCAGCTGCTTTATTGACACCTTATCCCATTAAATTCACTAGAAGTTTGAAGTAAGATAAAGACAACAAGAAAAATTGGGGGGGGGGATCAATGTGTTCACTAGGTCTAGGGACCAATCTGAAAGACAAGCTTCTAGTTGTATTTCCAATGTGCCTTTTTCATTCTGTGATGTTGTAAAAGTAAGGTCTTCATTAGATACCTCTGGTGTTTACAATCCCCACAACAGAAATAAAAAGGAAATGAGATGTTCCATTTTTAATATTATACATACAATCATTTTAGAGTGTGAAGGTTAATTCCTCCCACAAAAGTGCATAAAAGGAATTAAAGGAAACAATTTGAACATTTTAATGTTTTTCATGCATTTCAAGGAGAGGAATTAGGCACCAAAACACAAAACAATTATATGTGTAATTTAAAATACACATTGATTTTTTTTTTCAGAGCAATGCCACTGCAGTGTAAAGCTTACCTTGCATAAATAAAATATTTGCCTACCTAATAAAACAAAACTTAAAAGGACAGCTATAGCAAATGCCTAGCTCATCAAGATAATACTGAAATGATAACATGGAGCCTAGTATTTGTTATTTAAAAGGAACATATGGAACAACGTAGACATCAACAAAACTATTTACATTTTTCTTTAACTCCCTACTATATTATCAACTTTACTGCTGTGCTTCTTCAGAGACCATTTGAATTTTCAGAAATCTTTGACAGAATCAGCAGACTGAAACCTTTCAACTTGCTGATAATCAGATAGCATGCCATACATCATAGAATCTAACCAAAGTATGCTTTGGGTTCTAATGTTAGAGATTATAAAGGAAGTCTTTCCTGTGATACTCTTTGCCAAGTTCCTCTACTTTTGGCACTTTCAAATGCAAAAAGTTTGTGAGCTCGATTTGTGATGGTTCCTTCATTTCATTCCAAATTGCCAGAATGAGTCATATTATATGCAAAAATTCATCTTGTATTGGGATGGTGAAATTTGCATGTGAAGAGAATACCCAGATCTGAACCCCAAAGGCAAATATATTCTCTGAACTTAAAGGTGTGTCTTGTTAGGTATATTATGTCCAGGTGTATTCAATTAAGTCAAGAACAGAAACAGAAATACATGAGGACGCTGACCCTGCTGGCACCTTGATCTTGGACTTCCAGTCTCCAAAATTCTAAGAAAATGCATTTCTGTTATTTAAGCTACCTGGCATTGTTGCAGCAGACCAAACTGTTGGGGGAGGTTTTGTGGATGTCTCCTCTTGAGTTGTACAGAGCTGAGGAAGATAACCCCTATTTCTTAAGTCCAGCAGGCTTTCAAGTATATATAGTAGTAGGGAGTGAAGAATGGAGAAATCTTTATTTTTGGCCAGATCCTAAGTTAAGGGAATTTTGATAACATATTTGTATGCATGCTCAGTCGTGTCCAACTCTGCGACTCCATGGTCTGTAGCCTGCCAGGCCCCTCTCTCCTTGGAATTTTCCAGGCAAGAATACTGACGTAAGTAGCCATTTCCTACTCCAGAGGAACTTCTAGAACCAGGGTTCAGACTCATGCCTCTGGCATCTGCTTCATTGACAGGCTGATTCTTTACCATTAGCATTAAAAGGACTTATTTGCAACTGTTGCCTAAGGAAATTATGAGCTTTTGAATGTTTCTGTAGAATCCAGTTACACGAACTACTACAGAATATTACCTGTGCCAATCTAAGGTGTAGAAAACATTTGTTTAAAATTTTTTAAAAGTATGTGCTGCTGCTGCTAAGTCACTTCAGTCGTGTTCGACTCTGTGCGACCCCATAGATGGCAGCCCACCAGGCTCCCCTGTCCCTGGGATTTCTCCCGGCAAGAACACTGCAGTGGGTTGCCATTTCCTTCTCCAGTGAAAAGTATGTAGTTGAATTTAAATGTATCCCAGTAATGCATGATCTAAATTTCATAGCCATGAACATAACAAGGATTTCCTTTTTATACTGAAATTTAGACTATGCTAAGAGTTGGTGATGGACAGGGAGGCCTGGCGTGCTGTGATTCATGGGATCACAAAGAGTCGGACACGACTGAGCGACTGAACTGAACTGAGGCAAGTTTTGTAGTTTGTTATATTATCCATCTACTCATCCTTCATCCCCCAAATAATTTTATGTACTGGTAATATTACCAGATACTTAGAAAACTAATAAGCTACTGCTGCCACTTTCAGGAAGTTTCAGCAGAAGAGGTGTTGTGGGAGGGTCTTTAAAAAAGAAAGCATACTGCTGAGGTATAAAAAATGTATCAAGGGCTATGCTAGAACGAAGCAGAGAGGGCTGGCTCTTACTACAGAGAGTCTTGACAAAGAATGTTAACTAAGGAACAGTAGTTCATGGACATGAAAGAACTTGTGCAACTTACCCATGTGGAATCAGAAAAATGGTTCAGAAGCAAAGTAAACAGAAGGTAAATTATTTCACATATTAGTAAGCAAGTAGAGAAAATAGGGTTCAAAAAGTCTTCAAAACTAAAGTTAACTTCTGTACCTTATTTTTATTTAAAACACTGTTATGTGTACTGAAAAGGAACTGATTCAATAAAATTAATTAGTGGCTACTGTTCTACATTTTAAATGTAATCAAAGAACATAGATCTGTGAAGATAATATTTCTTAAAATAGTAACAATGAGAACCTAATGATATTCTTATCACTTTGATGAATGTTTAAACTTATAATACCAGCAGGGACTTCACTTATTAGATAGATTATTCTAATTTCAATTTCCAGCACAGTATCTGGAAAACCACTAACACTGAGAAATTTTGAAGAAAAACTGTCCTCAAATACTTATCCAGGCCCAGCCAAGAATTTCCCTTTGATCCTTTTTGTGGTCATTAGCAAAGTAACCCTCCTTTAAATTGCCAGGAAAAAGAAAAAAAAAAAAAATCAATAAATGAATAGTAAATTTCTCATTCTATTTCAGGCATGTGCAAAATTAAGGTCTCTTTACTCAGTCTCCCCTTTGAATCAAGCAAGATCCTCACAAGAGAAAAATTGACTAACTCCTTAAGAGGAATAGTTTACTAGCTAAAATTGAAACATGAGGAAGGGTTATTGACCCATTATACTTATATCCTTTTGGAACTCAAATCCCACATAATATATATCCATATCTTTCACAGAGCTTACTGACTTACTGTTGTAAAAATAATAAATAGGAAATGACAAAAAATACACATTCAAATCGTAGAATCATGGGACTAACTCCAGAATTTTAACAATGGTGCAACTGGAAGCCAGAAAGATTAAAAAATAATAATAATAAAGTAACAGAGCTAGTTATTTTCAGACCTGGTATTAGAAGCCATATTTCTCAGTATGTTAAACTTCCTTTTTTGTTTTTTTTATGCTTTCCAAAGGGCTAAGTAATTTGGTTGTACAGATAGCATGTATAATGTGAGTTTTATTTTACAAAAAAGATTTTGGCCAAACTATATTTTATATTTTCCCAAAACATCCTTATTGATTAAAAAAACAATTAACATTGTTTGGTATTGATAGCTTACAGTGAATGATGTCGGATTCATGGTCGCCAAAGAAGATTTAGCTTCAGGACCAGGGACCAGGCTTGATCACTCAAGAGCTTTTGTGTCACATAGTTTTATTAAAGTATGAAAAGGGACAGAGAAAGTTTCTGACACAGACATCAGAAGGGGGACGGAGAGTGCCCCTCTCACTGTTATTAGCAAGGGTGTTATATATGTTTTTAATTAGTTATTACAAATTATTCAAAAGATGCCTCAAGGTTGTAAAGATCTTACTAGACCCACTCCCATAATTTACATTTTAAGATAACAAGAAGAGGGAGAGGATGGGATGATTTGGGAGAATGGCACTGAAACATGTATACTATCATGTAAGAAACAGTCGCCAGTCTATGTTCAATACAGGATACAGGATGCTTGGGGCTGATGCACGGGGATGATCCAGAGAGATGATATGGGGAGGGAGGTGGGAGGGGGTTCAGGATTGGGAACTCATGTACACCCGGGGCGGATTCATGTCAATGTATGGCAAAATCAATACAGTAATGTAAAGTAAAATAAAGTAAAAATAAAAATTAAAAAAAAAAATAAGATAACAGGATGAGCTAGAAGGTTTTCAAGAAAGAGAAACTGTCCTCAAGCAGGATACATTGTTGTTACATAATCCTCAGTACAGAGTTTAAACTGAGTTATTTGTTGTGTAATCATCAGTTCCAGGCTTAAAGAAAAAAATGTTTTATGTGACCAAGACTAAGGAATGTAGAGAAGAAAAAAGATGTTTGTCCTTTCCTCCTCCTTGAGAATTCCAGACCCTTATCCCCTGCTTGAGAGCCTCAGACCCCTTTCTCCTCCTCGGGGACCCCTGACTTCTTATCAACCTGCCTAGGAATTGACTCTCTCAGTATAAACATTTAATATATTTGAGTATAGAAACCACCATTTTTTCCACAAAAAGTTGCCAAAAAATAACATTTGGTGTTTCTGAATGTTGAAATCAAGACATAATCTATGTAACTGAATATTCAGATATATTTCATTTCCTCCATTTTGTCATTAATTTTTTAAATTACATTTTTATCTCCAAAGAATCAAAGGAAAGTGCTTAAACCGCAGAGAGTTCTAGAATGGGTCAACAGAATCACAGTAGAGAAGAACAAAATGCCAATACAGGGTAAAGATTTAGTTGTGTTGGTTGAAGCTAAGTGTAAACACCTTGTTCAAAAGGCCTGCATATTATTAAAGACAAAAATAATGTGAACTTCATCTTTATCTTCAGGAACTATTCTTATAATAGTAAACTTGAGCAGACATTTATAATGACTAATAGAGATACAAATTTGTGGTGTTTATTATATGCTATGAATATGTACAGTTTGCCACAAACCATAGGTTTTTAGAAAAGTCTGTGGTTCACATGTCACCTGTTGAATGTGTAATCTTGCTAATTACTTAATATTCAGAAATAGGCTTTGAAGATGAGAAGCACCATATGTGTTAATATTATTACTTGAGTACTATAGCCTTCATAAATTGAATGTATTTGCAAATGAAATACCATTTCTTTGATCTCTAGGGGTAATTAGTGATTTCTGCCCTCTTCTAAAGTTGAAAATCATAACTGCTCAAACTTACATTAGAATTCTGACCTAATGTAGAGAGAGAACTTTTAAAAATATGGATCTTAGGGAAAAGTTTTTATTTGATGTACAAATAAGGAAGATGATGTATTCAAAGATGGTATTTGTATTGTATAGATGGTATAGATGGAAATTCAAACATCGGTTAAAATCTCACAGCATATTAACAATGAAATATTGTGTGTTTATGATGAATACCAGCTGGTTAGCAGAGATTGGAAAACTAACATTACAGTAGAAATCTATCATGAAAACAGTTATATATAAATACATAGGGAACCATGATATTTGTAGATATTAATTAAATGTGTTTGGGAGCAATTTTGAAAAATAAAATTCACTTCAAAAATTAATTGTTTGAAATCATGCACCTTAGTTTGTACAACTGAGCCAGGCAAGTTAAATAATAAACTATTCTAAAGAATCTGTTTCCTAAGACTGAAAGTTCAGGAAAGGTTCAAAAAAGCCAAAATAAAAATGAAAAACACAGACAGATGAAGAAGGCTATGAAATAGCTATAGATGTGAATATGCAAAACGTCAAATGCTTTATTCCTTTGCTCAGCAAAAGAGAATTCCTAAGTCACATTCCTGCACACTGAAGGTTTTCTGGTTCAGTATGAAAAAACTCAGAGAGGGCAATGGTAACCCACTCCAGTACTCTTGCCTGGGAAATCCCATGGACGGAGGAGACTGGTAGGTTACAGTCCATGGGGTAGTGAAGAGTCAGACACAACTGAACAACTTCACTTTGACTTTTCACTTTCATGCACTGGAGTAGGAAATGGTAACCCACTCCAGTATTCTTGCCTGTATAATCCCAGGGATGGGAGCCCGGTGGGCTGCCGTCTATAGGGTCACAGAGTCGGACACGACTGACGTAACTTAGCAGCAGCAACATGAAAAATCTCTGACTGACTTTGCACTAGGTTCAGTTCAGTTCAGTCGCTCACTCATGTCCAACTCTTTGCAACTCCATGAATCGCAGCACGCCAGGCCTCCCTGTCTATCACCAACTCCAAGAGTTTACTCAAACTCATATCCATTGAGTCAGTGATGATATCTGACCATCTCATACTCTGTTGTCCCCTTCACATCCCGCCTTCAATCTTTTGATTAAAAGACCAGCATCAGGGTCTTTTCAAATGAGTCAGTTCTTCACATCAGGTGGCCAAAGTATTGGAGTTTCAGTTTCAACATCAAGCCTTTCAATGAATATTCAGGACTGATTTTCTTTAGGATGAACTGGTTGGATCTCCTTGTTGTCCAAGGGACTCTCAAGAATCTTCTCCAACACCACAGTTCAAAAGCATCAATTCTTCAGCGCTCAGCTTTCTTTATAATCCAATTCTCACATCCATACGTGACTACTGGAAAAAGTGTAGCTTTAAATAAATGGACCTTTTTTGACAAAGTAATGTCTCTGCTTTTTAATAAGCTGTCTCAGTTGGTCATAACTTTTCTTCTAAGGAGCAAGTGTCATTTAATTTCATGGCTGCAGTCACCAGATGCAGTGATTTTGGAGCCCCCAAAAATAAAGTCTGTCACTGTTTCCATTGTTTACCATCTATTTTCCATGAAGTGATGGGAAAGGTTGCCTGATCTTTGTTTTCTGAATGTTGAGTTCTAAGTCAACTTTTTCACTCTCTTCTTTCACTTTCATCAAGAGGCTCTTTAGTTATTTTTCGCTTTCTTCCATAAGGGTGTTGTCATCTGCATGTCTGAGGTGATTGATATTTCTTCCAGAAATCTTGATTCCAGCTTGTGCTTCATCCAGTCCAGCCTTTCTCATGATGTAATCTGTGTACAAGTTAATTAAACAGGTGACAATATACTGCCTTGACCTACTCCTTTCCTGATTTGGAACCAGTCTGTTGTTCCATGTTGAATTCTGACTGTTGCGTCTTGAGCTGCATACAGATTTCTCCAGAGGCAGGTAAGGTGGTTTGGTATTCCTATCTCTTTAAGCTACAATTTGTTGTGATCCACACAGTTAAAGAATTTGGCATATTCAAAAAGAAGAAATAGATGTTTTTATGGAACTGATAGTCAACATCAGAGTCAACAAATAAGTCTGACATGCAGTACTTGAATGCAGTCTCAAAAACAACAGAATGATCTCTGTTCATTTCCTGGGCAAACCATTCAGTATCAGAGTAACTCAAGACTATGCTCTGACCAGTAATGCTGAAGAAGCCAAAATTGAATGGTTCTATTAAGACCTAAAAGACATTCTGGNCGTCAGTTCAGTTCTGTTCAGTTCAGTTGCTCAATCGAGTCAGCCATAGGGAGGATTCGATCCATGGAGTCACAAAGAGTCGGACACAACTGAGGCAACTGAGCACATTGTCTTGTAATATTCTTAGAGTTATTGTAATATTGGGCTTTGAAAGGCTGTGCTTTTAGCATTTTTTGATGTAATCCAAAGGCCTGGTTCCAAAATGCAAATCATATAAAAGCACTTTCTTGACCCAAGTATGCTACTTTTTTATATTCTCACTTTACCTAGGAGTATACCATATCTCAAGCAGTACTTTAGGTAGCATTTCTACAGTTGTACAACCTTGTAGAAGCTATATGAAAAAGGCAGAAATGTTCTGGGTTTGCCAGAAATTTGCTATATTAAAATGAAGAGCATATTAGAATCTTTTAAACAGACAGCTAATTTTTTATTAGGTTTTTTTTTTCTTTTAAACCATGCCTTTTATTAAAACCATGCTCTTTTCCAAACAGACTTTAATGTGAAAGGTCAGAAAACTTGGCACATTCTATAGTACATGTTAATACAGTGATTTAACTGGATATTGGTCACTAGCTTATTTAAATATTTCTCAGGGAAGAAATTTATAGCCATATAATACCTCCCAAAATGGACCAAGAAGCAGTAAAAAGTCCCTTTGGAACCTTCATAAGGAAAGTTGTAAAACCGAACATGATAGAAATATTTTTTGTTGTTTGCTGTTTAGTTGTTAAGTCATGTCCGACCTTTTTGCGACCCCATGGACTGAGCCTGCCAGGCTCCTCTCTCCATGGGATTTTCCAGTCAAATATATTGGAGTTGGTTGCCATTTCCTTCTCCAGGGGATCTTCCCAACCCAGGGACCGAACCCATGTCTCCTGCATTGCAGGTAGATTCTTTACCACCGAGGCACTAGGAAACCACTGGTGAAAATATACTTTGCTTTTAATTGGGAATGGTGGGAAGGGAGTTTCATCTTTACACTAGCAATACAAATAGTTTTCAACCTTTTTTAGCCTCAGCATTCTTGAGATGGACAGTACAATCTCATCAGAAACCGTTTCTTCACAGTGATATTCAGAGTGAGGGACATTTCTTGCCAGGAGAAACAAATTGGAATACCCTGCCCCTGGAGTTTCTGATATACCTTTTGAGGCCATATATCTCCCTCATCACACATAGACCAATTTAGCAGAACTTTTTCAAGGAATACAAAGAAATCTAGTATTTAATGACTGATTCATGGTGGGTATAAAAAATATTCAGGGAAGTTTTAAAGCCATTAAGCTGGAAGGCCAATCCCATGCCACCAGTGCTAGCAAGGCAAGAACAGTCTATATAAGCATACTCATTTCATCAGCTGACTTCTTTAAATCAATACTTGATATAATAAAATTCTGACAGTAAGATTTAGTCCCTTAGATTTGAGCTATATCATTTAATACATCAAGTTAATAGTATCATTACACTTTAGCATCTTGAAAGCTGTATTGTATTATTTGTGTACAACAACCACTTGAGGACAGTATTATAAACTTACCATCAAAAAAGAAAGATCTTGGGTATGTGAAAGTGAAGTCACTCAGTCATGTCCGACTCTTTGTGACCCCATGGACTGTAGCCCACCAGGCTCCTCCATCCATGGGATTCTCCAGGCAAGAACACTGGAGTGGGTTGCCATGTCCTTCTCCAGGGGATCTTCCCAACCCAGTGATTGAACCCGGGTCTTCCGCATTGTAGGCAGATGCTTTACCGTCTGAGCCACCAGGGAAGTCCTCTTGGGTATATACTGCTATATATAAAATAGATAACTAGTTAGGACCTAGTGTATAGCGCAGGGAACTTTTCTCAGTACTCCGGGATAAGAATCTAAAAAAGAAGAGATATGTGTATGTGTATAATTGATGAGTCAGTAGTGAATTTTGCTGTACATCTGAAACGAACACAGCATTATGAATCAACTATACTCCAGTAAAAACTTAAATGAATGAATAGATAGATTCGTAAGAAGAAAGGTCTTGGTATATGAAAATCCGTTTTCAAAATAGATAGTGATCATACATGCTTGGGATGCTCTTAGTTTTTCATCAATGTCGAAAACTAAACCTATTGTATTTTTTACATAAAACTCAGCTCCTGGACATACCTCATGCTTTTCTCCTTTTAGTTTATTTAGAAGTAAATAAAAGAATTCATATAATGAGACATCTTCAATTTGTTGAACTCTGTAATCTGCTCAAGGCAGAGGAATTTTGATGGATATAACTGGTCTGTGGGGTGGAATCTATTCAGATGTCTGTCTGAATTATAACCCTACCTGATACATACTTCCTTCGTGACCATGAAAAAGTTACTTACCTTCTCTGCCTCAATTTTCTTGTGCTTAAAATACAAGTAATTATACTTCTTACTTCAAAAGGTTCTTGTGAAGACTAAATGAGGTAATGCCTATAAAATGCTCTGAGCAGTATCTGACACAAAGTAAGCAGTTAATGAATAGTAAGTATTGTCATTGCAACCAATGGATAAGACTGATGTCAGGTCTTTAACTTCCCTGCTGCTGCTGCTGCTGCTGCTAAGTCGCTTCAGTCTGTCCGACTCTGTGCGACCCCATAGACGGCAGCCCACCAGGCTCCCCCATCCCTGGGATTCTCCAGGCAAGAACACTGGAGTGGGTTGCCATTTCCTTCTCTAATTTAACTTCCCTAGAAGGTGAAAATCAACAAGCACAAATAATCTATAAACAGTCTTGCGTGCCCTGCGTGCCCAGTCACTTCAGTCATGTGTGCCTCTTTGCAGCCTCGTGGACTGCAGCTTGCCAGCCTCCTTCTGTGCATGGGATTCTCCAGGCAAGAATAGTGGATTGGTTTGCATGCTCTCCTTTAGGGGATCTCCCTGACCCAGGGATCAAACCTGCATCTCCTGCATTGCAGGCCGATTCTTTACC
Organism: Neotragus moschatus; assembly: GCA_006410615.1. Classification (NCBI taxonomy): domain Eukaryota; kingdom Metazoa; phylum Chordata; class Mammalia; order Artiodactyla; family Bovidae; genus Neotragus; species Neotragus moschatus. The sequence continues at coordinate 1,522 of SJYA01000409.1, read as the reverse complement.
ACTGAGCCACTGGGGAAGCCCTGCAGTCATATTTAACTATAAGTAAAAGAATGGGTGGTGCTATTCCATTTGGGGCTTTGAACTTCCTTTTAAATAAAAAACTAAGAATGCTTATGCTGTTAATATAGTATTTTTCAAATTTTTATATGTGACTAGGTTTCTGTTTATGAAAACAAAGTCAGTGCTTTATAATTTATATTTTATTTTCTAGACTGTATTTTTCTGTATTAGAGTGAAAATTATTAGTGACTTTTCTGTTTAGAGCTGATAGATCTAGTTTCTGCTTAGGTTCATCAGTTTAAGTGATTGCTTCTAATTCATGATATCTCCATGGCTGCCAACATTCATTCAAATGAGTGAGACTGCACTCTGCCATCAAGCTAGTTGTTTTGCATCTCTATACGTAGTACTCTGGGTTTTCTTCATTATAATTCTTCTGGAAACTAGAAACTTAATAAAGTCAGTGAGATGGAATGATGGTAGTATCATGTTTCTCTTTACTAAAACTATTTATAAAGATGATTTGAAATACTGATGACATTTCAAAGTCATTCACAGAATTTCTAAGGAAAAAACTGTTCACAGCCACTGATTTTATCATATCTGGTTGTTGATACTTCAACACCTTTAACGAGTAAATCATTGAAACACACCACCGTCTTTGGTTAGAGACGTGTGTGTCACTGAGAGGTTTTGCAGCTCACTGTGTGGTGATAGGTGGCCATGATGGAGCTGCAGTCTAGAAAAAAAACTTTTAAACCAGTATGGAAGGAAAAGAGAATAAACTAAAGGTAAATTAAAAAGATGAAGGCAAAAAGGCTCAGCCATCGTATTAGAAATACCGACAACCCTCTTCTTTCTGAAATCTCCAAATATCTCTAGACCTCCCAGCTCCAGTACAGTATCTTTCTTCCAGGGTTTACATCCAGAATCTTTTTGATTTACTGAGGATTCTTTTGAGTGCTTCATGTCTGTCATCAAAGATTTATTAGAGACCTTTGTGTTTGAAAAGAGAGAGAGAGAGTGTGTATGTGTGTATGTGTGTGTGTGTGTGTGTGTGTGTGTGTGTGATGTCCGTGTGTGGTCTCTCGGTGTATGTGTTTGTGTCTGCAGCCAGATGCAGATGTGCTGCCTCAGTTCCTAAGAAAATAAAATAAGTCCTATTTGTTTGTATGAAGGCAAGACAAGATTAACAGTGGCCACAATATGCAAGTATTTTACTTCCCAAGGAATACTGTAATTGAGTCTAAGTGAGAGCCTTTAATTTAGCCTAAATTGCAAAGGAACATACTAAATGAAAAACTTACAAAGGAGAAATAATGTACATTGCAATCATAAATAACATATTGTAGTCTTTCAGAGTTTCTCAGTCCTTTGATGGAATTATTAGAAACTAAAATGGCAAAAGCTATGAATCAAATCAAACTCAACCATATATTAAGAAAAGTTCTAAAGTATACTGTCTTTCCCATATTGCCTTTGCTTTCTTACACTGTATACTTTTATAAATTAATTTCTGACT
>SJYA01000408.1:409801-455231 GCA_006410615.1 Neotragus moschatus | reverse complement strand
AGCCTTTAAAATGTTGATTTCTGCTTTTTCTGGCAAACCTTAACTTCCTGGTTCAAAGAAAAGACATGTATAAATGAGGCCCACAAGACTTCCTTGACATCAAATCACTCTTACAGCACTACATTTTGATGAGTTAAGTGTAAATGAACCAGAAACATATGGATTAAATTTCCCCCATGATAGTAAGAGGTTAGAAAAATTGAGGATGAAACATGCCTGGGAAAATGCTGGGCTCTCAGTGCTTAAAACTCAGAGCATAGCATTTTGCTCCCAGCAAAATGTAAAGTGGAATCAGTCACCTCAGTTCTGTGTCTTATTCAAAGCTTCCGGGGGAAACTGGAAATGACATTTAGGTTTTCCATTTAGCTGACAGATCTATAATCTAGGTTGAGAGAGTTCCCTGTGTACTTGGCACAATGGTGAGAAAAGGGGAGGGTGAGTGGAGCTGGGAGGGTGTTCCTTTCCCTGTACCAGTGAGTAGAGTCAGCTTTGATAAGATGGGGTTGCCTGGCCTATCAAGACCTCTTAGAAAAACTGGCATTTTCTGAAAGACAAGCCCTTGTGTATTTGAAAACACCAACAGTCTAGCCTGCCTTTTGGGAGCCACTGAAAGATTTGAAGTGGATCAGATTTGAATCAGATCATCAGGCAGCCCTGAGGAGGGTGGATACAAAAGAGGAAAGATGTGAGTGAAGGAAAATAAGTCAGGGAGTATAGTCAGGAGGTGGGAGGCCCAGAATCCAGGGGCAAATGTAAATATTTAGGGAAAATGTTAGAGCTTTATGATCCATTGGATACAGAAGATAAAGTGAGGCAGTGAGGTAAGAATTAAGTCATTTGTTCAAAGTCATAACTTTTTTCACTTCAAGGTCTTTTGCACCCCAATGTTTCTGACTTACATAAATCAGGTAACCTGAATAGTCATTCATTTATTCAATCATTGATAAGTATTTACTGAGTATATATTGTGAGTGAGACATTGTATTAGGTATTTGAAACAATGATGCTGAGCTTGGGGAGAATTACTGTTGTAGCAGGTCACTAGTATCTTATGACATTGTTCTCCAAAATCATTCTGAAGACAGACTAGATAATCAGAGAAACCTAAATCACTCCTAATCCAACTAGACTCTTTCAAAACCTTTGTTGTCATACTTTGGCTTGAAGGTTTTGAAATAAGCTTGAGTTGAGGGAGAGCTATCTCTTTTCTCTAAATCAGTTTGTCTGTGATGAGCCATTGGCCAGTGTCACTTGGCAGGCAGCAATATGCTGCATTAAAGGAAATTACCACTATTAATACTTGTAGGCCCTTATAAATCACTACCTCCATGCAGAATCTTAGATCACAATACATGTGGTCAGGCCACTGCCCCAAAGAAGCAACTAATTCTCTCAAAAGGGCTGTATGTCACCTTGCTTTGTGAATAGAAGTAATAGCCTTTCTGTTCATGGCTGGCCTTGGCCAAGAAAGAGAAATCCCTGTTATTCTTTTAATTCAAGATCTTATAGTTCGATGAGTTCTCACATGATGAATTCTTGTTTAACATAAGGGCTGGAGGGATGAAAGAGAGAAATGGTAGGATCACCTCCCAGAAATTATTACACTGACCCATGTGCTCACTCAGTGAAAAACACATAAAGCTGAGATTTAAACTGAAGTCTATCTACCTCCCCAATCCATCTCTCTTCACACTACCATGATTTGAAGGTAAGTCAACCTAATTAATCAAGTCAATCATCTTTCTCTTCCAAATTTCCTCTACCAACAGGTGCCAAAGAGAGAGAGGATGGGGGAAAAGTTAGTCCACGAGTCAAGGAATAAAGAATAGATCTTTATGCCATACTATAGAATTTTGAACACAGATTAAGCTTAAATGTAAAAGACATGATGGCCTCCTCTACTGGCTGAGAAACTCATGATGATTTGGGAATGTGTATATACATCATCTGGCAGCTCATAAAGTGAAGAATCTGCCTGCAATGCAGGAGACCTTGGTCGATTCCTGGGTTGGGGAGATCCCCCGGAGAAAGCAATGGCAATCCACTCCAGTATTTTCACCTGGAAAATCCCATGCACAGAGGAGCCAGGTGGGCTACAGTCCATGGGGTCACAAAGACTGGGCCACTAAGCATGAAGCACGTGCATCATCAGCTGGAATTTACCATGCTTGCTATGTTTTGATAAAGATTATAACTTTTGTGTTATTGTCATAATGAGTCTGAGTCTAGGGTTTTCCAGTTCCCTGATGTGTCAGTTCAATTCAGTCGCTAAGTCATGTTGGACTCTGTGACCCCATGGACTGTAGCACACCAGGCTTCCCTGTCCATCACCAACTCCCAGAGCTTGCTCAAACTCGTGTCCATCGAGTCAGTGATACCATCCAACCATCTCATTCTCTACCATCCCCTTCTCCTCCTGCCTTCAATCTTCCCCAGCATCAGGGTCTTTTCAAATGAGTCAGTACTTTGCATCAGGTGGCCAAAGTATTGGAGTTCCAGCTTCAGCATCAGTCCTTCCAATGAATGTCCAGGACTGATTTCCTTTAGGACTCCTTGCTGTGTAAACTTGGTCAAGTCACAATTTTTCTGCATCTCAATCTCTTCATCTAGATAATGGGAAAAGTAAGATCACTATCTCCTAAGATTGTTTGAAAATTAAATGATTTATTATATTTAAGGTCTTAGAACAGTGCCTGACATATTGGTAATACTTAATAAATGTCACCTATTATCTTCTTTTCCTCCTATTTGAACTTCACACTAACTTGCCTAATATTTTGACTACCATTTATTGGGAATTTATTATATATCAGGCATGTGCTTCATATATATTATCTACATTGTCTTATAAAAACCTTAAGAGCTATGTACTATTCATTCATTTAATTCATATTTATTCAGGGCTTTCTTTGTGTATGTCAGTGTTCAAGACACTGAGAATATATTAGTGAATAAAACAAAGGCATCTTTCAACTGAAATGAAGAAATAAAAGCAGTATATTCTATGGACAGTATAATGTAAATAAAATAAAATCTGAAACTGCTCCATGAGGGAACCAGTGTAAGAAAGTCAACCTTTGGGGAAGGCAGAGCTGAGAATTTTAGAGAAAAGATTGGAGTCTCAACAACATATGAACCTCTGGTTCAAACTATGCCTAGAGCTGCCATTTTTCTGAAGTTGTAAAATTCACAAGGCAATACATTCTCTATTTGTAACTAGTTTGATTTTCGTCATTGGTGTTTTTACTGATGTCTTTGTTTTGCTTCGTAACTGAAAGCATCTTAAACAATAGACAAAGCAAAGGTCAAAGCCCGGCTTCCTCCTTGCCTAGATTCATTACCTTCATCTCTCTGTCATCTCTTCTTTATTTGTGCTTCTTTTACTCTTCTTTATCTCCTCCCTTCCCTACTTTCCAGCTCTTTTACTCTTCAAAATTCATATGGCTCCTATCAACACCACTGGTAGAAACATTAACAGACATAATACTGCGCTCCCGAAATATTTATTTCATAGAAAAATATGTTAGGGCTGGAAGGGACTTTGAGAGATAATGGGTTCCAGCCCCTTCCTTCAGGCAGATAAGCTATTATTATTCTCAAGAGGCAAATGAAGTCCAGAAATACTAAATGACTTGTTCAAGCTAGTTAATGTCAGACTGGGGAATAAACACCAAATCAAAGGGTCAGAGAATCACAGCACTCAGAAGCTATGAGGATTTCAGAGACCGCCTGGTTCTAACCCATTCATTTGCTATTTGGGGAAATAGTATTGCTGATGGTTAATGACATGTCCAAGGCCATATTGCTAGTCTATGGCAGAGCTAGGATGAACACAAACTTTCTGAATCCCTTTTTAGTGCTATTTCCACCAGGCTAAACTGCTTCTGCCTTTCTAATGCATTTTTTAAAGTGGTGGGCAATTACTGAAATGAGTGTGCCAATACTTGAAGTTCAATGCTCTGTCAAAAGGGCTTTAAATCCTCTATATTACCTTGATCTCTGTGGAAACTATATCTATACATAACACAGGATTCAGAAATAACTTTAACTATAAATCCATAAATAATTTTTGTTGAAATCAGTTGCTTTATTCCTAAAGTATTCCTAATTAGTTTTTAATAAATGTTTCCTTCCTCTCAAATTTAATTCTCTAGCATTTGTGGTGGGAAGGGGATTGGGCACTAAAAGTTTGTTTCTTCACCCCTGCACTTACTTGGAACAGTCTGCACTTTTAGTATAAGAATCCTTTTTTTTACCAACAGCTACTAGGATGGGGTTGTTGGACACTGAAGCTAAAAGAAACTGAGGTGGGGTGTCAACATCTATAATGAGAGCAGATTTCCCATGTCATTCACTCATACAAGTACTTTTTCAGCCCCTGTGGAATAAGGCTGGTGCCACCAACTTGCTGAAATTTCTTTTTTTAATGTTTATATTTCTCTTAAGTTCAAACTTCATGGCTCTTTTCTCCACTTTTCATCTGAGACTAACACAGCCTTAGGTCAAAGGCTTTTATGCAGTCTTCCTTCTAAGTCCTGGATTCTCATAGTAAGACTCCTCCCATCACTACCCTTCCTAAGTACTTTTCACAATGTTCCCTAAGGAAACAAAGTTCAATATCTATAACCAGGATTTTTATGTTACATTTCCATGCCAAGAAAACTCCAAACTCTCAGTTGGATAAAATGGGATTTTTGGATATCCTCTCCCCACCCCTATTCGCGTTGCATGTGCAGTGTGGTTCAGTTAGAGATTTCCCTCTGCGCTGCCATTGTACTTATTTACTACCCAGGCTGAATGGGAAAATTAATGTTGCTATGGCAGAAAGAAAAGAGTTCTAGAGGTTTTAGGATTAGCAAATAAATTCTCTTAGCTCAAAAATGGTGCATACAAAACTTGTGTTCAAATCCATTAGTCAAAGAAAGTCACGTGGTTACATCTAATTACAAGTGCAGCAAAAGAGAAAGTCACAATATGCATGCGTGTTCCTAAAGACCACCATGCAACATTTAAATAAGCTATTTCTCAAAGAAAGTGGATTGACAGAGGGAGGAGGAGGAGGAAAAGGAAAGGCATGAGGGCTAGTGAACTTTGGGAATTTACTTATGGTATTTAAATATTGGTGTTTTCGCTACTGTCTAGACCCTTCAATGGTAGCCACATAACATAGAAAGAGGCAGAGCCATATTTCTGTTTTGCTACTAGAATGTAGACATATTTTGTTCCCTGGGAGAAGGAGAGAGTGAGTTTCAAACATCTTTAAGTAACCAATAAGGGTCTTTATGTCTCTGCTCAATGATACATTTGACTCAAGTAAAAGTCTGTGTATTATTCTTATCATTATTCTATATTTCAATGACCATTTTACTTAATATAGTTAATTTTTTATTCATCAACTGAATGACTACATTAAAATTAGTTCAAAACTACTACACATGAAGTTATTCCTCCTAATCGAATGTTTATTGCATAAAGCTACAATCAATACAGCACTTTAGACCTTCCTAGATTAAAAATAATCTATCCAACATTTTAAGATATTATTTTGAATTACAAGAAAACACCAAAGTGTATGGATTACACCCAATACTTTTCTATCTCCAATAAAGGTAACACTCTAAAGGAAGTTTCTCTGGAAATTTGTTGGCCCTAATGTAGATTCGTTTAATCTTTCAAGATCTGTTAAAAATTAAAAATAGCTGTGCAAATAATAGAGACAAATGTTTTTATGCCAGTGAGACATTTTCTGTAGGTGGTACTTGGTTTTCCATCTATGAGTTACTGTTGGTGTCCACTTATTCTGGTGAAATTATTGCTTTTATTTTACCTGATAGCTTTAAAATAGAAAATCTCTTCCTCAGGTCAATTCTTAGTTTTAAAAACTAAAATCCATTTGATATGGAGTCATGGACTGGAAGCAACCTTGTCACTTATCTCTTTCAAATTCTCAGCCATGCAGAAACAACCTCTCCAGTATGAAAAAGAAATAGACACCCAGCCACTTTTAAGCCCTTCCAGTAATCTAGATCTTACTAGCTAGTCCATTTTTTGGGTCAAGTTTAGCAGTGGCAGGGGCAAATTGAGGTGGGTCATAATGTTGAAATGGGTTGAAAGGTCACAATAATTACATTTAAATAGAACCCATCTTCATGTGTCTCCATGCATTGATCTTATTTCTTCTCTTCTTACACATATAAAAAAGCCTGAGGCTCCATTTTTATACTTATAGTCTTTATATATTTGTAGTTAGCTACACTGGCTCCTAAGCCTTTTATTTTCTTAAGCTTATCACGTCAACAGCCTTCAGATGTTCTTTATATGAGATGGATCACAGTTTTTATTGTTCTTCTTTGGGTACAGTCATTTGTCACTGTCAGTCCTTAGGGCATAGTGCTGTGTGTGGGAATCTTCTCTTACTGGAATTTCACAAGATGCTTCATGATGAGTTACTGCCCATCACGCTTGGAGTAAATGTGCCTAAGACAAACTGAGTGTAAATGTGTCTTAGATAAATTTTTGTGGTCAAATAAGAAATAGACTCATTTGTTTCAAAATATGGTATGAATGCAGATACATTTTGTAAGTATATAAATGGACTGTAGATAATAGGAATATCAATCAAATGTCTGATCCTCATGAAGATGGGACTGTATTTAAGACAGAATAATAACTGAAGTAATCAGATGACACACTTAGTAGCTCAAGGGCCCCTTCGGTAGTTCTTTTCCCTTTAAAGGCAGCCATCGATTAACTCTTATGATGGGGCTCCCTGAGTCAATATGACTCAGTTCTTTTCCTGAGTCTCTGTTTTTCATGATATATTCCCTTTTTCTTTTCTCCCAGAATCAACTCAACAACCATCCCCTCGCATCTATAACTCAGATTTCCAAAGGAATCTATTTGGTCCATGACGTCATCATTATCAGACAGAGCTGTTGCACCAGTTGTATATACGGTGAACCTATCAACTTTCTTTCTTTGTGTTAGATGGCCACCCCTGGACCATCATGATCAGTCATGACCAAGTCATGATCAGTCACGATCAAGGGAAAGTCAGGCCACATGATACAAAACATGGCTCCCTTTTAATAAGGAAATGCTTATGGTTGCCACCTTCTCTGGAGTGCCAGTCATTGTGACATCAAGAGTCTAGTGGATTCCCCTTTGGGATCAAAGGGAAAGGAGTAGAGTAGATAACCCAGTTATACACCTGAATAAATTTGTTAACTTTATGAGGAAGTAAGACAATTATTTAGGGTCTTTTCCGAGGACAACCCCTTAGGTCTTGTAATTTGGGAATGACTGTGAATAAGGGGTTGCTGACTAGAAAAGCACCAGAGAAGGGAGAGTAAGCGGCGCTGCTGCCTGGTATATGAAAAGCTTCATGAAGGCAGGGACAATGAGGCACATTACTCTAAAAACTAAGTCCAATATTTGAGCACATAGTAGATCTCCATAAACATAGATTTTTTTTTTAAAAGACTCTTAAATGAACAACTGAAAGAGACCTCAGGATCACTTTAAATAGAGGTTTCTGAAAACAGGAAAACAGGTTTCTTTTCCACAGAAACTATAGACACTGGCCAGTGAGGAAGCAGGAGATAAGACTCTGACTTCTGATAACTTAATTAGCATAGGTATTTTGATTAAATATTTTCTATTTTTTTCCAAAGAAAAGTCAGAGCATTCAGTTACCTCTGGGCTTATTCATGTGGATATTATTTAATCTTAAAGAATAAGTCTGGGCTTCCCAGGTGACACTAGTGGGAATGAATCTGCCTGCCAATGCAAGAGATGCAAGAGAACGGGTTTGATCCACGGGTGGGAAGATCCCCTGGAGAAGGAAATGCCCACCTGGCATGCGTATTGTAAAATAAGTACCACTATCAAATGCCTTTTTAGGCTCTTTGTATGCTTCAGTAATTCATCTTCTCCTATCTGCACATGGCTTGTGTCTATATCAGTGATGGCAAATACTGACCCAAGTACTATCAGTCTATACTATGCCCATGCAGACATCATTAATCAATTATAGCACTTGGCTGCAGGGCGAAGTTAACACTGCAGGTGTAGCTTCTTTGATGACAACCTCAGGCTTAGCTCCTACCTGATTCTGTAGACTCGTCCTAATGTCAGCACTTGCCATAATGGCCACCCAATATTTGCCAGGTTTCTATGGCTTCAGCTAACTCTGTTTACAGCTTTTCCTGGGTATAGACAAATTAACGTTTGCATGAAGTCATTAGTCTTGGTCAGTTTCCAGTTCAGTTATTTTACTTTCCAACCTGTTACTCCTCATCTATCTGGGGTGGATATCTGTTTTTTTTTTTTTCCTTTCAAGACTAACTTACATCATTCTAGAGGTCAATTAAAATTCATGACCAAACCTCTGGAACTCAGACTTATGCCCCAGATTGTATAATTTTTTTTGTAGAGGAGAAATCTAATGCTGTATAGTTGAAGCTCTCATTTAGTCCAAGCACTAAAGAAGTGTTTCTGATCAGAAATGAATCAAGTGAAAAAAGATAAATTGACCAATCAGAAAATGCATTCAATGGATAATCAAGAGATCTACCTGTATAAGAGATATCTAATCAGAATTTCAGTCATTTCTGACCAGGTTCTCCTTGATTATACACACAAACACTCAATATTTATCTGTCTGCATGTTTCATTGAAATTTTCAAACCAACACATCCAGTGTAGGGTTCTGCATCTTCCCTCTAATCATTTAATTACCCTTTATTTTCTGTCACACACTGATTCAACAAATATTTCTTGAGCATTCACATGTGTTAGGAACTATACAAAATGCTCTTAATATGTCAAGGGATAAATGGATCTAGTTCTTGCTGTCATGAAGTTTATGGTGTAATAGAATGAACAGAAATAGTATAAGCAATTACACAAGTGACTGGTTACTAAATATAGAAGAGGAGAGCCATGCATACTTCTGTCTTGTTCTCACTAAATCCCTCAAGATTTCCTTGTCTAAATCTCTTTTGAATCCTAATCTTTCTATGCATTCCTACTTCCACTGCCAAAGTTCACTCTTATCATCTTTCTTCTGTACCAAAATAATAACCTTATTTTATTCTCTCTCAAATGCAGTTCTCATATATCCATTACCAAAATGTCCTAAAATGTAAAATCAGCTTCAAAACCTCTGAATATTCCTAAAGTATAATTTCCAAGGTCCTTCATCTAGTCTACAAAACCCTCCAAGATTGTCTATTATGCTCACTTCTACACCTATCACTCTTTACCTACACTCACTTTTGTACCACTCTATATCTATCTTTCTTGTGCTCACAACAATGAACGTTTTCCATATTTGGAAAATATGGGAAATATTTTTACATTTATTTCTAAAGATACTTCCATATTTCCACACATTTTACATGCCACTCTGATTTTGCTCAGGTATGCCCTCTACCTAGAATGATTTCTCTCTCTGCTTGGCTTTCCTAACTTTGAACTATCCTCAAAAACTAAAGATTCAGTTCTGAGATCTCCAACTCTCCAAGGATGACCCAGGAATTTTGTTGTACTTTCCAAACACCTGGATATGTCTCAAACATTGTACTCACTTCTTTGTACTATAATTGTCTGCTTATAAGCTCTACACCATGACATGTTAGGATTCGTCAGGGAAAGGATTCTATTTTGATCATCTTTGGGAACTCAGAGCCCATTTTAGAATTTGACACATAGCAAGCACCCTGGAAATATGTTTAATGTATGGATGAATGAATGGTCTACAAATAAGACATCCACATTTGGGGGGTAAAGTATTTGTTGGTCAANCACCATGACATGTTAGGATTCGTCAGGGAAAGGATTCTATTTTGATCATCTTTGGGAACTCAGAGCCCATTTTAGAATTTGACACATAGCAAGCACCCTGGAAATATGTTTAATGTATGGATGAATGAATGGTCTACAAATAAGACATCCACATTTGGGGGGTAAAGTATTTGTTGGTCAAAATCCTACCCGTTTATTTTTCACAACATCTGCCTATCTGTCCCAGAGAAGGCAATAGCAACCCACACTAGTACTCCAAAATCACTGCAGATGGTGACTGCAGCCATGAAATTAAAAGACGCTTACTCCTTGGAAGAAANGCCATGTTTTAGAATGTTCTTTTTTGCATTAGAGTGAAGGTTGTATGGAAGGGGTCAGGCAAGAGTCATGAAGATCACATAAGAGTCTCTGGAAATGCTCCATGAAAGATATAAAGATTTTGGGGTTTGGTGAAGGTATTAACTAGAAGAAAAATAGAACCTCAAAATGTTTAGGATTAGAACTAATACACCCTGAATAAGATAATAAGAGCTTGAGAGGGAACACATAGTACCATTTCTACTTCCTCTAACCTCACTTTTGACGTATAGAAATCTCTCAACGAGATGTCTGAAGAATGAGTCAGTAGAAAAGTAAAAGAAACCTAAACACCATCTTTTGGTGGTACTAATGGTAAAGAACCCAACTGCCAATGCAGGAGACATAAGAGAGAGGGTTCAGTCCCTGGGTCAGAAATATCCCCTGGAGAAGGGCATGGCAACTGACTCCAGTATTCTTGCCTACAGAATCCCATGGACAGAGGAACCTAGAGGGCTACAGTCCATGGGGTTGCAAAGAATTGGACAAGACTTAGTGTGCGCACACATGCACACAATCAATACTATAGACTGAAAGCTTTTTGGCATCATGCTTTTGTTATTTAGCTATATGAACACACTGAATACTTACAATAGCCCTGTGTGATAGATTCTATTATATTTACATTTTATAGATTAAGANGGCTACAGTCCATGGGGTTGCAAAGAATTGGACAAGACTTAGTGTGCGCACACATGCACACAATCAATACTATAGACTGAAAGCTTTTTGGCATCATGCTTTTGTTATTTAGCTATATGAACACACTGAATACTTACAATAGCCCTGTGTGATAGATTCTATTATATTTACATTTTATAGATTAAGAAAGTGGAACTTTCTAAAGTCTCTAAGAACATGGAGGAATTATAATATGGGTATCAGGAATATAACTGGAAAATTTTACTTCTGTAATATCTTAATATGCACTCAATATGCCAGCAAATTTGGAAAAACTCAGCAGTGGCCACAGGACTGGAAAAGGGCAGTTTTCATTCCAAATCCAAAGAAAGACAATGTCAAAGAATGTTCAAACTACTGTACAGTTACACTTATCTCACATACTAGTGAAGTAATGCTCAAAATTTGCCAAGTTACACTTCAATAGTACATGAAATAAGAACTTCTAGATGTTCAAGCTGGATTTCAAAAAGGCAGAGGAACCACAGTTCAAATTGCTAACATCTGCTGGATTATAGAAAAAGCAAGAGAATTCCAGAAAAATTTCTGCTTCTGCTTTATTGACTATGTCAGAGCCTTTGACTATGGATCACAACAAACTGTGGAAAATTCTTAAAGAGATGGGAATACCACACCACTTGACCTGCCTCCTGAGAAATCTGTATGCAGGTAAACAAGCAATAGTTAGAACTGGACGTGGAACAAAAGACTGGCTCCAAACTGGGTAAGAAGTACATCAAGACTATATATGGTCATCCTGCTTATTTAACTTATATGAAGAGTACATCATGTGAAATGCCAGCCTGGTTGAAGCACAAGCTGGAACCAAGATTGCCAGGAGAAATATTAATAACCCCAGATACACAGATGATAGCTCCCTTATGGAAGTTAATGAAGAGGAACTAAATAGCCTCTTGATGAAAGTGAAAGAGAAGAGTGAAAAAGGTGGCTTAGAACTCAACATTCGAAAAATGAAGATCATGGCATCTGGTCCCATCACTTCATGGGGAATGGATGGAGAAACAGTGGAAACAGAGATAGACTTTATGTTCTTGGGCTCCAAATCACTGCAGATGGTGACTGTAGCCATGAAATTAAAAGACCCTTGCTCTTTGGAAGAAAAGCTATAACCAACGTAGACAGCAAATTAAAAAGCAGGGACATTACTTTGCTGACAAAGGTCTGTCTAGTCAAAGCTATGGTTTTTCCAGTAGTCAGGTATGGATATGAGAGTTGGACCATAAAGAAGGCTGAGCACCAAAGAACTGATGCTTTTAAACTGTGGTGTTGGAAAGGACTGCAAGGAGATCAAGCCAGTCTATCCGAGAGGAGATCAGACCTGAATACTCACTGGAAGGACTGACTGAAGTTCCAATACTCTGGCCACCTGATGCAAAGAACTGACTCATTAGAAAAGACCCTGATGCTGGGAAAAATTGAAGACAGGAGGAGAAGGGGATGACAGAGAATGAGATGGTTGGATGGCATCACCAACTAGATGGACGTGAGTTTGAGTAAGCTCTGGGAGTTGGTGATAGACAGGATAGCCTGGTGTGCTGCAGTCAATGGGGTCACAGGGAGTCACACATGACTGAGTGACTGAACTGAACTGATAATATCTTAGAAAATTGACATTTATCCAATGTTATTTGAGTTTTCACAAATGTTATGAAAAATTAGTCTTAATTTTTTTAAGGAGCTTGCCTTCTATGTTTTATAGAGAACCCCACATATTGCTATCAGAAAAGTGGTCGAGTTGGAATTTCATGGAATGTGGATGAATCGTACATCAGTACAAGCCTAGAAACTTGGAAAATATAGCCCAGATGAAAGATAGCAGTGTTTCTTTATAGACTCACAGAAACAAAAACTAGGAGAAAAGTAACATTGTCCTTTGCATCCAGTTGTTCCACTGTCACTAAAAATAACAGAGGTGATGCTGCAGTTTTCTTTTCTCCATAATGAAAGGCCTAAATGCACCTGGTAACTGCATATGATTGAAGATAATTCAACTGAAAATAAACTGTGGCTTTGCTTTTTGAAAATGCAGGCATCTTGACTTTCTCATATGTGTCTTATGTTTTATTAGAGCTTGTCACTAAGATTAGAGGGAGTTCCCTAACATTTAAGATTTCTGTTCATGGAACTCCATGGAATTACACTGTTACCATAAGTGTCAAAAAGCCAGGAAAAATTTGATGATATCTGTTGAGCTTTTTCACTTCTTATTATTCAAAAGCAATTCATCATAATTACCACTGCAATTGTCTCATGATCATCACAACAATTTTACTAATATATATGTTAGAGAATCTACAAAGCAATTCCATTTATAATATTTCACTTGATTCTCTCAAAAAGCAAGAGATGGATAACAGGTATTCCTTAATTGCTTATGAAAAAAAAAGTTCAGAGAAATTAACTGACACCAGAGCTTGAACTTAAGTATCTAAACACAATATTTTTCACTAGTTAAGTGCCTATCCCAAAGACTTAATTAATTAAAAAAAAATACACTCAGTATACACAACTCTAAGACATATTAGTAATGTAGCCTTGAGGAATAGAATTTTATTACTAATACAGTAAAAACATTTTAAATTAAATAAGGGAAATGTCAAGATGAAGAAGGTAAAATAAAGCTAGATCAGGAATTTTCTTTCTCAGAATAAAGGGATTTTTTAATTTGGATTTTATATTTTTTAAAGGAACTAAAAATAATAACCACAAAACAAAAGCTGTTTAAAACAACCAAATAAATCATCAGAAGTAGCAGCTGGTAATAAGAATAATAAAATTAAATTACAAATCAAAAAGTGGTTGCCAAGAGCAGATACAGAAGTTTTGGGACAGCAGGCTGAATAGTATGGCTCCTTAGTTGCTCCCAAACACTAGAAGTGGTACTGAATAAAAAATTGGGGAAAATACAATTCTAAAAATTCACACTATAAGTAACCTCCAGATTGGAAAGAAGCAGGATAATGGGGAACTATGGAGCAGGCAGTTCTATCCAAGTTCTTTTTTTAATTGAGTTGTCGGGTTTTTTATTGTTGAGTTTTAGGAGTTCTTTATATATTCTGGATATTAATCTTTTGGCAGATCTATAATTTGCAAATATTTTCATTCTGTTGATAGTGTCCACTGTGTTCTTCATAATTTTTTCATAGAAATTGTATTCTACAATACATAATGCCACAGATTCTGAAACTAAGCTTACTGAGTTAGAATATTAGCTCAACTACTTTTTGACCATCTGATCTTGGACGAGCAATTCAAACATTCAAATTTAGCTTCTTCTTATATCAAAATGGAATAATAATAGTGTCTGGCATAGGGCTAGGTATTATATGAATGTAACACTTATATAATGAAATAACCCAATATAAAATACTTAGCCTAGTTCCCAGAATATGTTTAATAAACGAGAGCCTAAACTAAAATAAAGTTGACCATTCATTCTTCATTCTGTTGAACTTCTGGAGTAGAGAAAATGGGAGTATAGAAGTAATATGGAATATTACTATATCTAATGGGGAGAGTGAAAGTGTTAGTCACTTGGTTGTATCCAACTCTTTAAGACTCCATTGGTTGTAGCCTGCCAGGGTCCTCTGTCCATAGAATTCTCCAGGCAAGAATACTGGAGTGGGTTTCCACTCCAGGCCTCCCTGTCCATCACCAACTCCAGGAGTTCACTCAGACTCATGCCCATCGAGTCAGTGANTCAAGGAAAGTGAAAGTGAAAGTTGCTCAGTCATGTCTGACTCTTTGCAGCCCCCGTGGACTGTGGCCATGGAATTCTCCAGGCCAGAATATTGAAGTGGGTAGCCTTTCCCTTCTCCAGGGGATCTTCCCAACCCAGGAATCGAACCCATGTCTCCCACATTGCAGGCAGATTCTTTACCAGCTGAGCCATAAGGGAAGCCCAAGAATATTGGATTGGGTAGCCTATCCCTTCTCCAGTGGATCTTCCTGACCCAGAAATCGAATCAGGGTTTCCTTCATTGCAGGAGGATTCTTTACCAACTGAGCTATCAGGGAATCAACCCTAAGACATCAAGGACAACCCAACAAAGATAACAGTGAAATAGGGAAAGGACACGAAGACCAGAAAGAGGAAATCATATATGATGAGCAAAATAATCAAATCAGTGAAAACTAAAGTTGCTTTTAGGTAAACGTTTCCATAGGACCTTTCACCTTTTTCTGCTAATCATCACAATTTAGAGTTCACTAGTTATTTAGACTGAGTTATAGAGGTACTTTGTTGTTGAGGAATTCTCCAGGCTTCCTCTGGAGATTCCCTGAAGGCTTGCCTGGACCAGCTCCTGACTTGAATCTTACCTTTTAACAGAAGGATAAATTTGTACTTAAAATGTACTATGGTTTGGATTATTCCAAAGCGCCTAAATATTGTGGAAAAGAGCATCTGCTCTTCACAAAAGTTGTTTTCCTTCATCCTGTGAGAAAAGCTGTGGCAGAATATAGATACACCAGATGAGCCAGGCCTGGTGAAAAAGTGGGTGACTGCTGCTATATTTTAAGTAGATAACCAACGACTTCCTACTGGATAGCACAGGGAGCTCTGCTTAATATTATGGGGCAGCCTGAATGGGAGGGGAGTCTAGAAGGAGAATGGAGACATGTATATGTATGGCTGAGCTCCTTTGCTGTCCATCAGAAACTATAACATCATTAATTGGCAATCAGTTCAGTTCAGTTCAGTCGCTCAGTTGTGTCCATCTCTTTGCGACCCCATGAATCTCAGTACGCCAGGCCTCCCTGTCCATCACCAACTCCTGGAATTCACAGGAGGAGGAAAAGTATAAATGTTATTTAGCCACTATTTAGAATAATCCTGAGCAAGCTGCCTAATTTCTCTAAGCATTATTTTCCTCATCTATAAAATGAGAATAAAAATAACTACCTTATGGGATCCATGAGAGGATTAAATGAAAATGTACATAAAAGTATCCATTAGAGTGGCACAAAGTTGGCAATTAATAAAGTTAGATACTCTTCTTTTATTTTAAAAAAGTGAGTGACTGGAGCCAACAGGGGGCACTTCTAGTCCCTTAAGACTCCTAAAACAATGCTGATGAAGATGCCAAACCCTCTTCCCCAAACCCAAATAAGAGACCTATAACACACCAGAGAGATCAGGATAGTGTTCCAATGCTTGCTCTGAAGAGATCTATATTCACTTCACTCTAGAAAGTGAAGTGAAGTGAAAGTCATTCAGTCATGTCCGACTCTTTGTGACCCCATGGACTATGCAGTCCATGGAATTCTCCAGGCCAGGATACTGGAGTGGGTAGCCATTCCCTTCTTCAGGGGATCTTCCCATCCCAGGGATTGAACCCAGGTGTCCCACACTGCAGGCAGATTCTTTACCAGCTGAGCCACAAGGGAAGCCTAGTACTTTTTAATTAATATTTTGCCAGTATTTCAGGTAGTGCCCTGAACAAAATGAACAAACAAACAAACAAAAAACAAATGCCAATAATTAATGAGGGCAATAACAAAAACCTAATGTCCAGGAAGTTATTTTATGGAAAGGAGGACTTTAAGGCACCTATCAATTCATCTGGTACAATCTTGACTACTAATAGATTGTTCCCTAGAGTAAATTTCTAATTATTCTAACCAGGCTACTTTTAAGTGACTCAGGTGAAGAGGGTTTTTACAACTTCCATTGGGGGAGAGTTTTCCGTGGTCTGATACACATCACTGTTTCAAATTGGTTGGTTCGGTACGAGAATTTCCTTATAAAATTTGTTTTGTTATTTTCCACCAAGAACCTGCTATATGGAAAAGAATTAGGTTACCACATGCTGGTTTCCTATTCTGTTTATTTCAGTGTGAAGCTCTGTTCTCAGAAAGTTTCAATCAGATTTCTGGACACCACAGTCTGCTGCCTCAATTCTATCCAGCCCCAGGAACTGCAGCTGAAATTCCCTGGGGAGAAATTCACAGTTGTTATCAGGAAGGATTTTGACCAGCATCTGGAGGCATCCTTCTGGTTGATCCATCCACTTGTCCCCCTCCTCCAGCTCTCAAGGTAGATCTATTTAGGTATCCTCCCTTCTTATACACAGAAACTAACACTTATCATTAACTGCTCACTGTATTCTAAATAATAGTGTGATCAAGTTCTTCAGTTTTAAAACCCAATGTAAATATAAATTGCAAACACTTTTTAGTAAACTTGTATATATAGTACTCCTTAACTAAGGCATATGTCATATTGCTTACTGACTCTCCAACCCAAATATTGCTGCAGAAATCATGTCTTTAATTTCTTTGTATCCCAAATTTTTATATCTCACAAAACTTAGTTTTGTGTCTGACATGTAGCATGCACTGAAGACTTAGTTCTAAAAAAACATAGCTAAAGGAATGGTTATCTAGACTTTTTCAAGATTACTGTGATAAGCCTCAAGTTATATATGTAAAAGTATAGTTGAAGTGTGTCACCTTAATAAAATAGCCACCATGTTCCTGTCTTCATAATTAAGTTTATATACATATATATTTAACTACATTTGCATTTACTCCACAGTCTCTCCAATGAGTTGTCATGTAATATTTAAAAATGCATAGACTCTAGAGTCAAACAGTCTTTGGTTTTACTCTTCACTATTTGCTATCTATCTGAAGTTGGGTAGGTCATCTAATCTCTGAGCTTCTGTTTCTTTGTCTTCAAAGTGAGTATTCCAATAATTATCTCATGGCCTTTTCTTGCATATTAAATGGTATCTTTATTTTTTTGAAGGTCCTTAGTCTGGCGCCTGGCCTGTAGTTTTCAACATCAATCAGTTAGAACCCTTTAGCACAAGGAACAGAAAGGACAATCATAAGTGAATTAAACAGCAAGGAAAATTTATCTCATATTATAGGAAGTCTACATTAGGGCCATGTCTTAGCTTAGGCTACCATAACAAAGTATCACAGACTGAGAAATAAATGCCTGTTTCCTAAACTACCCAAGGTTCTAGAGGCTAGAAGTCCAACATCAAGGTGCCAGAAGATTCAGTTTCTGCTAAGGACTCTCTTCTTTGCATCCTCACTTGACAGAAAGATCTCTAGTGACTTTTTGTGCTTATAAGGGCACTAACCCATGCTTAAGGCCCCACCCTCATGACCTAATCTAAAATTAATTACTTCCCAAATGTCCTACCTTCTAAAATCACCACTTTGAGAGTTAGGACATCAATATATGAATTTGGGGATACACAACTATTCAGTTCCTGAGATCTAGATTCAAGGTTGGTAAATTCAATGATGCAAAATGCTGATCACTGGGCTTTGGAATTTCATGTTCCACTATCCTCAGTGTAATCACAACCTCTCTGCTAAATGTTTCAGGTTGGTTGCTACATAGGTTCCTCAAAGACATGGTCATATCCATCAAGTGGGAGAATAATTTCTCTTTGTGTATCACTTCATATTAGGAAGGCATATTTTTTCTTTAGAACCCATTGGTTAATATTGTGTTCTATTTTATACTCCAGTAGCAGGGAATCCAGTAAAAGCAAATTCGTGTTATATTCAACCTGAAGGATCAGGATCTGCCAGACAGGATGAGACTAGGCAAAGTCTATTGAGAAGAAAGGCTAGTGTGTCAACTCCTTTTTCCTTCCGTTGGATCCATGGCATGTTCTAAATATCAATTGCTTATTTGTAGTAGATTCTTGGTGGTAGCTACAATGATTATCTGTTTTATTCTATACATTTGAGAAAATATAGGGGAAATGAAGCCAATGGTTCAGGAAACACAGTCAACCTGAATTATAAACTAATCTCAAATGTGTAATGCAGGCAAGAGCTCTGGAAGTATACATTTGAATTATTTATGTGCCAACCCATCTTCTTAGCTGTGTAACACTGGGGGCGAGTTCTTCAATCTCCCTGATCCTCACTTTTCCTATCTATGCCAGCAATCAAATAAAGCCCTAGTCTTTATTTTGAGCTCATAAGCAGATAATATTAACATATTAATGTAGGGATCTAAAATAACTTACATGTTATAGGCCTGCTGTCACTGAGGATTCAGATGAAAGTGATCTGTTTAAAGACTTTTGCCATTTTTCTCCCTTATTGCAGCTATTGTGAAAATCAAATGCACTATTGAAACACGACTCTTGAACACCCAAATCCTGTCCCTGGCTCCACTGTTGTTTTTTCCTGTGATCCTGACAGACAAATTTGTTTCTTCAGTTTGCAAAACTGATTCTGCTTATTTTATAAGGTGTCACAAGAAATCCTATGGACAAGTCACTGGGCCTGTCACATAGTTTGCATTCAATTAGTGAGTGGGCAGTATCTTTAAAGCTTTTTGTTTGTTTGGGTTTTGGTTTTTTGTTAATAAGAAAGACAAGAATGCCAGGTGTAAATGAGGATACAGAGAAATTAGAACTCTCATACACTGCTGAGAATGAAAAATTGTACAATTACTTTGGAAAACAGTTTGAAAGTTTCTTAGAAGTTAAACATATTTATTATACTTAAACATACTTATTATCCAGCCATTCTACTCCTATTTATTAAGAAGAAAGGAAATAAATAGCTGTACAAAAACTTGCACACAAAAGTTTATAGCAGCTCTATTTTTAATTGCCCCAAATGGAAAACTCAAAAGTCTATAAACTAATAAACAAATTGCAATATATATCTAATAATGAAATACTACTCAGCAATTAAAATGAATAAAAAACTGTTAATCCATGTAAAATATGGATGAATCTCAAAATAATTACTCTGAAAGAATCCAGGCATATATATATGTGTGTGTATATATATATATATATAAAAACACATACATACTCATATATAATACATGACTTCATTTATATAAACATCTAGAAAATGTAAATTAATTGATAGTAGCAGAAAACAAACCAAAATTTGTTAGAGATCAGAGAAGGACAGGAGGGAAGGATTACCAAGGACATGATGAAACTTTAGGAACTGATAGGTATGTTCACTATCTTGATTACTGTGATAGTTTCATAACTATATATATCTGTCAATATATATCAACTGTATACTTATAATATGAACAGCTTTTTGTATGTCAATTACACAAGAAGAGAAAGTTGTGGGTTTTTTTGTTGTTGTTCTTGTTGTAAAAGATGGTAAAAGTCATAACCCAGTAGGTGTACTCTTCTGAAGCAGAGAGATTCAACTAAATGATTAAGTTAAGTGGCCCAGGAACAATTACCATGTAAATGCATTTGTAGGTCAATGACTAACTGAAGTCTAATGAATTATTTTAACCTACATGAGGGTTTTCAAGTAAAAGTGGCTTTGGAATTAGGATCTGGGTCTCAATTAGAATCTCAAGCAAAATAGGGCGTGCCTTGACTCACAATTCTCACCTTGCTTAATTGAAGTGAATCTTGCTTTAGTGGTGAAGCTGGAAGCTCACTTGTGCTTTCCATTGCCCCCATTTTACTTGATCCAGAACTCTTGATTTATTTTTAATCCCTTCACCCCCTTTGCAATTTGATGGCCATGTTCTACTTCTCAAGCACCTCTCCAGTTTATTATTTCTTTAATTGTACCCCTTACCCATGCTGCTCTTCTTGGTCACATTTGCTCAATTAGCTCCTTAATTTTAGACCAGGGACATCACGGCTTTGTGCACCACATTTTTTGTTTTTTGTTTTTGTTTTCTTTTTTACCCATAGTGACACTCATGATAAATGATGACTGTAAATACCTTTAGCATAAGGAGCTGCTCTCATTCTAATTCCAAGACAAATTTGTAATCTTGTAGATGGCCCTGTCATCTCATATCTTATTTTTGGAGGATAAAAAACTCATAAGTAGATAAAATAAAAGAAACAGAGCTTTCAGGGTGGCCTAAGTGAAAAGTATAAAGGAGGAAGAAAGTTTAGATTTCAATTACAGAAAAATAAAGTGTGTGTGGAGCTGTCTACCTCGTGCTCAGAACTGCTACTAACCTCTTTCTGTTTGGAGAGCCTTGGCAAGGCATTCTGTTCCAGATGTGCTTAATGTTGGCCATCTCCTTTCAAAACAATTCACATCTTATTTTTCCTCTCCTGGCAATAGATTGTGGTAGAGAAAAGAATATAAAGGTTCTGAAGAGAGATGAAGACAGAATATTGGAAAGTCAGGGAAGAAAAGGAGGTGACTGAATGCGAGGGATGCCCGGCTCCACCTCTGTTCTAAATGCTGGGTGCCATTCCCTGCCATTTGAAACTCTTGGGAGACAGTGTGTTCTATAAGGTGACAGCGTGGTCTTGAATTCTATTTGAGATGTCAGAGTCCTCATTTAATCCAATCTTTTTGTTTTATAGTTAGAAAAAAAAAAAAAGAAGCTCGCATAGAAAAAATAATTTGCCTAGGTCACACAGTTAAAAACTTATTGATCAGAGATGTACCCAAATGTTATTGACTGAAGCATTTCAATATTCACAATTGCCGACCACAGGTGCTATTTTCTGCAAAAAGAAAAAATACCCAGTCGATACTGTGTTAAAAGGAACAATTGGGAAAACTGCGAGATTGGAAAACTTCCTTGGGAAATAAAGATGTCAGCTTTGAGCTGTACTCACAGCAGTAGGGTGCATAAACAGCAGCTGAGGTCTCAAAGAGAGTGGACAAAGAGCATTCACGTGACTTTTGAAGCAAGGAAGAAAGGGCAGTAGAGAGGCTGTGGAAGATAGCTAACTGGCTCAATCTGCTGTTGGATGGGCCTCTTGTTGAATATGGTTTCTTAATTTGCCATTACTAGTGGACTACACTAACAGGGCAAATACTCAAAATTCAAACAGAAAATTGTTTCCTCTGGGCTGGCAAGGCACAAAATCAGAAAGCTCTGTAAATCTGGACTCCCATATGTGGTTCTCAGCTGGTGTAAGTCCCTGGATGAATTACATGCAGCCAAAGAAATTAATGCTACACACATGGGGCCCAACTTAAAAGGAAGAATTGCATCTGGGAAGACTCTGCCGGGTGCTAAGGAACTCTGGAAAGCAGACAGAGTCCACAATGATATGTTATGCTAGCTAGAGAGGACCCCCAGTGACATTATGATCAAGCACAGGAATAATGTATAATAAATGGGCAAGGACACAAATTGAAAGAAGAGCAAAAAAGCAATAAAGGATGCCATAATATTCAGCGTCCTCTAGTTGGGTGGAACTAAGTGGGTGTTAACTCTCACTTTCCTGCCCATCGGAAATACCACCTTGTTCTGAGTGAATTTAGTGTTCTTTATACACGTTAAAGCCTGTAGCCAAATGATTTAGGATGACCCCTTTTCCTCCTGACCTCATACTAATTGACTTGAGAGTGAGTTACAGTCCCAAGAGAATAGCAGTCACACACTGGGTGTATTTTTAATGTCAATTTCTGTAGGAGCTTTTACACAAGGAAATTGTTGTAACAATTATTCTCTCTATCCTGGGCCCTAGGATAGGTATTGATTTTTAGCACAATAAATGAAGGATGGATGGGTGTATTTAAGTGCAAAATGAGATGACAGTCACTTGGTTCTTTAGGTAAAGCAATGACAGCCTGATGGTTGGGGAGTTGTGATTTTTTACCCCTTTTTACTCCTTTTCAGAGCATCCTGGGTTTTGAAAAGCTGAGAAGCAAGAAAGCTAAATGGTTTTTATGGCTATAATCATAGGGCTGGTGGGTAGAATTGAAATTTGTAAACTCAGAAGTGAAGTGAAGTGAAGTTGCTCAGTCATGTCCAACTCTTTGTGACCCCATGGACTGTAGCCTACCAGGCTCCATCCAAGGGATTTTCCAGGCAAGAATACTGGAGTGAGTTGTCATTTCCTTCTCCAGAGGATCTTCCCCACCCAGGGATTGAACTCAGGTCTCCTACATTGCAGGCAGACACTTTACCATCTGAGCCACCAGGGAAGCCCAAGAAGTAACTCAGGGAAACTCAGAAGCAAGGGATATCAACAAGTGATTTCAGAGATTACTTCTTTTCTGTCATTGATAATAGCTTTTTGTATTGATGGCTTAAAAGTAAAATTTAAGATAATTCACAATGTCCAGAGACAGAATTGCCAGAGGGTATAACTTGAACATAATTAGTGCAATTGCCAGCAGTAACCACAGATGCTCAGTTGAGAATCACTTCTTGCATTGCAGTATAGAAAGAGCATAATATGAGAGGCGTTTCAAAGATGTAGCATTATAATGGTGTTAAAATAGAAATTAAGTTTCCCAAACAAACTACATTTGATTGAGGATTATAAAGACAATTATATTTGTATTTGTTTTCTTATGTGGAAATGAAAACGTAGAATACATTTTTCAAGAAAGGCATCTGACGTAAGTTTTGGTTGCTGTTGCTGCTGCTAAGTCGCTTCAGTCGTTTCCGACTCTGTGACGCCATAGACGGCAGCCCACCAGGCTCCCCCGTCCCTGGGATTCTCCAGGCAAGAACAATGGAGTGAGTTGCCATTTCCTTCTCCAATGCATGAAAGTGAAAAGTGAAAGGGAAGTCGCTCAGTCATGTCCAACTCTTCACAACCCCATGGACCACAGCCTACCAGGCTCCTCTGTCCATGGGATTTTCCAAGCAAGAGTACTGGAGTGGGGTTCCATCACCTTCTCCAAAGTTTTGGTTAGAGGAAACAAAAAGTCCATGAGCTGGTAAAGGAGGCAATTTAAACAATGTTGGTTGAAGAAGTCTGGACCCCAACTAACAAGGTCAGACACTGTGGTACAGAGGGAAAGCCAAAGCATTCTTCAGATTTTACCTAAGTTCTGTGTGTCCTAAAGTGGGTAAAGGACCAGGAGTTAGAAGTCAATTAGGAAACAATGTTTAAAGAAAAAAACTCGATTTCACCAGAAATCAAAAACTATAAAGTAAAATGTAAGTGAAATGCCAATCCTATTATACTTGCAATGATTTTATAATACTTCATTCATCTACCCAAGGAAATAGCACTAGATAGCTCTCTTTAAGGAGCGAGGAGATGGTGTTTTTTGTCTAGCTGAGATCACAAAGTTAGTAATTTTTCTAACATCCATTTCGAATCAAGAGTCAACATCCATTTATGAGAAAAATTCTCAGCAAAGCCGGTAGAGGGAATATACCTCAACATAATAAAGGCCATATATGACAAGATCATGGCTAACATAGTCAACACCAGAAAGCTGAAAGTTTTCCTCTAAGGTCAGAAACAAAATAAGGATGCCCACACTCACAACTTTTATTCAGCAATGTAGTGGAAGTCTTAGCCACAGCAATCATACAAGATGAGGAAATAAAAATTGCCCAAATTGGAAAGGAAGCAGTAAAACTGCCACTATTTACAAATGACATGATATTACATATAGAAAAACACAAATACTCCATAATACTGTTAGAATAACTTTCAGGATACAAAATTAATATACAAAAATTTATTGCATTTCTACACATTAATAATGAACTATCAGAAAGAGAAATTAAGGAAACAATTTTACTTACAATTGCATAAAAATACTTAGAAATAATTTTAACCAAAGTGGTGAAAGACCTGTACACTAAAAACTTTAAGACATTGGTTAAAGAAATTGAAGACACAAATAAAGGAAAAGATATTCCACCATTATGGGTTGTAAGAGTCAATATTATTAGAATACTGTTATCATGTCTGTACTATCCAAACCAATCTATAGGTTCAATGCAATCCCTATCAAAACTCCAATGGAATTTCTCATGGCAATAGAATAATACTAAAATTTGTATGGAACCACAAAAGATCCTAAAGAGTCAAGGCAATATTGAGAAAGAATAATAAAACTGGAGGTATCAGGCACCCTGATTTCACTCTATTACAAAAGTATAGTAATCAAAACAATATGGTGTGGCATAAAAACAGATACAGAGATCAATGAAATAGAATAAAGAGGCCATAAATAAAACCATGCATAAATAGTTAATGTATGACAAAGCAACAATAATATACAGTGGGGAAATGGCAATTTCTTCAGTAAATGGTATTGGGGAAATTGGAGAACCATATGGAATAATACAAGGCTAATATCTTACACCATATATAAAAAATTAACTCAAAATGGGTTATAGACTTGAACTTGAGACCTGAAACCATAGAAGTCCTAGGTGTCAATCTCCTTGACATCAGTCTTGACAATGATTTTTTGGATCTGGCTCCAAAAGCAAAGGTAACAAAGCAAAAAAAAAAAAAAAAAGTGGACCTCATCAAACTAAAAAGCTTCTGCAAAACAAAGGAAATCAACAGGGAAATGAATGGGACATTTTCTCCCCACTGAATGAGAGAAAATACTTACAAGTCATATATTTGGTAAAAGATTGATATACAAAGTATATAAATTACACATATAACTCAGTAGCAAAAATAAATAACCCAACTACTAATGGGCAGAAGACCTGAATAAACATTTTCCAAAGAAGACATACATATGGCCAAAGGCACATGAAAAGATGCTCAGCATCACTAATCAAGGAAATGCAAATCAAAACCACAATGGGATATTATCTCACACTTGTTAGAATGGCTACTATCAAAAATACTAGAAGTAAGTGTTGGCAAGGATGTGGATAAAAGGGAGTTATTGTACACCATTAGCAGGAATGTAAATTGGTGCAGTCACTATAAAAATATAGTATGGAGTTTCAAAAAGTTGAAAACAGTACTACAATACGAACTGCCAATCCACTTCTGAGCATTTATCCAATGAAAACAAAAATACTAACTGGAAACATGCTCCCCCACATTCACTGAAGCATTATGTACAATAACTTAGACATGGAAGCAACATAAGTGTCTACTGATGGATGAATAGATTAAAAAATTGTGATATATATACACAGTGCAATACTATCCGGCCATAAAATCTTGCCATTTGCAACAACTGGGTAGACCTTGAGGTCATTATTCTAAGTGAAGTAGTCAGAGAAAGACAAATACTGTATGATCACTTGTGAAAGTGAAAGTCGGTCATATCCGACTCTCTGTGACCCCATGGGCCATACAGTCCATGGGATTCTCCAGGCCAGAACACTGGAGTGGGTAGCCTTTCCCTTCTCCAGGGGATCTTCCCAACCCAGGGGTCAAACCCAGGTCCCCCGTACTGCAGACCGATTCTTTACCAGCTGAGTCACAAGGGAAGCCCAAGAATACTGGAGTGGATGTCCTATCCCTTTTCCAGGGGATCTTCCCAACCCAGGAATCAAAGCAGGGTCTTCTGCATTACAGGTGGATTCTTTACCAATTGAGCTATCAGGGAAGCTCCTGATCACTTATAGGTGGAATTCTTTTAAAGATACAACAAGCACGTAGATACAGAGAGAACACTGGTAATTGCCAGAGGCAGTGGTGGGGGCCGGGAGGGGCAAAATGGGGGAAGAGGATCAAAAGATACAAATGCTCAGTAATAAAAGTCATGGGAATGATATATGTAGCATGGTTACTATAGTTAATAATACTGTATTGCATGTTTCAAAAGTTGTGATAAGAATAGATCATAAAAGTCCCCATCATACACAAAAGATTTTGTAACTATGTACAATGGGTGTTAGATTTACTATGCTGATTATTTTGCATTATTTAGACCAGCTGACCTGCCTCTTGAGAAACCTGTATGCAGTTCAGGAAGCAACAGTTAGAATTGGACATGGAACAACAGACTGGGTCCAAATAGGAAAAAGAGTATGTCAAGTCTGTATATTGTCACCCTGCTTATTTAGCTTATATGCAAAGTACATCATGAGAAACGCTAGGCTGGAAGAAACACAAGTTGGAATCAAGACTGCTGGGAGAAATATCAATAACCTCAGATATGCAGATGACACCACCCTTATGGCAGAACGTGAAGAAGAACTAAAGAGCCTCTTGATGAAAGTGAAAGAGGAGAGTGAAAAAGTTGGCTTAAAGCTCAACATTCAGAAAATGAAGATCATAGCATCTGGTCCCATCACTACATGGGAAATACATGGGGAAACGGTGGAAACAGTGTCAGACTTTATTTTGGGGGGCTCCAAAATCACTGCAGATGGTGATTGCAGNAACAGAATGACCACAGATTTGCAGATGACACCACCCTTATGGCTGAAAGTGAAGAGGAACTTAAAAGCCTCTTGATGAA
This sequence comes from Neotragus moschatus, assembly GCA_006410615.1. Taxonomy (NCBI): domain Eukaryota; kingdom Metazoa; phylum Chordata; class Mammalia; order Artiodactyla; family Bovidae; genus Neotragus; species Neotragus moschatus. Next base: position 428,276 of record SJYA01000408.1, on the reverse strand, counting down.
AGTGAAAGAGGAGAGTGAAAAAGTTGGCTTAAAGCTCAACATTCAGAAAATGAAGATCATAGCATCTGGTCCCATCACTACATGGGAAATACATGGGGAAACGGTGGAAACAGTGTCAGACTTTATTTTGGGGGGCTCCAAAATCACTGCAGATGGTGATTGCAGCCATGACATTAAAAGACACTTACTCCTTGGAAGGAAAGTTATGACCAACCTAGACAGCATATTCAAAAGCAGAGACATTACTTTGCCAACAAAGGTCCATCCAGTCAAGGCTATGGTTTTTCCAGAAGTCATGTATGGATGTGAGAGTTGAACTATAAAGAAAGCTAAGCACTGAAGAATTGATGCTTTTGAAGTGTGGTGTTGGAGAAGACTCTTGAGAGTCCCTTGGACTGCAAGGAGATTCAACCAGTCCATCCTAAAGGAGATCAGTCCTGGGTGTTCATTGGAAGGACTGATGCTAAAGCTGAAACTCCAATACTTTGGCCACCTGATGCGAAGAGCTGACTCATTCGACAAGATCCTGATGCCAGGAAAGATTGAGGGCAGGAGGAGAAGGGGACGACAGAGGATGAGATGGCTGGATGACATCACCAACACAACTGATATGAGTTTGGGTGGACTCCAGGAGTTGGCGACAGACAGGGAGGCCTGGTGTGCTGCGGTTCATGGGGTTGCAAAGAGTTGGACACAACCAAGTGGCTTAACGGAACTGAACAAATATCAAACCATCATTTATACTCCTGAAGCTAATAATGTATGTCAATTACACCTCAATTTTTAAAAAGAGTCAAATCCTCTGGCTTCTAATCCATGTGGCTTTTCTTAACTAGCACAGCCCTCTTCCTACTCCAGAAAGAGCAAATCGCTGGCCCATCACAAACTCACCCTCCTCCCAGGTTCATGATAAATGTTTCTCATCAGTCAAGATTCTGTTTAGGGAAAAGGCCATATCAGCCTCTAGTTTCCCTTCTGAATAGCTCAGAAACAACTGCTCTTACCTGTTCGGAGGTGATATAGGTAATGAAATGGTTGTCATGTTTTGTAGTAGACTAAGATGACTACACAGTCTAAAGCCAGGTTAACTTTTTTGCCCTTTTCACTTTTCACTTTGTTTAGATAGCAGAACGGATTGGTCAGCATCATTTGTGCTGATTTTACTCTTCAGTACTCTTACCAGCCTGGAGTTTTGCTGGAATCTATGATGCAACAGGGAAAAGTTTAGCTCTTAAACGGTATTTCATATATCCTGGAGGGAAACTTGAAAATGGGTAGGGAAGAGGAGAGGCAGCATCTTCTAAATTTATTTCCCCTTAAGGAGAACAAAATATTTTAAAGAATCATATTGTAAACCTGAGATTTTGACTTTTCTTTGAGCATAGTGTGAAATATCAACTGTCCACACATTGCATGCCTCTCTCTGCCTGAACAGTACCTCAACTAGAATCTCCATTGACAAATGAATATTTTTGAATGCATTTCATTTAAAAATAAATAGCTGATAAAGTCTTATGAAGAAAGACAATAAAAAAAAAAGAGGGTAGAAAGAGAATAAGGAATAGAAAGAGACGAATCAGACTTTACTCTGGGAACTGAGTCAGCTTTGTTCATCCCAGTAATAGGAAAGACAAGGAGGATCAAAGTGAAAGCACTTTATATCCTGTACATAAACATTTATCATGGTTATAGCTCTTATTTACTAACCTCTCTCTTTATCAAAATCAGGAGAATTGGGGGCAATGGTTCTTCCATAAAAGCCAGAAAATAGGCTAGGCTGGCACTGTCCCCACTACCAAGATGAAGAAGCACAGGCTTAGAGATGTTACCACACTCTTAGCCAGTAGGCGACTAGGAGTGAGACTCTAGGTTTTCTGAGTGCAAGGTCATGGCTCTCTCCACTGTATATTCATAGTTCTTTTTTTTTTTTTTTTTTTTTTAGGCATCTGGTACTTTAATTTTTTTTTTTTTTACTTTACAATATTGTATCGGTTTTGCCATACATCAACATGAATCTGCCACAGGTGTACACATATTCATAGTTCTTAAGAATTACCTGAATCTCATTTTAAAATACAGATTCCTGGACACCATATCAAATCTTCTAAGTTGGCATGTCCTAGAGTGGTAGGTGCTGGAGAAGACTCTTGAGAGTTCCTTGTACTGTAAGGAGGTCAAACCAGACAATCCTAAAGGAAATCCATCCTGAATATTCATTGGAAGGACTGATGCTGAACTCAAAATACTTTGGCCACCTAGAGAGAAGAGCTGACCCATTGGAAAAGACCCTGATGATGGGAAAGACTGAAGGCAAAAGGAGAAGGGGGAAGCAGAGGATGAGATGGTTAGGCAGCATCATCAACTCAGTGGACATGAATCTGAGCAAATTCCAGGAGACAGTGAAGGACCAAGGAGCCTGGCATGCTGCAGTCCATGAAGTCTCAGAGTCAGACATGACTTACCAACTGAGTAACAGCAACCAAGTGGGATTGATATATCTGGCTTTTTATCTAGTTCTTCAAATCCTAGTTATCCTGGTTTAGGAAACAGAGCTGAAGAATTTTTGCTAGAGACTTAATTAGTTTCAAGTGGTTTACCTCATTCTCTTCTAACAGGCTGGATGACCATACATAATTCCTCACCCCTTTCTGGATCTGTGCTTCTTCATCTGTAAATTGGGTAAGTTAAACAAGATATTTTATTGAGGACTCTTCACCAATCCTGGAACCAAAATTTTCTGAAAGTAAATCAGGAACCAATTCCTGATTTTATTTAATGTGCTCTAATAAAACAAGATATGTCATGAGGTTTGGGGGAATACTCCAAAATGATTTCTTTCCAATACATGCTCTTCTATTGTGCTCCAACCAAAGTGACCCTTTCTTTTTTGAACATACGAAATTTTTCCTTGTTCCATGAACTTGGAACTATTTGATCTCTAACCCACAAACTGTGTTCAAGATTTTTGCATGAATGGCTCCTTCTTATCATTAAACTTTCAAATTAATTATCACCTGCTGCTGCTGCTGCTACTGCTAAGTCGCTTCAGTCCTGTCTGACTCTGTGCAACCCCAGAGACGGCAGCCTACCAGGCTCCCCTATCCCTGGGATTCTCTAGGCAAGAATACTGGAGTGGGTTGCCATTTCCTTCTCCAATGCATGCAAGTGAAAAGTGAAAGTGAAGTCGCTCAGTCGTGTCCGACTCTTAGCGACCTCATGGACTGCAGCCTACCAGGCTCCTCCATCCATGGGATTTTCCAGGCAAGAGTACTGGAGTGAGGTGCCATTGCCTTCTCCGAATAATCACCTAATCAACAACAATTTCTCTGGTCACAAGTAGCCCACTTTCAATGATTTCTGAATCATTGCCTTTTTTTTTTTTTTTACAAAGAATTTACTTCTATGAAAAATTACATTTAATTTTATGTGTTTTTTTAAAGGCCTATTTAAAATTAGACTCCATGAGGACAAGCCCTCTTGTTTTTTTTCAACAGTCTCACCATCTGGAAAAGCCTGACACATAGCAAGTGTTCATTAAATATTTGTTAAGTCAGTATGACTAAGTATAATCTTCTTTACATTTATTTTACTGTTAATTAGTACATTACTCATTCTGAATGGCCTTTTTCAAGTCACTGATTCTTATCTTTTGGTCCTTGGTTTCTTACTGATGTTTAAACTGGAAGGCCTGGGTAAGGCATATGGATTTCCTTTGCTTTTGTACAACTAGCAATCCCCTGGAAGCCTCTGGAGAAATTTCTATACTCAGGCAGTGTGAAAGCAAGAGTTCATGGAGGATTGCTCAGGGCACTTCAGGGTCAGGCTGCAAAGCAGCAAACATTAATTCTGCTCACATTTTCTTTTTGTGAACCCAGTCAGTGACCCCAATTTAACCAATGAGAGAGAAAAACAACCTTCCAATATGCTAGAAAGCCAAACTGTGGTTGGTGACCACCTGACCAATGTAGCCACACACTTTGTTTGTAGCCCAGAGTACTACATTCTAAGCAGCAGCATCTCCATTTGCTATACTCACCAAACTTCTCTAAACGTTTCTCTTTTCAGAAATGTACTGAAATACTTTGTTCTATTTTCCTGTGTTATAATGGTTTGTTCCTTTTGGGGAATTTTATATACAATCTCAGTGGGATAAAGTTTAAGAGAGATAGAAGTAAATGTCTGGTGTATTCTCTCACCTGAAGTTGGGAGAAGATCTCTGTTTTCGGTCTGTGTGGGCCCTACCCAACACTAAGAATTGCTCAATGGCTATATTTCATCCTCATGCCTCTAAAATTTTGGCTCTCTTCATCTCTTTAGCATTAATTTCTTGTCACTTGTTAGCCCCTTTTCCTTTTCTGATTCTGTTCTCCTTCCTCACCTGACCACCTCCAAATTCTTCTTAGTTTATTAATGAGAGCAGTTGCTGCCCCGCCTCCCCAGCCCCATCACTCATAACTCTACTTTCTGGATCATTGTCCTGGGGATTATTTTCCTGTAATCAAAATGGCCCACAGCATTTCTTCTCTAAAGAAGAAATGTGCAACTCTATACACAGGTAAGAAAAAAGGATAAGTGAAGATTCTGGAACTAGATCACAGAGAGCCATGTGTGTTTGTACGTGTGGTGGTGGTGATTTAGTCGATAAGCTGTGTCTGACTCTTGCAACTCCATGCACTATCACCTGCCAGACTCTTTTGTCCACGGGATTTCCCAGGCAAGAATACTGGAGTGGGTTGCCATTTCCTTCTCCAGGGCATATTCCCCATCCAGGGATCAAACTCACATCTCCTGCATTACAAGTGGTCTCCTGCATTGAAGGCAGAGTCTTTATCATGGAATCACCAGGGAAGCACATGTGTATGTGTATACACACCAGAAAGGAAGCAACAGGTAGAAAGAGGGGCTATAGGGAGAGAGGTCTCAATTCCTGAACACTGTTCTCTAGTTCTAGTTAGAACAGAACCAAAAGAAATATGCCAGAATGTAATATTAGGAACTTAGACTGTAAAAGGAAATTATACATTATGGAAAAGTATATGCTAGACATATACCCATTTTATCATTTAATCCTAACGCCTTGTAAGATATGCATCATTAAACTAAACATAAGAAAATTAAGGCTCAAATAATTGATCTAACTTGCTAAGCCATGCAGATATTTACTTCCCAGTTTCTTGCTTCAGTGCCTGTGGATGGCCTCTTCAGTACACTTCAGCATGTTACCTAGAGTCTGAAGTCTGGCGTTTTAGACTAATACTGAAATGTGGCAAGAATACAGAAGATCTGCAGCCAGAGAAGCCTGGGAGAACACCCAGCTTCGGAACACTGTGTGACTTTCCGTTTCTTTACCTATAAACCTGTGAGAATAGTCATCACTCCATAGGCTGGGGGTGGGGATTAAATACAATCTAAAATGACTACCATATGCCAAGATCAGATAGTCACTCAGTAAATGTTAGGTACTATTATCATTTTCATCCAAATGTATATTTTTTGGCTTATTGAATGGAAACATTGTGGTCAAAGTCATGCTCTAGTTGACTAAAGGACTAAATTTGGGATATTCAGTGTATCTCTTAGGTACTAAACAAATTCTAATGCTGCTTTCTGCTAAATGGGCCCTTCTGTTAATGCCTTGACAAATAAAGGAGTTACCTGTCACGATTATTAATATTGAACTGCAAAAGTAATTTTTTGAAAATGATTATTTTCTGTAGACTCATCCTTGGAAGCAATTTAAGATAGCTCTTCTCCTCTCCAGAAAAATGCAGATGTCAGTCTTTTCAGGAACATAAATACATGGTAAATGAACTCAAGTATAGCCATTGATCCAGCAGTGTGAGTCTCGATTCACAATAGACATGAAGCGATTTAAAATTGGATTGATGAGGCCTGTTTGTTGAGTGAACATCAAGCCCTATAGCTAGACCATTTCTCCTAAAACTTTTCTTCACAGGGTCAGAAGAATGGAAACACCAGCCACCATGCCCCACACTGTCTTTTCCTAATAACCCCAGGGACACAAGTCCAGCCTGCTTACCCCCACCCCATGTATCTTCTAACAACTCATACATGCTTTGGGTAGAAAGAATAAAAATCCTACTGAAACCCTGTCTACCTTTTCACAAAGTAGAGTTCTCCACCTGGCTTCCAGACTTCTGGTCTAAAATTTTGAGGTTCAACCTAAACATTAAAAAGTTAATCCTGTCATATTTCAACGCTGAGAAAATTTTAAGTAAAAATAATAGTACTAGAGCGACTTAATCAACATCAGCTTATCAAGTTAGCAGAGTATAGAAATGTGGGTATTGAATTGGGAATTATGGTTTTCTCCAGATATATGGCCAGTAGTGGGGTTGCTGGGTCACATAGTAGTTCTATTTTTCTTTTTGAAGTACTGTTCTCCATAGTGGCTATAAGAATTTACATTCCCACCAACAGTATAAGAGAGTTCCCTTTTCTCCACAACATCTCCAGCATCTATTGTTTGCAAAATTTTTTGATGATGGCCATTGAGATATTTTTTTGAGCCTAACCAGCCATTCTATTTTTTAAATTTTTATTGAAGTATAGTTGATTTACAATGTTGTGTTACTTTCTTCTGTAGATTCTTCTGTGAATCGATTATACATATACATATATCAACTCTTTTTAGATTCTTTACCAAAAAAAAACAGTTACAGTTGTAGAAAATAATCTTATGAGTTAAACAAATACAGTATTGTAAAGTAAAACAAACTAAAAAAATAAAAAATTTAAAAAAAAAGAAAATAATCTTATGGTTCCCAAGGGGGAAGGTGGTGAGAGATAAATTAGGAGATTGGAACTGACATGTACACACTACTGTATATAAAATAGATACTAACAACAACTTACTGTATAGCATAGGGAAATCTATTCTGTAAGTAGCCACTCAAAGCAATTCACATCTTCTCTAGGCTTTAACTTCCTCATTTGTTAAGAGGACATTAATTATTACTACCCTATAACATTGTTTGTTAATGTGTAATTGACATAACATCACTATATTAGTTTTGGGGCTTCCCAAGTGGCTCAGTGGTAAAGGATCATCCTACCAATGCAAGAGACATAGACTTGATCTCTGGGTCAGGGAGATCCCCTGGAAAAGGAAATGGCAACCCACTCCAGTATTCTTGCCTAGAAAATCCTATAGACAAAAACAAATGCTAATTTCAGGGTACAGCATTGTGATATTTTTATATATTGTGAAATAATCACAATCAGTCTAGTTATACATCCAGCACCATGCATAGTTAAAATTTGCCTAATGAGAACTTTTAAGATCTACTTTGTTAGCAACAGGTATACAATACAGTATTATTCATTTTATATCCTCATGGCTTATTTTATGACTGGAACTTTGTGCATTTTGACCACCTTCACCTATTTCAATCCCTAGCCTCCACCATCTCCTGCCTCTGATAACCACCAATCTGTTCTCTTGTAACTATGAACTTAGTTTTTTATTTGCTTTTAAAATTCCCCATATAAGTGCAATCATACAGGCTTTGTCTTTCTCTTCATAATATCTCAAGGTTCACTAAGCATAAAAGTCTCAAGATCCATTAACATTATTGCAAATGGCAGGTTTTCCTTCTTTATGGCTGAATAATATTTCACTATATATTGGGCTTCCTTGGTGACTCAAACAGAAAAGAATCTGTCTACAATGCAGGAGACCTGGGTTAGATCCCTGGATCCAGAAGATTCCCTGGAGGAAGGAATGGATACCCACTGCATCATTCTTGCCTGGATAATTCCAAGGAGAGAAGAGCCTAGCAGGGTAGAGTTCACGGGGTCACAAAGAGTCAGACACAACTGAGCGACTAAGACTCAAATATACATCATTTCCTTATCTACCCACCAATGGGCATGTAAGTTGCCTCTGTGTATAGGCTTTTGCAAATAATGCTACAATAAGACTGAGCAACTTCACTTTCACTTTCATGCATTGGAGAAGGAAATGGCAACCCACTCCAGTGTCCTTGCCTGGAGAATCCCAGGGACGGGGGAGCCTGATGGGCTGCCGTCTATGGGGTCGCACAGAGTCGGACACAACTGAAGTGACTTAGCAGCAAACATAGGCGTGCATGTGTGTTCTTGGGGCTTCCCAGGTAGCTTAGTGGTAAAGAATCTGCCTTCCAAGCAGAAGATGCAAATTTGATCCCTGGGTCAGGAAGATTCCCTGGAGAAGGACATGGCAACCCACTCCAGTATTCTTACCTGGGAAATCCTATGAACAGCGGAGCCTGGCAGGCTATAGTTCATAGGGTTGCAGAGTCAGACATGATGTTGCAACTAAACAACAACAACGTCTTCAGTTACTGTTTATTTCCTTTGGATAAATATCCAGACATGAAATTGTTGATTCTATGTCTGCATTTATCCATTTGTTCTATAAATACTTTTCTCAGCACCTTCTGTATTCCAGTCACTATGCTGAGTTCAATTCTCTGTGCGCAGAGTGCTAGATGAGAGGTGGAGGTAGGGCTAGGCTGAGGTGTGTGTGATGTGTCCCACTGATATCTATGCTCCTAGCAAAGTTTAAGTTGCTCCTGTCTAGTCCTCCTTGGTCCTGGCAAGGGTCATTATTCTATGCCCAGGGCCCCACACTAGATTAAAGACAAGAGCTCTGGACCAGTGAAAAAGAGTAAAGAAAATTGTCTCCATGAATGGACAGTGAAAGAGGTTGATATGTTACCAATGTCAATGGTCTATATATTGTAAGCAGACCATCCTCATCTGACCACATTGAGACGTTTCAGTTATCGTCTAAGTGATACCCAGTATTTACTCAAACAGAAAAGGGTACCCCCAGATAGACCTCGAATGGTTTTGTGCTGCTCTCTGGCACCAGCAACCATAGGATATTTGTTCCCCAAGACTCAACATTGTCCATCTGCAGACATGACTTCTACCCACATGTCTGCCTGACTGCGGAACCTTGGGATAATCAAGGGAAAAGACCAAATTTCTTTATCTTAAACCTTGACTACAGATCTTTAAATTGAACAGGGAATTTAGCCTCTTTGTCCTTTTGTTCTAATCTGATAACTTCTGCTGAGATGAAGATTACAAGAACAAATGGTGCTAGGATGGAGTGAGTGAGGACTGGCCACAGTGGCTGATTCTAATTTTGATATTTCTAGAAGCCAGAATCTGGCAAAACCTGATTATGCCATCTTCTTTAGCAAACTATTCTGCCTCTGTGTCCTGGCTTTAAAATGGGATAGGGTACGTTTCACACCCTCTGTTATACAACAAAGTTGGGAAAGTGGAATGATTTGTTCAAATTCACAGAGCAGAGCCAAGACTAGGCTTCACTGTCAATTTCAGGGTTCCTCTCAGACCAGTTTTTTTCATTGTGTTTTTCACACTGACATTTTGTTATTGTTACTGCTTTGTCGCATAATCATTACAGTCAACAGTTTTCTTATTCCAGCCCTAGCATTTTCTTGCTGGGTGAACTTGAACAAGTCACTTTCCTTCTCTAAGCCTCAGATTCTCACCTGTTGGAGATACTCATCTGGGGGAAACAATACATGCATACAGACGTACAGACATACCCTTTATAATTATTGTGAGAATTACATGATTTAACCCATGTAAAACTTTTAGCTTGTCGTTTTTCATAAAATAGCTGTTCAATAATTTAAAAAAAACATTTTAGATAAAATATTTTTCAAAATGCCTCTCTGGCTCTTGCCTTTTTGGTGCTTCTGCTGCTGCGAAGTCGCTTCAGTCGTGTCCGACTCAGTGTGACCCCAGAGATGGCAGCCCACCAGGCTCCCCCATCCCTGGGATTCTCCAGGCAAGAACACTGGAGTGTGTTGCCATTTCATTCTCCAACGCATGAAAGTGAAAAGTGAAAGTGAAGTCGCTCAGTCGTGTCCAACTCCTAGCGACCCCATGGACTGCAGCCCACCAGGCTCCTCCGTCCATGGGATTTTCCAGGCAAGAGTACTGGATTGGGTTGCCATTGCCTTCTCCTTCCTACTATGTGCTAAATACCATTCAGGGTAGACTCACTTAAAAAAAAAAAAAAAGAAAAAATTATACAAGACACATATCTTCCCTTGTAGATCAGTTGGTAAAGAATCTGCCTGCAATGTAGGAGACCAGAGTTCGATCCCTGGGTCAGGAAGATCTGCTGGAGAAGGAAATGGGTACCCCATTCCAATATTCTTCCTTGGAGAATCCCATGGACAGAGGAGCCTAGCAGGCTATAATCCATGGCATTGCAAGAGTCGGAGATGAGTTAGTGACTAAACCACCACATGACAAAAAAAGATTAACACCTAAAGTTCATTTTCCTAATGGTTTGCTACATTTTATTATAATCTTTGTGCTTAAAGTGTGTGTTATTACTGTGTGACAGAAACACTATATAACAGTATACTACTGTTTATCCCTTCCCAACTCTGTTCAATGATACTACGTTGATAGCTTGAAGTCTGTAGTGGGAGTATTTACACTATGGAAATGGTGAATGCTATAAATCAAGGCTTGATTTATTGTTTTGTTGATTTTTCCAGACTAGAATTGATAGGTTAATAAGGAAGAATAAACTCAAAATAGTGTGTTTTCTGTTACACTGTAAACAAATAATAGAGGAGATGTTTTTGGTATTCAAATCCTCTAATTCAAAACATTAGAGGATTTAGCAAAGATTTAGATCATGTCATTAATAAACATATGAAGTTTCAACATGTTTTGTTGCTTCATTTTTGTCCTCCTTATTAATGTAAATGACCAACATTTTAACGTGTTAACCAACGTTCATGTCACCACCACACTCACTCTTCAGTGGGGTGAATGACTTCTTTGCTGAACCAGATAGAAATCAAGCATATACTTGCAGTCTAATTTTGTTAGATTATGATTGAATTGCAAAGATAGGTTAGCTGTGGATGCAAGAGTTCAGCAACAATCAACTATTCTATGAGAATCAATTGGCTATATGGAATTTATTATAAAGATTCTTCTATATTTTATGTAAATTGCATAGCATATATCCTGTATATCAGTAAAACATATAATCAACATTTTACACACACACACACATACATGTACACAGGCATACTTTTTTTTCATACTTTTTTTTTTCCTCAGAGAGCGGGTTGTTAAATACTTATCAGCTTACCAATGCCCCAAAGTACATTTACCTTCTAGTCATTACCTCTCAGGCTCTTGAACAGATGATAAATAAACTCTAGGATCCAAACATCAGCCAATACACATCCCAAACACTATCGTACTTCTCAGGATGTTTTCCTAAGATGACCTTGTGTGAGTTAAAGTCACCAGGACTGTCTTGGTGACTTGGGCAGCTCTCTTGATCTGCCCTGGGCAAAGGAGAATTATTCCCTATTAACCTAAACAAAAGTCTTTCTCAGGGCCTAAACTTGTAAATAAAGGATTAAGAGAAGTTGAATTTCACTGACATTCCTGTAAGCTCAGTGCTCAAGAAAATTGTGGGGTTCATCCTTTCCAGAACTCTTGTCTTTATGGAATAAATATCATCACAGGCCAGTCTCGGGCCTGTCTCTCTGCTTTATCATTTTCATTCATCATCTCTAAGGCTGAACTGGCCTGGGTTTCCCTTGTCTGGGCCGTGGATGTCCCCTGCTGGAAACCAGAACTCACTGCAGCTGAGGGAACTGGAGCTGTGTGGCAGTGTATGTGAATGTCTGTGAGAGGATGCTGTTTGCTGCCTACATGCATCTCAACAGGACACCACTCAGAAGAGTCATTCTCTTGTCCTAGTTTTACAAGCCTGTCCTCATTTACTGGTTTCATCAACTACATTAATAATAATCACTATTTATCAAGTATTTAACATATATATATATGCATGTTAAACTCTCAATAAAAATTTATTGGAGAAAAGTAAACAGGTGCCTAATCCTTGTTGGTTACGCTATCCCATTTAATCCTCAATCAAACAAGGTAGGTTCTATGATTAACTCCTTTTTGGGGAGGGGGTACAGTTGAAGGAACTTGAGCTTTAAAGAGGTTAGATAACTTGCCACATCCAAGCAATGTGACCTTAAGCAATGTCCGAATTATCATAGCATAGGAGCTGGATCTCCCTGTCTGCTAGGCTCACTTCTCTGCCACACTATCTCCAAGGCATTTCTCCAGTCTGTCAATTACAAGCAAATCTCCTGCTCTCACTTGTTTTTAGATTTCCCCACCCCAAGATTCACCCAGTATCAATCTCTTCCTTTGTCCTGCTTGGTACCCTGGCTGAATACCATATGAGTTCAGAACCTGAGTTTCTTCATCAGATAAATTAAGGGGGAGGATTAGCTGACTCTTCCTTTTTCTTCCAATTCTAATATGAGGATGCTATTGAATTTAGTTTCGAGTAGATGTGCTAAAGTCCAAATTGCTGGGGATTTCCTCTCTGGCTAAGGAAACAAAACTCAGTTATGTACTGCTTGTGAGTTTGCATCAAGAGGATGAAACTTAACGCAAGTGGGGGCTACCTTTAGGATTATTCTTCACATCAGAACCCATTGATCACTTACATGAGAGGTTATCAGTTTGTGGACAAAAAGTGCAATTTCTCCCTTCTCTCCAGCGAGCCAAAGCATGGTTGGCAATTCAGACAGCCAGTTGGGTGTTTTCACCATGTGACAAGCCCAAAGGCATTTCTGAGGCTGCCAGCACAGAGGCTTGTCGAATCTGCTAAGGAACCAGATGCAGCAGATAAAATATCTTCCACACGTGGCATCTGGGGTCTGTGCTTGCCAGCTGAGAGAAGGGGCTGGGTGGTGCAGAGCTGGGGGTGGGGATGATAGAGAGACAGCAGTAGAACAAATCATATACTTAAATTAGGAAAAAAGCGGGTCTAGAAAGCATTTCACAATTCTGGGAAAACTGATTAAATGAACTGATTAAATGAATTACATATAGATTTTTTAAATCAAAGACCATATTATAAGTAGGTCAATTATACATTGTGATGTTGGACACTATTGTTTTATTGAAAGTCAGCTATTGTTTTGCATTTCTAGGATGCAGTAGTCTTTTTGTAACTGACTCAGTGCAATTGCATTCATTTATTTATACACACTTTGGATATTCTAGTTCTACCCTCATTAGAAAATACAAATGTATTGCATTAATTTTCATTGTCAAGCAGGAAATGGCTACGTATGTTAGGCCATATCTCTCAATTTCATCTTTCAGAAATATGTTTCCTGTTCATATTCCTCAAATGATATTTTTTCATTTCCATTTCTTTTCCTCTCAAATAATTCATTATATATTTACTGAATACCTACATTGACAGGTGTAATGATAACAAACATGAAGAAACAAAGCCTTTGTCTTCAAGGAGCTGACAAACTAGAGGACTGGAATTGATCAGTGTAAGGTGTTGGGGTGGAGATATGCAGGAGCAGAACAGTAGCCAAATTAAGGATGATTTTCTGTGTGTTGTGGTGGTGTTGGCTGGAGCTGATACTTTCTTAAACAAAGAAAATTGTGTGTGTGTATGTGTGTGTGAGAGTTGGACTGTGAAGAAGGCTGAGTGCCGAAGAATTGATGCTTTTGAACTGTGGTGTTGGAGAAGACTCTTGAGAGTGCCTTGAACTGCAAGGAGATCCAACCAGTCCATTCTGAAGGAGATCGGCTCTGGGATTTCTTTGGAAGGAATGATGCTAAGGCTGAAGCTCCAGTACTTTGGCCACCTCATGTGAAGAGTTGACTCATTGGAAAAGACTCTGATGCTGGGAGGGATTGGGGGTGGGAGGAGAAGGGGACAACAGAGGATGAGATGGCTGGATGGCATCACTGACTTGATGGGCATGAGTCTGAGTGAACTCTGGGAGTTGGCAATGGACAGGGAGGCCTGGCGTGCTGTGATTCATGGGGTTGCNGGCTGAAGCTCCAGTACTTTGGCCACCTCATGTGAAGAGTTGACTCATTGGAAAAGACTCTGATGCTGGGAGGGATTGGGGGTGGGAGGAGAAGGGGACAACAGAGGATGAGATGGCTGGATGGCATCACTGACTTGTTGGGCATGAGTCTGAGTGAACTCTGGGAGTTGGCAATGGACAGGGAGGCCTGGCGTGCTGTGATTCATGGGGTTGCAAAGAGTCGGACACGACTGAGCGACTGAACTGAACTGAACTGATATATGTGTATGTGTGTGTATTTTCCTTCTTAGCTTTGATTTTTCAAAAAAATATGCATATACCCAAAGGGATTTTTATAATTAGATCAACAGTTTTCTTCAAAATAACTTTGTTGTAAATTTTGTTTCAGTATATTTTGTGCTCAGTCACTCAATTGTGTCTGACTCTTTGTGGACCCATGGACTGCAGCCCATCATTCTCCACTGTCCATGGACTTTTCCAGCAAGAACACTGGAGTGGTTTTCCACTTCCTAATCCAGGGGATCTTTCCAACCCAGGGATCGAATCTGTGTCTCTTGCATATCCAGTATTGATAGGTAGGTTACCGCTAGCACTACCTAGAAAGCCCTCAGTATATTTTAGGATGTATCAAAATGACAAAAATGCTGAAATGAAGTTACCATAACTTATTCTATTTTCAGATCAATATCAGTTACTCTATGTCACTTTCTAGAACTTACTTTTATGTCTTTTTACAGCATCACAGGTAGAACATTCTAGTTTTCCTATTAATCTGACACCAGTTATTCCTCTGAGGTCTCTTGCCATCTCTTGTATCTTTATCCTTCCTCAGTTGCAGTATTTCATGCAAATCAAAGTGCTAAATAACAGAAGTAGAAATATTCATATCATATTCATTTGCAACTAATACAGGAACACCTATTTGTATAACACACACATTAACAAATATAAAGGGATAAATTGACAATAATAACAAAAGTAGAGAGCCTTAACACACATTTGCATCAATGGGCAGGTAATCTAGATGGAAAAATCAATAAGCTAATAGTTATCTTAAATGACACATTAGACCAGATGGACTTAAATATCTATAGGACATTCCATCAAAGATAGAAGAATACATATTCTTTTTGAATGCAGATTTAATTTTCTCCAGGGTTGGCCATAAAAAATCTTATCAAATTTAAGAGGATAGAAATTATACAAAGCATTTGTTGATCAGAAAGAATGAAATTATCAATAGAAATCAGTTACAGGAAGAAAGGGCAAGCAAAGTGGCCAGAGTTAGAGCACAAAATCTGATTATATTCTTTGCAACCAAAGATAGAGAAGCTCTATACAGTCAGCAAAAACAAGACCTGGAGCTTACTGTGGCTTATTGCAAAATTCAGGCTTAAATTGAAGAAAGTAGGGGAAACCACTAGGCCATTCAGGTATGACTTAAATCAAATCCCTTATAATAATACAGTGGAGGTGATGAATAGATTCAAGGGAATAGATCTGGTAGACAGTGTCTGAAGAACTATGGACATAGGTTCAAACAGGAAGTGGTGAACAAAATCATCCCAAAGAAAAGAGATGCAAGAAGGCATACTGGTTGTCTGAGGAGGACTTACAAATAGCTAAGAAAAGAAGAGAAGCAAAAGGCAAAGGAGAAAGGGAAAGATATACACAACTGAATGCAGAGTTCCAGAGAATAGCAAGGAGAGATAAGAAAGCCTTCTTAAGTGAACAATGCTAAGAAAGAGAGAAGAACAATAGAATGGGAAAGACTAGAAACCTCTTCAAGAAAATTGGAGATACCAGGGAAACATTTCATGCAAAAAAGATGGGCACAAGAAAGGACAGAAATGGCAAGGACCTAACAGAAGCAGAAGAGATTATGAAGAGGTAGCAAGAACACACAGAAGAACTGTACAAAAAAGTGTTAATGACGTAGATAACCACAGTGGTGTGGTCACTCACCTAAGGCTAGGATCTTGGACTGTAAGGTCGGGTGGGCCTTAGGAAGTATTACTATGAACAAAACTAGTGGAGATGTTTGAATTTCAGCTAGCTATTTAAAATCTTAAAAGATGATGCTGTTAAAGTGCTGAACTCAGTATGCCAGCAAATTTGGAAACTCAGAAGAGGCCACGGGACTGGAAAAGATCAGATTTCATTCCAAACCCAAAGAAGAGCTATGCCAAAGAATGTTCAAACTACCACACAATTGCCCTCATTTCACATTTACCAAGGTGATGCTCAAAATCCTTCAATATAGACTTCAGTAGTACATGAACTGAAAAATTCCAGATATGCAAGCTGTATTTCAGAAAGACAGAACCAGAGATCAAATTGCCAACATCCACTGCATCACAGAAAAGGCAAGCGAATTCCAGAAAAACATCTACTTCTGCTTCATTGACTATGCTAAAGCCTCTGACTGGTGAATCACAACAAACTGTGGGAAATTCTGAAAGAGATGGGAATACCAGACCACCTTACCTGCCCCCTGGGAAACTTGTATCCAAGTCAAGAAACAACAGTTAGAACCAGACATGGAAAAGCAGACTAGTTCAAAATTGAGAAAGGAATACGTATGTTAAGTCTGTATAACTGTCACCCTGCTTATTTAAATTAAATGCAGAGTGTATCATGTGAAATGCTGGGCTGGATGAAGCACAAGCTGGAATCAAGATTGCCAGGTAAAATATCAACAACCTCAGATATACAGATGATGGCACCCTAACAGCAGAAAGCAAAGAGAAAATAAAGAGCCTCTTGAAGAAGGTGAAAAAGGAGGGTGAAAAAGCTGGCTTAAAACTCAACATTCAAAAAATGAAGATCATGGCATCCAGTCCCATCACTTCATGCCACATAGATAGGGAAAACTGGAAAGACCGACAGATTTTTTTTCTTTGGCGGGCTCCAAAATTACTGTAGACAGTGATTGCAGCCATGAAATTAAAAGACACTTTCTCCCTGGAAGAAAAACTATGACAAATCTAGATAGTATATTAAAAAGCATAGATATCACTATGCTTACAAAGCTCCATCTAGCCAAAGCTATTTCCAGTAGTCATGCATGGATGTGAGAGTTGGACCATAAAGAAGGCTGAGCATGGAAGAATTGATGCTTTCAAATGTAGTGCTGGAGGAGACTCTTGAGATTCCCTTGGACTGCAAGGAAATCAAACCAGTCAGTAGTTAAGGAAATCAGCCCTGAATATTCACTGGAAGGACTGATGCTGAAGCTGCAATACTTTGGACTCATTGGAAAAGACCCTGATGCTGGGAAAGATTGAAGGCAAAAGAAGAGAGTGACAGAGGATGAGACGGTTAGATAGCATCACTGACTCAAAGGACATGAGTTTGAGCAGACTCTGGGAGATAGTAAAGGACAGGGAAGACTGGTGTGCTGCATTCAGTACATGCAGTCACAAAGAGTAGGACAAAACGTAGTGACTGAACAACAACAATATGATAACTGATATAAGGGTACAAGATATAAAGTGTTTGAAAAACAAAAGGGAGAAATTTTTGCCTGAAGGCAACCAGAAAAGGATTCCAAAACAGGTATTAATTTTTCTGAGCCATAAAGTACAAGAAAAAGAGATTTCACCAGCCAGGATGTCAGGAAAGCAGTTATGAAGGAGAAAGGATTTTCTAGACAGAAGGAAAGCCAGGAACAAAGTGAAGGTGTTATGAACGTGTATAGTGGTCATGGAATGGCAAGTAGTTCCATGTGATGTGCCATGTGATTTGAGGGTGGTGTTTCTAGAGCCAAACTCAGACGGCCTTTAAATATATTGATAGTCCACTAGAGCCAAGACTGGGCCTTTAGTAAAAGTAACGTTGACCACGGCCAATGTTAAGGAAATTAATGCGTCACTTCCTACAACCCAATGATAAAGTACACCTAATCTTTTCCTTTATCCCTTAATCCCAAAAGACCCCAAATGGATTTAACTGCACTGACCCAGCAGTGACATCTCTCTTAATATAACCCTGAAGAAACACTTACTATATTTCCTGCCAGATAGCTAAAATTTTGTCCTGTCTCTTTCTAGTATGTTGATTTTCAAACCATTGTTGTTTGCAGCTCTGTCTTTGAAGATCTGATACTAACTCATTCCCATTCTTTGTCATTCCATAGCCTAAACAGGATTCACAAGGTCAGGGAGATGGTAAATGAGACTAAGGCCCATTGTGAAAGACCTTGAATGCCACCCTAAGATGTGTACATATGTCATTAAATACCTACTGTGTGCCAGACACACTTCTAGATGCTAAACATATAATGATGAACAAGACAGACCAAGTCCCTATGCCACAGAGGGACATTCTAATGGAAAGCCTTAGAAGTGCCCTATAGAGAAAAAGAAAGACAGAGTACTCTTTGATATAAATTGCAGCACTGTCTTTTCAGATTCATCTCATATAGTAATGGGAACAAAAATATCAATATTTTATAAAAAGCTTTGAGGCTACTGAATCTAAAAAATATATATGCATAACTAAATCACTTTGCTGTATAACTGAAAGTGACACAATTGTAAATCAACTATAATGCTTCAATTAAA
>SJYA01000408.1:391077-405722 GCA_006410615.1 Neotragus moschatus | reverse complement strand
AGAAAAACTATGACAAATCTAGATAGTATATTAAAAAGCATAGATATCACTATGCTTACAAAGCTCCATCTAGCCAAAGCTATTTCCAGTAGTCATGCATGGATGTGAGAGTTGGACCATAAAGAAGGCTGAGCATGGAAGAATTGATGCTTTCAAATGTAGTGCTGGAGGAGACTCTTGAGATTCCCTTGGACTGCAAGGAAATCAAACCAGTCAGTAGTTAAGGAAATCAGCCCTGAATATTCACTGGAAGGACTGATGCTGAAGCTGCAATACTTTGGACTCATTGGAAAAGACCCTGATGCTGGGAAAGATTGAAGGCAAAAGAAGAGAGTGACAGAGGATGAGACGGTTAGATAGCATCACTGACTCAAAGGACATGAGTTTGAGCAGACTCTGGGAGATAGTAAAGGACAGGGAAGACTGGTGTGCTGCATTCAGTACATGCAGTCACAAAGAGTAGGACAAAACGTAGTGACTGAACAACAACAATATGATAACTGATATAAGGGTACAAGATATAAAGTGTTTGAAAAACAAAAGGGAGAAATTTTTGCCTGAAGGCAACCAGAAAAGGATTCCAAAACAGGTATTAATTTTTCTGAGCCATAAAGTACAAGAAAAAGAGATTTCACCAGCCAGGATGTCAGGAAAGCAGTTATGAAGGAGAAAGGATTTTCTAGACAGAAGGAAAGCCAGGAACAAAGTGAAGGTGTTATGAACGTGTATAGTGGTCATGGAATGGCAAGTAGTTCCATGTGATGTGCCATGTGATTTGAGGGTGGTGTTTCTAGAGCCAAACTCAGACGGCCTTTAAATATATTGATAGTCCACTAGAGCCAAGACTGGGCCTTTAGTAAAAGTAACGTTGACCACGGCCAATGTTAAGGAAATTAATGCGTCACTTCCTACAACCCAATGATAAAGTACACCTAATCTTTTCCTTTATCCCTTAATCCCAAAAGACCCCAAATGGATTTAACTGCACTGACCCAGCAGTGACATCTCTCTTAATATAACCCTGAAGAAACACTTACTATATTTCCTGCCAGATAGCTAAAATTTTGTCCTGTCTCTTTCTAGTATGTTGATTTTCAAACCATTGTTGTTTGCAGCTCTGTCTTTGAAGATCTGATACTAACTCATTCCCATTCTTTGTCATTCCATAGCCTAAACAGGATTCACAAGGTCAGGGAGATGGTAAATGAGACTAAGGCCCATTGTGAAAGACCTTGAATGCCACCCTAAGATGTGTACATATGTCATTAAATACCTACTGTGTGCCAGACACACTTCTAGATGCTAAACATATAATGATGAACAAGACAGACCAAGTCCCTATGCCACAGAGGGACATTCTAATGGAAAGCCTTAGAAGTGCCCTATAGAGAAAAAGAAAGACAGAGTACTCTTTGATATAAATTGCAGCACTGTCTTTTCAGATTCATCTCATATAGTAATGGGAACAAAAATATCAATATTTTATAAAAAGCTTTGAGGCTACTGAATCTAAAAAATATATATGCATAACTAAATCACTTTGCTGTATAATTGAAAGTGACACAATTGTAAATCAACTATAATGCTTCAATTAAAAAAAAATTTTAAGTACCCTATAGAAAAGGTGACTCCATGGAATTTCAAGTAGGAAAGAATCTGTTCTAGGATGACTACCTCATGATGCCATAATTTCCTACACCTTGATATTTAAGCCTCTTTCAATCTATTGTAAGATTGCTTCTCTGTGGTAATGAAGATCAAGATTCTTTCCCTCCATTAAAATTAATCCATTATTGAGTTTCATTTTTGTAAAGTTTCTTGGGTGACAAATCTTATAATAAATAATATTAAGAAGTGATACTTCATAATGATCAAAGGATGCATTCATTAAGGACATAATCCTACCTTTGTACGAACAAGACTCTAAAACAAAGCAAAGCTGATAAAAATAAAAGGTGAAATAAACAGATCTATAATTATTGCTATAGACTAACATACCTATCTCAATAATTGATGGAGCAGGTAGACAGAAGTTTAATAAGAACATCAGAGACTTAAGAACATAGGAGTGAAGTGAAAGTTGCTCAGTCATGTCCGACTCTTTGTGACTCCATGGACTATACAGTCCATGGAATTCTCTAGGCCAGAATATTGGAGTGGGTAGCCTTTCCCTTCTCCGGGGGATCTTCCCAACCCAAGGATCAAACCCAGGTCTCCCATATTGCAGGTGTATTCTTTACCAGCAAGGAAAGCCCACAAGGAAAGCCCAAGAATACTGGAGTGGGCAGCCTATCCCTGTTCCAGAGGATCTTCCCGACCCAGGAATCGAACCGGGGTCTCCTGCATTAGAGGCGGATTCTTTACCAACTAAGCTATGAGAGAAACCCTGAACATAGAAGAATATAGGACTTATACAATATTCCAAACAGAATACACATTCTTTTCAAGAGCACTAAAAATATTTACTTTGATAGGCCATCTGTTGGTCATAAAAAATTCGTATTAAACTGAAGAAGATTATAGTCACAAGAGGCCTATTTTTTTTCCAAAATAGAATTAAAGTAGAAATTGATAATACAATTATATATGAAAACTCCTTCAAACATTAATATTTAAAATTTAAAAATCCTTCCTAAATACACAATATGAAAACACAATAGTAATCAGAAAATATTTTTAATTGGATGGAAATGAAAATGCCTCAAAATGTGTGGGAGGCAACTAAAATGGTACTTAGAGGAAATTTTATAGTATTGAGTGATTATAATAGGAAAAAGTCTCAACACGATAGTATAATCTTTCACCTTTGAATAGAAAAATGAAGAGCAAATTGAATTCAAAGTCAAAGGCAGGAAATAATAAAAATGAGCAAAATCAATGAAAATGAAAAAGAAAAAATAGAGAAAAAGCCCAAAACTCTTTCTATGACAAGTAAATAAAATTTATAAAACTCCATCCAGACTAAAGAGAAATAAAAGAGATTATAAAAATACTAATATCAGAAATTATAGAGAAAACATCTCTACAGAGTCTGAAGACACTTAAAAGAAAGGGAATACTATGAACATTTTGCCAATAAGTTGAACAATTTAAATAAAATGGGGAAATTACTTGAAAGACACAGCAACCAAAGATCACTCAAGAAAAAACAGATCTCTTTAATAGCCAAATATATTAAGGAAATTAAAGTTGCATCTAATAGCCTTCCACCAAGTAATATGCAAGATGAGATGTCTTCACTGGTGAATACTATTGTTGGGCTGCCCTCTGCAGTCCTGCAAACCATGTACTTGCCCAGCCACTAGACTGAAGAGAAAGCAACAGAGACATTGATAATCTATCAGAAAAATTTTACAAGTCTGAAGCATCATTCTGGAGCAACAACCCATTGAGTGCGGCAGACAGAACATAAGGTGATGTGTTAGAAAGACTTAGAAAGACAAGGCAGTAAGTATTTGTTATTCAGGGGAGAAAGAGGCTACCATTTATGGGGAAAATTGACATCAAGTTGAATCAACAGTTGCCAAGGAAACCAGTAGTTGGGGCAGAGGGACAAGCAGGTAGGTAGTTACTGCCCTATGATGGAGAGGATTGAATACTGAGTATGGTGTAGGTGAACCAGGGACTGAATGAACAGGGGATGTACAGAGAGCAAGAGGACAACCATCTTGAGTGGCCTGAACATATAATTATCAGTCATTAAATGTATATATACTAATTGATCAATAGCTCATGAAATAGTCTAGAAAACTGAAGAGATGGGACACCTTCTGACTAATGTTATGAAGCAAATATTATTTGATGTTTAAATCCAAAGCATGGTAAGAAAAGAAAATTAAAAATCAATATCTCTCATAAATACAATTCTTTAGAATTTTATTAAATTAAATGTTCAAGTTGGTTTTAGAAAAGGCAGAAGAACCAGAGATCAAATTGCCAACATCCACTGGATCATGGNTCTAAAAAAATATAAGAAACTAGTGAATATAATAAAAAACAAGTTGACTCAGAGATACAAACTAGTGGTTACCAGTGGCAGGGGGCAATATAAAGGTTGGGGAGTGGAAGATGTAAACTCTTGGGTGCAAGATAGGCTGAAGGATGTATCATACAACATGAGGAAAATAGTCAATATTTTAGAATTACTATAAATGGAAAGTAACCTGCCAAAAGTGTGTAAATTTTTTTTAATGGAAAGCAAACTATGATCAGAGTCTCTTAGAAATATTTGGAAAGCAGCTTATCATAGTCTGATTATAAGGTTAATTTATTGAAAATTATTTCTATAGAGATGTCACTATAAGGGGAGTGGAGGTTTAGATATGGTTTCCTCATACCAGAAGATTCTTGTCTATCAGGAAAGATGGACATATAAACAGCTAATTACACTATAGTTTAAAAAGTGACTCAATGTAGGCAGGTGGAGCATGGGGAAGGAAGTCCCAGCCAGAAGTCAAGGAAATCTTAAGAAAACTATAGCAAATATTTGAATTGAGCCTTGGAGAATGTGTAAGAATGTGTTTGAAGACTGAACACGAGAGAATGAAAGAAAAATCCAAAAAAAGCGAAAGGAAAAGGAGCTGTGAAATTAAAAGAGATATTGTGTACCAAATTGTGTCAACTTTTCCACTGTATTCTTACAAACATAATTGAGAGACTTGTCTGGAAATATAGCTCTAATCACCCCCACTATGAATGCAGAGTTTCTTTGAAGATAATTGTATCTAAAAACACCATGCCAATGGTGGATTCTATTCCACAATATGTTAGTGTTTTAATAGAACAAATTGCCCCACATTTTCTTTAAAAAACATTTGGTTCTCTAAAAAAAAATAAGAAAAAAAATCCATCATACGGTCCTGTGGTTTCCCATATTTCCTGGAACCCCTGCCTCCTAGGTGGACATTTATTATAGTTTGGGAAGGTGGACAGATGTAAAAGTCCTATGTAAGTTTTTTATAAATGTGAGTTACCATTATTATTCACTGACTTTAAAGTGAAATTGAAAAAGTGTGTTCTATTACTCTGGTCTTCTCAACCCCATGGGAGATTTGGTTTCCATGCTCTTTCCTTTCTTCTAAAATCTGTCCAAGCTCAGTGGTCCAATGGCTCGTGGCCATTTAAAGCAAGATTGAGAAAGTGCTTCTCATTTTGGCAATGGAATTTGGGAACTGGCCAGCCCAACTTACTTCTGCGATTTTAATGCAAAGCACTCAGCAAATTAAACTTGTTGATTATAAAATATTTTCCATTTGCTCCAGTGTTGGCACTTTTTATAGACTTACTTACAGTGAAAGAAAAGTGCAAAGTAAGAATATGTATGTATAGTTTTCCAGACTCACAGTGATTGCCTAGAGGCAAACAGCAAGATAGAACCTGAAGCAGCATGCAGTCTTTTTCTCCTACCTCCTGTTCAAGAGACAAGTTTCATTGTCTAGAGCTTCACTGCCTATAACCTAAGTATGAGAATTTCATTCCTGAGAAAAAGTATAGCTTGGAATATACCTCTAATTCTTTCATTCATTTACATACTCACTGAACGTTTACCTAGCAATTCTGGGAGATCTGAGGCATCATGCAGAATCTGGGAGTGTAAAGATAAATCTGAACTAGGCCTAGCCCCTCCAAGAGCTCACCATCCAGTGAGTGAGACACACATCACTCAGTCACATCTGACTCTTGCGACACCACGGATTGTAGCCCACCAGGCTCCTTTGTCCATGGGATTTTTCCAGGCAAGAATACTGGAGTGGGTTACCATTTCCTTCTCCAGGGGATCTTCTGTGCTCAGGGACTGAATCTGATTTTGCTGCATTGGCAGGAGGGCTCTTTACTGCTAAGCCGCCAGGGAAGCCTGAGATGTATGTAGTAATCAGATAATTATAAAACAATGAGGTAATATGCATTCAGTTTCTGAGAGCACCATCAACAAGCCATTAAACTAACATTTGTCCTAGAGTGGAACAAGCTGCCAGTGAAACAGTGAACAGTAGACCTTGACATATTTAACCAGAGGCCAGAACATTCATATCTGAGTCACCGTAGATGGATTATACTCTGGAAAGATATACAGACTAGATTAGATTTTTGTGATAGCAACACTATTGACATTTTGGATGAGATAATTCTTTGTTGTGGGGGCCGTCTTGTGTCTCCTTGGCCTATATCCACTAGATGCCAGGACTACCACTCACTAACTGTCAATCAAAAATGTATACAGACATTATCAAATGGCTCGTGGGGGCAAAATTACTCCCAGTTGAGAACCTCTGAACCAGATGGTCTTAAATGTTTCTTCCATGTTTAGGAACTGAACCAGCAGCCTACTTGACGTGGTTGTAACCTTCAGGGAACACTCATTTCTTCTAGCAGATATTGGAATTCCTTAGGTCTGACCACAGCTCGGCAACCACATGCTTGTTTAAAAAGGAAGAAAAAAAAAAAAAACCTATAAAGAGAAAATCTCAAATCATAGGTCTCAAAGCCACAAATACCATGTAACTTCAATATCGTAACACAACTTTGTCGTAGGCAGTGTAAATGGAATAAAGATATTCTGTGCTCAAGAAGTTACACTTCCTGGGAGTCAGTTACTGATTGAGAGAAATTAACCTTGGGCATCATTAGTACTTAAAATAGGAAAATGCATTTTAAACTGTGCTCTCCATAACCCTCCTTCGATCAGAGGAATTCCGTATGTTATTTATCTATCCTTCTGTGCCACTGAAAAGACCAAAAATGTTTGGAAGAACTACTGGACTTGAGTCTGGAGCTTGCATTCTAGCCTAGTCAGATCATTACACTCTGTGTTAATTTGGACAAATTACGTCATACATTGTCTCGCTTATTCAATGAACTTTTAAAGGGCCTGCTGTACGTGAGAAGCTACAACAGCTGGCTGGGAATACAGAGGGAATGCCACAGCTCTCCCACCAGTTGCTCACAACAGGAAGGAAGAAGCACAAGTACCATATCCTATGTGATGAGGTTGGTATCACTGTTGCACCGCTCAGGGAAATTACAACTCCATCTGCTTACTTTTGCATTGGCTGGGGGGCCATTTTCTTTCTCCATGCCTCTATCCTCATCAAGTCATCCAGCATCCCTCTCTCTTCTCAGTCAATTCGCACTGATTGGGACTAACCATGCCCAGTAATGTTGAAGGGCAAGCTGTCCATCAGGTGAAATATCCCTGCTCAAGGAGTGTCTGTTCTATATTCCTGTCATTTTTTTTTTCTCCTTGGTCCCAATGAAAATTGCTCCTTCTGTCTTTCAGAAAAGGAATTCTTATCTAGTTCCTCCCATGTTATCTGAATGCTATCTAAATCACTGCTTTCTCTTTTCACTTTTCTTCCTCCATGTCTGAGAATTATCTAATCTCAGAGACTCTGTATGTATGCATGCAAAATCTTGAGACTCTACCTCAACCACAGGATTAGAAAAATTCTCCAAATCTGTATTTCACTTTGTTTTTGGACTGGGAGAAAGAGATGGTCCTGAGGACAAGTGAGAGCAGAAGGTGCGGGAAACACCCAAGAAAAAATGAGGTCAATGTTAACAAGATAGATCCATGACATCCTTGTGACAACTGATATGGGAGTGGTAAACTCAGAGAGCTAGGAACCACGGCCCCTCCCAAGAAATTGTGCTTGGCAATGTGACCTTCAGTTTGTAACCATGTTGGAGAAGACTCTTGAGAGTCCCTTAGACTGCAAGGAGATCCAACCAGTCCATTCTGAAGATCAGCCCTGGGATTTCTTAGGAGGGAATGATGCTGAAGCTGAAAGTCCAGTACTTTGGCCACCTCATGTGAAGAGCTGACTCATTGGAAAGGACTTTGATGCTGGGAGGGATTGGGGACAGGAGAAGAAGGGAACGACAGAGGATGAGATGGCTGGATGGCATCACTGACTCGATGGACATGAGTCTGAGTGAACTCCGGGAGCTGGTGATGGACAGGGAGGCCTGGTGTGCTGTGATTCATGATGTCGAAAAGAGTCGGACATGACTGAGCGACTGAACTGAACTGAATTGATGCTTTATCCAACAACAAAGCATTATTTCCAGCTGATGGGGATGGATAAATGGAAGATCATCAACAAAAGCTTCAAGTTAGGTTTTCATTTTCCCTTTCAGGGCCACAAAATCTTCCAGGTTAAAAATCAAAACTTTATTAGGGAATCTCTTAGGTCTGGTAGAGTATTAATATTCTATTATTCAGTGTGACCTGGATTCCTTTTCCCACCAATATCTCTGCTGTACCTCTCTCTCTTAAGAAGCTGGTTAATACAGGTGTGGAGGCTGCAGGATTAGTTGGAAAGAAAAAGACATGCTCTCCAGGGAAGGAATTCAGTAACACATGGATAATATCAAGATTTAGGGACCTCTCATATCTTGCATAATTTTTTAATAACATTCTTCAAAATGTAGACTCATTTCCTTGGGTGATGTAAACTTCCTTTAACTGAACTTTGGAAACAAATGAGTAGGGATCATGGTGATAAATAAAAATTTCCAATTTTTAATCCACTGTATAGGTCCACCTAAACTTTTATCCTCGGAGAAGGCAATGGCAACCCACTCCAGTACTCTTGCCTGGAGAATCCCATGGGTAGAGGAGCCTGGTGGGCTGCAGTCCATGGGGTCGCTAAGAGTCAGACATGACTGAGCGACTGCACTTTCACTTTTCACTTCCATGCATTGGAGAAGGAAATGGCAACCCACTCCAGCGTTCTTACCTGGAGAATCCCAGGGACGGGGGAGCCTGGTGGGCTGCCATCTATGGGGTCGCACAGAGTCGGACATCACTGAAGTGACTTAGCAGCAGCAGCAGCAAGCTTTCATCCTCTGGGTAGGAATTCTCAAAGGGAGAATCTACCCACATTCAAAGGGTTCCCCCGAAGAGTCTAAGGCACTATTGAGTAAGCAAGGCTACCTTTTGTGACTTTATAGCATGGACTTCAGGTCAAACTTAAGTGGATATCTTAGCAACTCCACTTAATAGCTGCTGTGACATTGGGTATAAAAACTGAGCCTCAGTTTGCCTGTGAAATTAAGAAACTAAATACACCTTCCAGAGTATCATCAGAGCAGTCCATACCTCATGCTAGCTGCTTCTTCTTTTGTCCATACGTTCTAACATCCAACCTATGTGTGCTGTGTTAAGTTGTTTCAGTCATGTCTGATTCTTTGCGACTGGATGGACTGTAGCCCACTAGGCTCTTCTGTCCATGGGATTCTCTAGGCAAGAATACTGGAGTGGCTTGCCATTCCCTTCTCCTTCTTCCCGACCCAGGGATCAAACCTGTGTGTCTTACATCTCCTACATTGGCAGGTGGGTTCTTTACCACTAGCACCAGTATAAAGTAGGCATTTATTAAATGTTAACTTCATTCACCTCCTCACTTCTTATATTCCTTTTTTAAAAGGGGCTTTAATAGGCTCTTGTATCAGGCCATAGAGATATCTTCTTCCTACCATAATTAAGCAACTTGAGAAATCCTGTGAGGTCGATAAATTTGGAAAATGCTTACATAAAACAGAATTTAAAATGGCAAGTCCTGCCATCAGAAGCCAGTAAAAGTCAATTGCTTTATGCGACACCTCTACAAATGGCATTATGTCATTGCATAATATTAGTAAGAAATTGTAAGATTTCGTTCAGGCCTATAAAATGTAATGAGTCTCACATCATCTACCAATATAAAAATAAATTGAAAAAATACTCATATTTAAAAATAAAATAAACAAGCTTCTAACATCTTGGCTTTTTCTGTATTTGAGGAAATTTAGTCTATAGAGAAATGGATTTAAATGTTTCTCAGTGTAGTTAGTTGGCTTTCTCTCTCTCTCTCTCTTTTTTTTTTTCCTTCCTTTTTATTATTTTTTCATCTTTGCCTTTTCTATTTAACTGGGAACATACAAAAACTGTTTCAGAAATCAGATGGCCTTGGCTGAAAAATTCTCCTAATGCATAAAAAAGAACTTTAAATGTTAAAAAAAAAAAAAATGGAAAGTCTACATGGTGCCAATAAAAGATGGATTTATTCATCTGGGCTAAGGTACAGGACATTAACTTTCACAGATGCAGTTCTTCACCAGCAGTTCACACTAAACCAACCTGAAAAGTCTTTGTAAACCCAAAGAAATGAGGCTGTGTTGACCTGGCCCTAGAGCAGTGTTGCTTCGGTAAAAATTAATGATAGGTGAATCCAAAAGTATCCAGTAAGTACATCTGTTAGGCAAGGCTGAATGCCTATTGGTTCTGGAGTAGAAGGAAGTGATCATTCTGACACTTTACCACACTACCAAAAATCTGGTTTACATCTGTATTAAACNCCAACCTGAAAAGTCTTTGTAAACCCAAAGAAATGAGGCTGTGTTGACCTGGCCCTAGAGCAGTGTTGCTTTGGTAAAAATTAATGATAGGTGAATCCAGAAGTATCCAGTAAGTACATCTGTTAGGCAAGGCTGAATGCCTATTGGTTCTGGAGTGGAAGGAAGTGATCATTCTGACACTTTACCACACTACCAAAAATCTGGTTTACATCTGTATTAAATATGATCTGGAAAAATGGAAGAAATCATCTCATAGCTCCCCCACAGTGCAGTTGCAGGGATGTGAGCAAACATGTCTATTAGGAATAATATATAACAAGAGCTGAGCCATTTGGTTCTCTAAATAAACTGTCTGCATATTTGGGGAAGGGAAAAACAAATGTGGTATGTTTGGCTCAAAGACTGAGCTCTGTTTTTCTTTCTTGTCAGAATTAACATTCAGTGATGCAGATGAACTGGACACCCTTGGGGATGGGGTAGATTTGCTGGCTCAAAATGGAAACAGCATGGAGTGGTTTAAGCCCAGAAGGAAGGCTTGGGTCCACATAGACCAAGTCAAGTCAACAGTAGTCTGGGAGAAATCCAGAGTTAAATAGAAACCTATAGGTCCTCTCTTCAACCTTTGACCCAGTGCTGGAATCCCCTTGTCAGATGGTTGGGAAATGGCCATCCAGCCATCAGTTGAAACTTTTCCAAGCACAGGGAACACATATTCATGTGTAGCTCTATGTATAATCCTCCATGTATATTATCACTGTCATTACCATGTGGATCATGACTATTTTTAGCAAATTGACAGCAATTGTAACTCCCAAGGAGAGACAAATCTGGAATGGTTATGAAGGCTCATTTCCTTACTCTTGTCTGTTGTTTTGCTGAGAGACAAATCTGGGATGGTTATGAAGGCTCATTTCCTTATGCTTGTCAGTAGTTTTGCAGAAAGATAAGTCACCATTGCTGACCTCTATGGAAGCAGACTGTTAACAGAGGCTGCATCTAGAAGCTCTTACCCTTATAAGCAGAAGTCAGTCAGCTCCTCCATTTGCGTAGGAAGAGGGTTATGGGGTAGATCCTGTATATTGAAAGACCTTTTTTGATGCATTCAGTAGTACTATCTGCCTGAGCCAACTCTGTGCAGAATAAGAACCTAGAGCATTGTGTGTATATACTCAGGGCTAAGCATATTAGATTTATTATAACCTTTGCATGCATGCTAAGACACTTCAGTCATGTCTGACTCTGTATGACCCCATGGACTGCAGCTTGTCAGGCTCCCCTGTCCGTGGGTTTCTCCAGGCAAGAATACTGAAGTGGGGTGCTGTGTCCTCCTCCAGGTGATCTTCCTGACCCAAGGATCAAACTGGCATTTCTTACATCTCATCTGCACTGGCAGGCAGATTCTTTACCACTAGCCCCACCTGGTCCTCTGAGGATAGACACTTATGTCTCTTTTGAACAGGAGGAACCAAAGTCTAAGAAGAGATGACTAGTCATGGTAGAAACTGGGCCTTCCAGACAAAGGACACATCCACAACTCTGTATGTAGATGGCCATCACTGGTGGAGTAGACAAAGGAAAATCTTAAAATCAACCAGGACTGGGTTCAAACCCTGACTCTTTCCCTTATGGGGAGCAACTGCAGGTACTTTCTTAGCTTTTTGGAACCTCAAGTACTTGTTAATAAAATGGGAATAGTATTTTTTCATAGTTTTTAATGATCACTGTGGACAGTGACTACAGCCAGGAAATTAAAAGACACTTGCTCCTTGGAAGAAAAGCTATGACAAACTTAGACAGTATATTAACAAGCAGAGACATCATTTGCTAATAAAAGTCTGTGTATTCAAAGTTATGGTTTTTCCATTAGACACGTACGGATCTGAGAGTTGGACCATAAAGAAGGCTGAGCACTGAAGAATTGATGCTTTTGAATTGTGGTGCTGGAGATGGCTCCTGAGAGTCCCTTGGATTGCAAGGAGATCAAACCAGCCAATCCTAAAGGAAATCAACCCTAAATATTGGAAGGACTGATGCTTAAGATGAAACTTCAATACTTTGGCCACCTGAGCCAAAAGGGCGATCCATTGGAAAAGAACGGTGCTAGGACAAATTGAAGGCAAAAGGAGAAGGAGGCAGCAGAGGATGAGATGGTTAGAATGTATCATCTACTCAATGAACATGAATCTGAGCAAACTCCAAGAGATAGTGAAGGACAGGAACCCTGGCATGCTGCAGTCCATGGAGTCGCAAAGAGTCAGACATGTCTCAGCGACTGAACAAAATGTTATCAGGTATATATCAAGGATGATAAGCAGGAATTTTTCTATTTTCTTAGAGTTGGAAGGGGAAGTAGGACTCAAAACAGAGGAGGGAAAGTATCCAATATTATAGGGCAAGAACAGCCAAAAAGTTGCCAACACCTGGGCCTTTCTCAGTGTTCAGTGAGAAGTAGGCTAATACCTCTGATATCACATATGATCATCCAATTCTCTCTTTCCTCAAATTTAAGAAGGTAAACTATGGGGTGAAGGGGGGGAAGTGAGCATCATGAGAGTTCTAAGTAGTTGATTTAGTAGGGGGAATACTGCTGCTTTTTCTTTTTCCACCCCAAAGCTGATGAGAGAGGAGATAAGAGAATCAGTGCCAAGGAACAGGATTGCCTTCATGGACGAGAGACTTGCACCCCTTCCCTGCTTAGACAACTGCTTATGTGATGGAGTTTTGATCCACCCAGGGCCTCTTTGAGAAAGGAGTAAGAGGGTTGTAGGAAGATGGTAAGGTGCGGAATGGATCCTTCAAACAGGTTTATACCCACCACTTGACGTGATAAAAGCGGCTAACTTTCCTGAAGGTCCATAGACTCCAGAGAAGGTGATTTGGAGTCACCACGCCAGTGCTACCCCAGAGAGCAGCTCCACACCAGCATGAGAGACGTGAGCAACCTGGCTGCGAAGTATATTTCCGATTGTGTTGATGTAGTTCTTGCATGGCGCAAAACCAGAGTAGGTATAGAATATACAAACTATAAAACTGTGCAAGAACATACACAGAAGTCCTACAAGAAAGCCTTTGTTTAGACACCTGCCACACAGAACAGTCTGCTGAGGAGGAGTAACTACATGTCACAGAAGACACAACTGCAGACCTAGTTAAATATGAGCACTTTCCCCCACTTCCTCTAAATCCTTCCTCCTGTGGAGGCAGAACAAGATGGAGAGGAGGGAGAAGGGGGAGGAGTGAAAATGTGGGAGCATGCATCACACCCCCAACACACATACATATACCACCTGGCTGTAGTTCTCTAGAGCCAGAGGCCACACGTGAACCAGAAGGTGAGGAGGGGATGGTTAATCCGTTTGAAATGTAATGTTATACTGGACCAAAATTTTAATAATTTAAAGTGATTGGAAAATCATAGCATTCATCACAAGAGTTAACAGAGGATGGTAAAAGTGGCACATCTGGGAGCAGTGACTGGGAAAAAAATCTTTCATGTCTATACCCAACTAAATTTAGCCAATTACTGCTTTATACAGTAGTTCAATTCAGTTCAGTTCAGTTCAGTTGCTCAGTCGTGTCCGACTCTTTGCAACCCCCTGAATCACAGCACGCCAGGCCTCCCTGTCCATCACCAACTCCCGGAGTTCACTCAAACTCATGTCCATCGAGTCGGTGATGCCATCCAGCCATCTCATCCTCGGTCGTCCCCTTTTCCTCCTGCCCCCAATCCCTCCCAGCATCAGAGTCTTTTCCAATGAGTCAACTCTTCGCTTGAGGTGGCCAAAGTACTGGAGCTTCAGCTTCAGCATCATTTCCTCCAAAGAAATCCCAGGGCTGATCTCCTTCAGAATGGACTGGTTGGATCTCCTTGCAGTCCAAGGGACTCTCAAGAGTCTTCTCCAACACTACAGTTCAAAAGCATCAATTTTTCGTTGCTCAACTTTCTTCACAGTCCAACTCTCACATCCATACATGACCACAGGAAAAACCATAGCCTTCTAGACGGACCTTTGTTGGCAAAGTAATGTCTCTGCTTTTCAATATGCTATCTAGGTTGGTCACAACTTTCCTTCCAAGGAGTAAGCGTCTTTTACTATCATGGCTGCAGTCACCATCTGCAGTGACTTTGGAGCCCCCAAAAATAAAGTCTGACACTGTTTCCACCGTTTCCCCATGTATTTCCCATGTAGTGATGGGACCAGATGCCATGATCTTCTTTTTCTGAATGTTGAGCTTTAAGCCAACTTTTTCACTCTCCTCTTTCACTTTCATCAAGAGGCTCTTTAGTTCTTCTTCACGTTCTGCCA
>SJYA01000408.1:312891-390051 GCA_006410615.1 Neotragus moschatus | reverse complement strand
CTTTTTCCTGTTTGGAACCAGTCTGTTGTTCCATGTCCAGTTCTAACTGTTGCTTCCTGACCTGCATATAGGTTTCTCAAGAAGCAGGTCAGGTGGTCTGGTATTCTCATCTCTTTTAGAATTTTCCACAGTTTATTGTGAGCTTTATCCAGTAACATATGTCAAATACTGGGCAAATAATATCTCCTCAAAAAATGTTAGTTCTCTCTTCTCTTTATTAATACAATATGTATTTTTTGTTTCTTCTCTGGTTATAACATGAATTACAATTCTTCAAAGAGAAAAACTGGAAAATGAAGAAAAATATTGAGAGCACAATGAACATTAACCAGAGCCCTCCTCCTACCTTTGGAAGCACTGCTGAGCAGCTCACTTAGGAAACTGCTTTTTATCAACCCACATCTGCTCCCTGATATTTCCATGCACTGGTCCTAAATTTGCCTTCTGAAGACACATGATCTTAGTCCCCATCTCCCTCTATGTGACTCTTAAATATGTAAAAAGAGAGAGCTTTATTTTTGCCCCTGCCCCTTTGTAACAAAAGATATATTGTTTCATTTTTTCCACCATTCTAAATGTCTTCTGGTTTACAGTCCTTTCCTATTGCAGTCGATCAACCTCTGAAGATGTCTTGATATGCCAATGTCACTTTTTAAAGATGATGCGGAAGCAAGCCAAACCCAAAACTTGAGGCACGCAGATTATTACCTCCTTCATTTGAACACTGTTCTTAAATTTCTGTCACTGAGTCCAGCCAAAGAACACAAAGAGACCAATTTGTCAAGACGAATATATTGCCTTCATTAATGCTGACCTATTTTCTTCCTCAAAACTTCTCAAAGCAAAAGGAAGGATCTGACTGCCTAATTTTGAGATTTTCCCAATTCAACAGAGAAATTTTTGTCAGCCTCTTTAAAGTAATAGAGATTCTTGATATCTAGGGGTGGAAATAAATTGGGAAAATATATGCCAAGACAGTTGAAAGTTCTTTTTTTCTTCATTCATTCATAAGTTGTGAATAAGAAGTGTAAATTCTAGAGGTTAGAGTTTGGTAAGAAGCATAGTTAATATTCTTTCAAACCTCCATCCACTACAGTGCCCAACTGATAGTCATACTATGCACTAACTCAATTTTTAATTTACTGTCCTACTTTCTCTCTAAGGTGGAAAAGCAAAGAGACACAGCAGTGGGGAAAACCTCCTACACAGGTCACGTGAACTGAACACAAAATTTATATGTGTTCCCCAAAATTTATATGTTGAAGATCTAAGCACTATTGTCCATTTAAAGAGGTATGTGTGTGCTAAGTCGCTTCAGTTGTGTCTGACTCTTTGTGACCCAATGGACTGTGACCCACCAGGCTCCTCTGTCCACGGGATTCTCTAGGTAACAATACTGGGGTGAGCTCTCAGGCCCTCTTTCAAGGGATCTTCAAGACCCAGGAATCAAAACAACATTACTTAGTCTTCTGCATGGGCAGGGGGGTTCTTTACCACTAGCACCACCAGGGAAGCCTATTTAAAGAGATAATTAAGTTGAAATGATGTCACTGGAGTCGCCTCTAATCTGATATGGCTGGTATTCTTATAAGAAGAGATCAGGGCACAGACACACACATAGAGGAAAGACCACGTGAAGACACAGGGAGAAGACAGTCAGCTGCTAGCTGAGGAGAGAGACCTCAGAAGAAACCAAGCCACCCAACACTTTGATCGTGGACTTCTAGTCTCTAGAACTGTGAGAAATAAGTTTCTGATTTTTAAGCCAGCCAGTCTGCGGTGCTTAGAGCAGCCCTAGCAGAGGGATACAGTAAGGAAATGAATGCCAGTGAGAATATGAAGAGAAAAGGCCATTTACACATCCTCTGCCCTTTTACCTTCCCCCTAGAGATCATGACACATCCCTGAGTTCGATCTAGATCCCATTTCTTTAAGAAGTGCGCATTTCCTTCTGTAATCAGTCTTTCTACCTTTTCTTATAGGACTGTAAGAGCAAGCTCAAGCCACGGGACTCCTCCCCTGCTGTGACTTCTAAGAAAGAAGGTCTCCACCAAGAGAGACTGGAGGCATACACACCATTATATATAAAGTAGACAACTAATAAGGACCTACTAGATAGAACAGGGAACCCTTCTCTTTACTCTGTAATGACCTATGTGAGAAAAGAATCTAAAAAGAGTAGAGATATGTATATGCATAACTGGTTCACTTTGCTGTATACCTGAAACTATAACATTGTAAATCTATTATACTCCAATACAAATTTTTTAAAAAAGATAAAGACTCAGAGTGGGGGAGGGATCTGCGGGCAGGACACTCAGAGAATGAAGGGAAGCTAAATCGATTTGCATTTAAATAAACAACAATCAAACAAAATGCATGTAGATACAGGGATGGCAGGAGTCATTTGTCCATAGCAGAGTTTTAGGCTTGACTGAGAAGAACGCAAAGAAAGAGGATAAAAAGTGAGTCACTGCCATGGTCTCTGAGACCCTGAGACTAGGGTACTACAGATGTGTAAGCATCCCTCAGAAATGCCATTGTGTGTTGTTGCTATATAGTGCTCACCACTGAATTTTTAAGAAAACAAAATACATAATTGTTAGTTATCAGTAGTAAATATTAGTTATTGTTATTCATTATTAGTAGTAGTTGTGATGTTAATTAAATATTTTTAAAATTCTGCTTTTTAAAAATTAGATACTTGTTTTATTTATGTGCATTATCTTGCTCTAAATGATGTAAAAGTAGTCCAGGATGTTTGAACTACATGTAAACACTGTGTTGGGAAAAAAGTTCTACATTATTCATTTTGGATGATGTAGTCTTTTTCTTGTTTTTTCTCCTGGAGTATCACTCTGTTGAAATGCCTGGACTGTATGGAAATTCTGTGAGGTGAGGGAACTAAATTTACTTTGATTCATCTAAGAATCCAGGCACTTAAATCCTATCCAAATGCACCTACTGGTTTCACATTTAATTTATTCCTCAGATAATTATCAAGAACCTACCACACTAGAAACAAAAACGAAAGTGTTCCCTACCTTGATGCAATTTAGGTTCCGGACTAGGTGGGAGAACAAGTATGGAAACAGTGCCCCCAGATGAGCATTCCTTGAAGAGAAAGAACTTATACACTTGATATGTAACTTAATTCTCATAAAACTGCTGACACAGATACTTCGTATCTCATCTAAGACAGAATAGTAAAAGTCAAAAAGATTAAGTCTGTCCAACAGGCTTCCTTAGTAGTTCAGCTGGTAAAGGATCTGCCAGCAATGCAGAAGACCCCAGTTCAGTTTCTGGGTCAGAAAGATCTCCTGGAGAAGGGATAGGCTACCCACTCCCGTATTCTTGGGCTTCAGGTGGTAACGAATTATCCTGCAAGGAGGGAGACCTGAGTTTGATCCCTGGGTTGGGAAGATCCCATGGAGGAGGGCATGGCAACCCACTCCAGTATTTCTGCCTGGAGAATCCCCATGGACAGAGGATCGTGGTGGGCTAGAGTCCATGGGGTTGCAAAGAGTCAGATACGACTGAGCAACTAAGAATATAGCACAGTTTGTTCAACATCACACATCTGGTAAGAGGCAGGGCGATTTAGTGCTCACTGGCAATGTTCTTTGCAGTTCACCTGCTTTTCTTCTTTGAGGGCAAAGTCTTTGTCTTATATATTTTGAATTTCCTATTAGACCAAAGAAAATGGCCCACCAAAAGATAGGTTGAATTATTTAGGGTTGAATAATAATTCAACCTAGGGATCAGTCATTTTTATCTAAGATTTTTCTTCTTTACCTGAATTTAATTCTTAGATTGTGTCATCCAATTCCATCACTTTAAATACATAATGTTAACTATAAATTTTTATTTCTAGCCCCAATTGAATTCAGGACTTAAATATATAACTGCTTACTTAACATTTCCCTGGGCTGGTTAATAGATATCTTCAATCTAACATGTTGAAAGAGAGCTCTTGATTTTCCACTTCAAACCAGATTCACACCATTCCTACCCTATTCCCCACCTTCATGTACAAAATGCAAACCCAATTCTTGTCATTTGTAGCTTCTCTTTTTCCATCCCATTCATTATCTGGTATATTAGCAAATCCTTCAGAGTCTAATTCAATGCGTTTCCTGAATCCTACGGCTTCTTGCCATCCACTTCTACCTCTACTCCCTAAGACAGCACTGGTCTCTCCTGGGTTGTAGTGATGTGATAGCTTCTTCACTTGTCCATGAGCTTCTGTTCTCACCTTCCCCAAGGCTAATTTTCCACACCCCAGTGGAGTGCTCCTTTCAGTACAAAAGTCAAATCATGCCCCTTTCCTGATCAGAATCTTCCCATGGATTTTCCATTATATGGATGAAAATAGTCTAAGAGGTAGGCACAAGTGTTCTCTAACCCCTGGTTTCTGGTTGGACCTCATCTCCTACCACCATTCCCTTCATTCTCTCATCTCTGGACACACTAGACTGCTGGCTATCCTTGAAACACAAAGAGATGCTCTCACTTCAGAGCCTTGACATCTGCCCCTGCCTGGTAACTACTCTCCAAGTTTTCACATGGCTCATTCCATGTAAGTTTCTGTTGCATGCATGTTCTGAGACTATACACTATATTTCCTTGTGTGTACATGCATACGGTAGAGTTGAAGCATGATAAATGAACAGACTAAATGCATTCAAATCAGATAATGTATGTAGTGATCAAGAGTGGGTAAAATTGGAGTTCCTTTCTTTGCTTCAAGAGCTCTTCTCCCTTTGTGCACTCTTGTGTGAAGATTCACAACAACCATTCATCTGCAGGTTCCCTTGCCACTAGCTAGACTCAAGCCTGCCAAGGAAACAACATATAACCTTACACCATCCACTGCCTACGGCCAAAAAAGTGACAGGACACATCACCCAGGATCCAGTTGCCTTTCACATTTGCCTTTGGTTACGGTCAGCAGCCATGGAAGCATGGAGAAACTTGTTATTTCTCTGGAACAAAACCGATTCTGGATGTGAGGTCTGAAGGAGGATGTGTTGTTTGGAAAGAAAAAAGTTTCTTGCACAAAATGCCAAAGTCAGACAAAGGCTGGGCCACGTGCTACAAGGCATGGCCTTCCCCTACTCCCTTAGAAGCCAAACCACTAAGAATCAAAGTCACCTTCAAGCCTTTGGATAAGTTCCCAGCCTAGCCAGCTGCGTAAGAAAGGCTGCTTTGCTGTCAGTCCTCCAGAAATGAAGCGGAGAAAGATTGGGCTCAGTGTGGACACATTTCTCCTCCCCTGTCGTCTGCAAGTTGTTGTGAGAGTTATCCATGCCTGGGCTGGAACCATGTTCTGGTCACAATTAATCTACCCTATTTCACAAGTTTGCAGTTCACAGTTTACAAGGCAATATAATTTATTCTTGGTTCACAGCTTTCTTTTCTTTAAAAACAGAGGTGGGATTAATTAAGAAATGTACCCAAGGGCAATTTTTTAAATGTAAGGATAATTTGGCTTCACTTTTAATGTAGACTTTGGAGCCAGAGAGTCCTGGGTTTGAGTGCCTGCCTCAGCACTTAAGAGCTAGGGGACTTTGGGCTTGTCACTTCACTTCCCCAGCCTCAACTGACTCATTAGCAACACAAGGATATTGCAAATATTGAATGACGAAGTATATGCAGGATGCCAAACAATTTGCACAAGTCTTAAATAAGTATTATTTATCATTTGACATAACTTTAACCTATCACCTACTATGAGCCATTATTGGTAGCTAAGACATGGTAGTAAAATAAGACAAGACCTTTTCCACAGTGTACTTTAAATTATAGAAATGGAGACAGGCAGTAAGGAAGCAAAAACTAATACAGATTATGTACATCATTAACCCTTGGTCATACACTAAGATGAAGGCACCCCATGTTTACATACGTACATATAAACGTGCACACAGAGAACTTTCTCTCCAGCATGTAGAAATAAGCAATAAGAATTGATCCCTTGTACGTGAAAATCAGATGTTAGAGCTACCTTATAGGTTATGACTGCAATGTTCTTTCTTTTATTCCTCCAGTCAAATTATCATTTTTGAGGACATATTAAGTGCTAGGTACAAACTGAGTATTAGGAAAAAATACAAAATGTAAGA
This sequence comes from Neotragus moschatus, assembly GCA_006410615.1. Taxonomy (NCBI): domain Eukaryota; kingdom Metazoa; phylum Chordata; class Mammalia; order Artiodactyla; family Bovidae; genus Neotragus; species Neotragus moschatus. Next base: position 383,926 of record SJYA01000408.1, on the reverse strand, counting down.
AATGTTTGTCCCATCAATTTGCTCATGAATTTGTTGTAGGAATAGACCAGTAAACACACAATTACAATATTACTAATTACTTATTCTGTAGAATATCCAAATACTCTGGCCATCTGCAAAGTCTGGAAAGAAAGCAAAGAGCACCACTTACTGTGGCCTAAAGGAGGCTTCCCTAAGAAGGTTAAATAGTGTGGAGTAACTCAGCTTCACGCAGATGAGTAAATAGGAAAGAACTTTCCATGTACAGATAATATTTTGTACAATAACACAGAAAATAGTTTGATATGACTGAATACTAGGGAGCTTGCATTCCATGTAACATAATATACTCCAAGAAATGTGCTGCCAATGAGAAACAAGACTAGTGCCAAAAGCCAATATATGCACAGAAATGTTTGACATAGGGAGTAAGTACCATAACGTAAGTAGCACAGAGAAGTGGGTTTCTACAAGAATCTTAGGTGAGAATGAGAATTTATATGAAAGAGTGGAGAAAGCTTTCAAAGCAGCAGGACCAACACAGACAAGTGTACTGGGAACTTCCAGTAGTAATTTCTTATGGCTAGGAATGGGGCTTCCCTGGTGGCTCAGACGGTCAAGAATTTGGCTGCAATGTAGGAGACCTGGGTTTGATCCCTGTTGGGAAGATCCCCTGGAGAAGGAAATGGCAACCTGCTCCAGTATTCTTGCCTGGAGAATTCTATGGGCAGAGGATCCTGGCAGGCTACAGTCCATGGGGGCTGCTGCTGCTGCTGCTGCTAAGTCGTTTCAGTCGTGTCCGACCCTGTGCGACCCCATAGACGGCAGCCCACCAGGCTCCCCCGTCCCTGGGAGGGCTAGAAAGAACTTATCCCCCTGAACTTAACCACTTTCTTAAGAAGGCTTTCCCTGGACCCCAAGGCAAGATCAGCCTTTCTCCCCAAAGCCTCAGGTAGAAAGTAACCTCCATGAGGATTCTGCTACTCTTCTTCAGTAATGTTCTCCATTGCCACTCACTGTGCCTGGCACACAATAAGCCTTCAGTAAACACTGATTGAGCAGAGTTCCCTGTGCTAAATGGGAAAAGAATATGAAAAAGAATAGATAAATGCACACACACACATATATATAACTGAATCACTTTGCTGTACACTGAAACTCTTACAACACTGTCAAACAACTATGATATAAAATAAATTTTAAAAATAAATTTTATTAAAAGAACAATTTCAAAGAAGAGGATTGGAAATAAATGAGGGCAAAGTGTCAAACTGATAGCAGAAAAGCTATTTCACATGAAGAATTTGAAACACAAGAGTGGAGGTTCCCAAACTTTTGGGTGAGCAGTTACCCTTATGAGTCAATGCTTTGGGCTTTCATTCCTAATACATGCATATTCAATGTATAAACTTAACATGAATCGCTCTGATAGATTACATATGTTATAAAATATATTAAAAGGGTTTCCCCGGTGGCTCACTGGTGGGGAGTTTGCTGCCAGTGCAGGAGACACGGTTCACTCCCTGATCCAGGAGGACCCCACATGTTGCAGAGTAACTGAGCCTGTGTATCACAGCTCTTGTGCCTGTGCTCTGGAGCCCATGTGCCACAACTCCTGAAGCCAGTGTACCCTAGAGCTCACGCTCCACAGCAAGAGAAGCCATTGCAATGAGAAGCCCACACAGCACAGCTAGAGAGTAGCCCCTGCTCCTTAGGAGAAAAAGTCTGTGCAGCAACAAAGACTGCTACTGCTGCTGCTGCTAAGTCGCTTCAGTCGTGTCCAACTCTGTGCGACCCCATAGACGGCAGCCCACCAGGCTCCCCCGTCCCTGGGATTCTCCAGGCAAGAACACTGGAGTGGGTTGCCATTTCCTTCTCCAGTGCACGAAAGTGAAAAGTGAAAGTGAAGTCATTCAGTCGTGCCCGACTCTTAGCGACTGCATGGACTGCAGCCTACCAGGCTCCTCCGTCCATGGGATTTTCCAGGCAAGAGGACTGGAGTGGGGTGCCATTGCCTTCTCCAGCAATAAAGACTAGGTACAGCCAAAACACAAACAAATAAATAAATAAAAATTAAAAGAAAGAAAATCTTTTAAATAAATAAAAAATGCAAAAGGAAACTAGGAAGCTTATAAAAATAAACAGAAATAGATATTCTAACAGCATTCTTATCTCTTGGTACAATATCATACAGCCCTAGGACATTCAAACCCATTTGTAAAACACTGGCATAGAAGTCTGTAGAATCACTTTAAGTAGATTAATATATCTAAATTTTCATTTTAGACTGCTGTTGTAATTAACCAGATAATTCAGCTATTGTAGTGCTCAAGACACTTCCCCTCTCTGACAGCCAGCCCTAAAATCCATGTATAACCTGATGCCTAGGTGCTCAAAACAAAGAAACAAATAGAAGCTATTAGAGAAAGCTCAATACATTACTTCTCCTCCTTGTCAAGGCTTTAATCGTTCATGAACAGATACAAAGAATAAAACAAGGATTGGAGTACACTTAGTTTTGTTACTAATAAAGTTAAATGGAAGAATTATGACAAGGTCTCCTATCTCCATTCTAAAGACACAAGGCAGGACCCACAGGAAGCTGACTACAACGAATTTTAGCTGGCAGTGGTGAAACAGAGCCCAGTCTCTTTTCAATCCTTTGATATTATGGCGAGCAGAAGCATGGCAGCTCACTAGGTGTATAACCAGGTAGTTCAAAAGAATGAGAAAGAGGTGTGCCAACACTGCTGAAATGCTATTTCAAAGACTCAGCTCCTACTTAGCAGAGTTGTCAGGTTTTTGCCATTTCTCCAATTAGATAAATCATTCTTGTGTACTGGGAAAAGCAAGAGGGTGGAAAAAGAAACTGGGATTATTATCTATCTCCTCCTGATAGTGAGAAAGAGTAATTCTTAAATGGTAATAGGAAAAAAAAAGGAAGTAGCGTGGCCCTTAGCAGGAAAGAAAACGCAAACAACTAGAAATTAATATGAAAATCAAGAAAGTTCTAAGGTTTTCTCTTCAGCACCTTCACTAATGAGATGTTCATCAATGGGCAAATCATTCCCTTCTCTGAGCTGTAATTACTCCATCTGTAAATTAAGAGGCAATAGCAGATGATCTCTAAGGGCCCTTGTAACTCTGACATTTTATGGTTTCTATAAGATATTCAGAAATTATTCTTGAACTGCCTTTGTCAAAAAGCAATAAAACTTAATATAATATTTTAAAATCCACTATTCAAATACTAATGGACTTAAATGACAAGGGTGTTAAGAAGAACTAAATGAAAACTTGGGCTTTCTGACCTAATCAATCAACATAAATGGGGGGCAGGAAGGAATGCAGAGGATGGAATCCTGAACATTATCAGGAAAATTGACTTATGAGTTAAGGAGTCAATCAGCAAGAATTTACCAATTGTGAAAGGTCCAATGTCAGGAATCGTTTGATACCAGCTTGAGGCGAGGCAGGACAAAAATTTCATGGGCAGATAGTGATGAAAAACAAGGATGAACAAATTAGGTGATAGAGGGCAATGAGCTGGGGATGCTCTACAATGTGAAGGGCAGAGTATATAAGAGCAACCATGGTCCAAAAAGGGAGATCACTGTGCTGCTGCTCAGACAAGTTGGGTGGGTGGGTGGCTCTCAGAATATGGGGAATGCTTCCAAAGATGGTCAGATTTGTCCTGGTGAAATATTTTATCATCTGTTGGCTGCGCTTAATGAGCTGCCCCACGCATGGTACGGATTTTCAATGCCTGTTTCACCCAAGACTATATATATATAAAACATGTAACCAAGAATAATATATATATTCTAGCATATATATTATATTATTTTATAAATGTAAATTATGAGCTGTCACATATTTGTCTGTTCTAACACTAATATCATAATTCACAATATTTTAATTATTGTAGCTTTAAAGCATTTTACACTTAGAGATTGCATTCTTCTTTATGTCACGGGTTAAGAGAAAACTTTCTACAGTAACTTAATGAAATGAGAAGTTTATTGTACTCAAAAACAAAGAAGCCAAAAGTTTGAGAGTTCAGGACTGATACAGCTCTTGTTCATATCAAGAACAGAGCCTTCTCACGTTTTGCGTGACCATCCTGAGTGTAGTTTTCATCCTCATGTTTCATTACTTCATGGTTGCAAGATTGTCGCTTCACTCTCAAAATCACATTTGTATTCCAGGCAAAGAAAAGAGAAGAAGGCAAATATGGATCCTTCTTTTAAGGAGCTTTCCCAAAGTTCCTGTCTAATGAGATTAATATATATAGTAATTGGTACCTGGCCACTCCTAACTGCAAGAGAGGTTAGTAAATGTGTTTTATTATATGAACCCATTGCCTTGAGTAAGGCAGAGGCTAACCTTAGTAAAATTAAGAAAATATTCAGTGTTAATTAGGCAACTAATCTAATTTGCCTAAGTGTGTATGTGTGTGTGTTGTTTCAGTCTGGTAGTAAATTTTAATTATATGCATTCTTTTCCAAAAATTTTTATGCTATTTTGTGCAATAATTCTCCAAGGTAAACTTTTAACTCAGACATGAATTTAGTTATAATTGATAGCTTTACAAAATTGAGTAAGTGCCTCCCTGTTTATTCAGTTCTGCTCGAAAAGCCCCTATGAAAATTTTATAATTTGTTTCATGTAAGTCTCACATATTTTTTGTTATGTTAATTCCTAAGTATTCTAGATAATATTTAGCTTTTCAATTTCTAATGTAATGTATCTTTTCACTAAACTTTAAAAAATGCATTACTGATAGGAAATGTGTGACTTCTGTTTATCAATCACATGTCAAACTAACTTATTGTACTCTTTTACTACTTCTAATAAATTTTTACTGGAATCCCTTAAATTTGTATATAAAAATAACTATATTGCTGCAAGTAATACCTACTCAAACATCTTTTTACTTTTTCTTGTCTTATTAATTTGTCTCAGGAATGAAGGAGGAAGCTTACTAAAGTAATTTATCAGGACTGCGTTAAATTTTACTGAGCGTTTCCCAGTTGTCCTTTAAGATGATTTAGTTATTTCTTTCTAAATTGTTTAAAGGAGTAAATTATATTTTAAAATATTTTTAGGCTGGGAACAATATTTACATTTTGATGATAAACCCTACTTGTTGGTGTTATTGTTACTGTCATTAAACTGCTTGATTTGATATTCTCTTAGATGGCTCAGAATGTTCATAAAAAGTTTGACCTAATTTTTTTCCTTTTATCAAGTTTTATTCATTTTGAATATCAGAATTTTACTAGATTTATAAAATAAGTTGGTAAGTTTTATAACTTTTTATCTGATCTTGAAATTTAATGTAATATAGGAAATAATCATTGAATTTTTTAGGAGATGTAATAACATTTTTTATGTTTAGTGTCTGTTTTAGAAGTAAGTTTATTTCAAGATATCTTGTCTTTCAGATTGGTAATTTTAAATTTTAATTTTAAATCAGCTTCATTGAGATATCAGTTCAGTTCAGTTAAGTTCATTTGTGTGCGACTCTTTGCAACCCCATGGACTGCAGCATGCCAGGCCTCCCTGTCCATTACCAACTCCTGGAATTTACTCAAACTCATATCCATTCAGTCGGTGATGCCACCCAACCATATAATCCTCTGTTGTCCCCTTCTCCTTCTGCCTTCATTCTTTCTTAGCATCAGGTTCTTTTCCAATAAGCCAGTTCTTCACATCAGGTGGCCAAAGTATTGGAGTTTCAGATTGAACATCAGTCCTTCCAATGAGTATTCAGGACTGATCTCCTTTAGGATGAACTGGTTGGATCTCTTATAGTCCAAGGGACTCTCAAGAGTCTTCTCCAATACCACACTTCAAAAGGAGCAATTCTTCAGCACTCAGCTTTCTTTATAGTCCAATTCTCAAATCCATACATGACTACTGAAAAACCATAGCCTTGACTAGATGGACCTTTGGTGGCAAAGTAATGTCTCTGCTTTTGAATATGCTATCTAGGTTGGTCATAATTTTCCTTCCAAGGAGTAAGCGTCTTTTAATTTCATGGCTGCAGTCACCATCTGCAGTGATTTTGGAGCCCAAAAAGATAAAGTCAAGCACTGTTTCCACTGTTTCCCCATCTCTTTCCCATAAAGTGATGGGACCAGATGCCATGATCTTTGTTTTATGAATGTTGAGCTTTAAGTCAACTTTTTCACTCTCCTCTTTCACTTTCATCAAGAGGCTCTTTGATTCATCTTCAGTTTCTGCCATAAGGGTGGTGTCATCTGCATATCTGAGGTTATTGATATTTCTTCAGGGAATCTTTATTCCAGCTTGTGCTTCTTCCTGCCCAGTGTTTCTCATGATATACTCTGCATATAAGTTAAATAAGCAAGGTGACAATATGCAGCCTTGACGTACTCCTTTCCAGATTTGGAACCAGTCTGTTGTTCCATGTCCAGTTCTAACTGTTGCTATTCTTTACCAGCTGGGCCACAAGGGAAGCCCTTATTGATATTTAATTCTAAAATAATAAATTATAACATTTTAAGTGTGCAGGTTGGTGAGATAGACAAATGAAAAATCTCACGTAACTACTTGTTCTCCAAGATCCAAAACATTAATATTTTCCCAAGAAGTGTTTTCAAGATAGTTTGTACTCAATTCCCCTACGTGAAGATAATCACATATCTGTTTTCTGTCACTATAAATTAGCTTTGCTCATTTTAGAACTTCCTATAAATGAAATCACATTGCATCTACCCTGGATTCTTCAGTTCAGCATAAATTTGGTGGGAATCATTCATGCTTCTGCATGAATCAGTAGTCTGTTCCTTTTAATTGCTGAGTAATATTCTAATGTATGAATAGAAAATATTTTTCTCCCAATCATCTGATGAAGATATTTAGAATGCTTTAAGTTTAGAGCTAGTATGAGCAAAACTACTATGAACATTTGTGTACAGGTGTTTTGTGAGCAAAATGTTTTTATTTATCTTTAGAAACTATTTTTAGAATTCCTGGGACAAGTGATAATATATTTTTAATTACATATAGCAGTGAGTGGTGGCTGCACGGAGCTGGAGCGGCAAGCAGCAGAGAGGACATAATCCATGTCCAAGGAAAGGAGCAGTGGTTGCACTTTGCTAGAGCAGTGTGAAGAGATACTCCACTTCCAAGGTAAGAGACACCCCAGTAAGATGGTGCTGAGAGTGGGCGTCAATGGGCAGACAGACCCTGAAACTGCAATCACCAAAAACTAACCAATCAGATCACATGGACCACAACTTGTCTAACTCAATGAAACTAAGCCATGCTATGAAGGGCCACAAAGATGTACAGCTCATGGTGGAGAGTTCTGACAAAATATGATCCACTGGAGAAGGGAATGGCAAACCACTTTAGTATTCTTGCCTTAAAAACCCCATTAACACTATGAAAAGGCAAAAAGATATGACACTGAAAGATGAACTCCCCAAGTCGATAGGTGCCTAATATGCTACTGGAGATCAGTGGAGAAATAAATCCAGAAAGAATGAAGAGATGGAGCCAAAGCAAAAACNTGAGTATTCATTGGAAAGACTGATGTTGAAGCTGAAACTCCAATATTTGGCCACCTGATGTGAAAAGCTGACTCATTTGAAAAGACGTTGATGCTGGGAAAGATTGAGGGCAGGAGAAGGGGATGACAGAGGATGATATGGTTGGATGGCATCACCGACTCAATGGACAAGAGTTTGGGTAGACTCCAGGAGTTGGTGATGGAGAGGGATGCCTGGCGTGCTGTGGTTCATGGGATCAGAGTCAGGCATGACTGAGCTACTGAACTGAACTAATGAACAAATTGTATTTTTGTTTGTGTGCTTTCTCTACCTAATCCAACTTGACCTCCAGAAGCCATGTTAGTTCAAGCTTCATGAGACAGCTGGAGAACTGAGATCCCCTTCATCAGGTCCCCACCAGACACAGTGGAATAAAGGAAGGGAGATGGCAGTTATCTCAGGATTTCTCACAAGGCTTTGTGGACACATGGCCAGGGCTCACATTAATGAACACTGCAAGGCAGGAAAAGGAAACAAGAAGATAAAGCAGAAATAGTGCTGATGCATTTTCAACTATCATCAGGTACTTCTACAACAGTGGTTTTAGCCCATCTCAATAAATGGTAGCTCCCGATATTATTGCTATTATCATTAATCTTAGCACTACAATCAGTATGTGCACAGACTACAGTCTGTTCTCTCCAAAAGGGTTTGATTATTCCCAATTTGCTAATGAAAGAAACTGTTAGAATAAAATCCATTATGAGTTTAACTGGTGACAAAAATGTACAAATCTGGTGACAATGATGACTGCCTGTCTCCTGTGCACTGTGCCCCAGTCATAGAAGGGACTAGAGACCAGGGACAGTGCAAGGAGTACAGAAGCTGTGAAGTCTCTGGACCAGGGAGAATGCAGGGAGTACAGAAGTTGTGAAGCCTCTGCTCTGCGGGCTGGGATGACCCCTCCTCCCTCCATCCCCAGCTGTGAAATGACAAAGCTGTCATTAGTTAGGGGAGCTCAGAATCCCAAGTGCAAGGACCTTATGCTGTGCTGGAGAGATGGGAAATCACTCCTGTCAGCTGGGGGAGGGTGGGCGTGGAGAGCCCAGCGAGTGGGAAGGGGAGGGGTTTGTGTCCTGCAGGATCTTCAGTCATCTTCCCTGGAAGAAACTGCAGGAAGCCTGCTTTGAGAACCATTGCCCAGGGCCCCTTCACAATGAAAAAGAAATCATCTTGAGATGAGGGCATTCTTGGGTATGAATGCTCTTCATTTCCCTGCCAGGCAGTCACAGTTTATAGAAGGTGGGTTTGTGAAAGTAGCACTCTGCCAGGAAAGAGATGGGCACGAGAGAAATGGAGACAGCTAATTCTCAGGGGGTCGTCTTTGGCAAAAACCACTATTGAGGCCTCATGCTACTTGTGCTCATAGCTGCCGAGAACCAAGAGTGCCATCTGCAAACTGTGATTCATAAACACTCTGTCAGTCTGCCATCTACCCTGACATCATAAAATAACAAGAAGCGGCATTGTAATAAAGAGGGGAGGTTTGCAGCCTACCAATTAAACACATCTAATTTATTTCTCTTACAGCTGAGGCTTTATTTATTAGTAAACAGCTGCATTTGTTACACTTTTTACTCAAAACGTGCCAACTGGCACTTTGGATGATCCATTAATCCTCAATAATCATCTGTGTGCTTCGTAGATCCTGGATATAAAGGTCTATATGTTTAAGAAGGTTATTAAAAAGCTAAAGCCTAACCTTGCCAGTCAGCTGGAGGGTGTTGCCCTAGGCGTCAGGCTGGGTGAGTTAATGTGACATGAAGTATGTGGCTATGAATGAGTTCTGGCTGAGTTTTTGGAAAGATTATGCATGTGGCTTTATTTCTCCCTTTCCCCCAAGTACATGTAGGGAAATGTGTATGTTAATTTTCTGCAGTTGAGCATTGTCTGCATTCTTGTCAAAGTCTAATTAGCTTGAGACTACCAGGAGCAGATTATAGGGTTACCTGCTTTTAATTGGGGCTGGGAGGAGGCAGGATAAGAGGGAAAAGGTGTAGTCCCTCACCATCTGAACTTTCTCTGACCCTGCTAACTGGTGTGTGCTTCTGAGGTTAGAGTTCTACAATTTTGGCAAAAGTGAAGCCAGTACACACACACACACACACACACACACACACACACACACACACCCCCCATATATTTAAAAATGGTTGTGGTATATGTGGGAAAGATCCATACTAACCTAGTTTTTGTTTGCTTCCTTGATACTTGCGGAAAGCAGGTTATTGAGAATCATGGCAAGGGAGAAAAATTGCATCATGTAAAAGCCAACCATTTTGCTGAGCCACCTGTAAAAGGAATTGATTTTATCAACTTAGATGTATTCTTATCCTCTGATTATATAAATGACATTTAGTTCCATAAATTTTTCATTCCAGTGGATTCACATTGAAATACATCATAGGGGGGAATATTTTCATCTTTAGAAGGGACTGCTCATCCTTCTGAGTATTATGTTTTGTTTTCAGTTTCTGGGAACTAATTGTAAGTATATGCTATGCAGAGAAGTATAAATGACCGACTTTGGCCTACTTTAAACTCAATTAAATTAGAAGCCCTCTATAATGTCACACTGCATTCATGGCTGTTTAAATTATGCGGCTGTGTGAGGGTCACCAGCATAACATCTACAGACCAATGTTCTTATGATGGTGCTTTGGAATGAATAAACATGGATGAGAATGATCAAACTTTAATTTTCCCTTTTGTTTCTATTTCCATTTCTACATGGTGACATCTATTGACTGGGACTGGGCATACTTTGTAACTTGCATAGTAATAGAGACTGAAAATTCAATAAAATAGTGAAGAGGGAATACAGAAAGAGGAGACAGTTGAAAGGATCAACATAAAATTTAGAAAGTTTTAAATATTTACATCTCTCTTCTTTTCCTTTGCCCAAATCATAATATTTATATATGGCCTGTACTAATGAGATCATTATAAGTTACATGTTGAAACTATGTTTAGTAATGGCTAGATAATCATCAACTAGGTATTCACATGTTTATTGGTTAAAAAATAGATATTAGTTGGATGTGCTCTGTTGTTTCAAAGTTAAGCATGGAGTTTCAAGCCAGACTATCTGGACCCCAATTTCTAATCCATCTCTTACTTGCTGTGGGGTATTGGGTAAGTTACTCAACCATTCTAAACCCCAATTTCAAAATGTGGCTAATCCCAGTTCTCATTTCAGAGGATTATTACATGTTTGGATGCTCTAATTCATCCAACAAATAGTATAGTGTCTAGTAAGTAGTATAGTGTCTAGTAAGTATAAGCTATCAATAAATTTTAAAAGAAACAAATCTCAGGTTTCCCTGGTAGCTCAGTAGTAAAGAATCCACCTGCCAATGCAAGCGACGCAGGTTCAGTCCCTGATCCGGGAAGATCCTGCATGCAGAGATGCAGTTAAGCCTGTGGGCCACAGTTATGGGGCTGTTGCTCTAGAGTCCACCACTACTGAGTCCACACGTACTGCCAAGTAGAGTCCCTGCTCACCACAACTCAAGAAAACCCTGCGCAGCAATGAAGATCCAGCACAGTCATAAACAAATACATTAAAAAAAAGAAGAAGAAGAAGCAAATCTCTGTTTAAGAATGCTATGGTCTTTCTGAGGTCCCACACACCTAACAGCTTTAAATAGTCCAATGCTAATGCCAGCAGAGTAATCGGTTACTTTACACAAAGTTCTCAGGTGACAGTCCCTTCAACACCGTCATGTGGTTGGGTGGGGATAGTTTGTGCCCATCTCATCCCAACTCCATGTGCAACAAATTATATGTTCACACCACAATGACAGCTACAGTGGGATTGTTTATACCACAGAAATCAACAAATTCTACAAATTAGGGCTCCCTCAGTCCCAACTAAATATTTGTCAGCTTGCCCCGCTTTTAGAGAAATAAGTCCCTTAAATAAAGCTAATATACAGTCAATTAGCAAAATTCATTCAAGTTTTTTGCTAAGGATAAATCTTGATGTCCTCATTCATAGGAGGACATTACTCTCAGTTTGCACATATAACTAACAATTCGCATTATTTAATGTCTCATTTGACAGCACACTGGAAGAAGCAAATTAAAAGACAGAAGGAAGGTGGCAAAAAGGAAGCAGACAAACATTTGACTGGCACAAACATTTGAAGACACACACAGGCCGAGGCTGGTTGCCATAGGGAAGAAGGAGCCCAGTGTCGCCTAAAGTCCTCTCCTCACAACATTTCAGGACTTCAGTGCTCATAATCAGCCCCTTGAATTACCAAGGAAATAATAAGGTATGCATCTTTATTATAGTATGTTTGCTTCCTCTGATAGGTTAGTTGAAATCTATTTGGTCATGGTCCAGAATAGTAGTCTCCAAACTTTTTGGTACCAGGGACCAGTTTCACCGAAGACAATTTTTCCATGAACTGGCGAAGGGAGGGATGGTTTGGAGATGATTCAGGTGCATTATATTTATTGTGTGCTTTATTCCTATTATTATTACATCAGCTCCACCTCAGATCATTAGGCATTAGATACCTGAGGTTGGGGACCCCTGAACTAGAAATCAGACTGTTAATGCTGAACGAGTTCCTGTTGTTGTTCAGTCACTAAGTCAGACATGGACTGTCTGACTGTCACTCCATGGACTGGGCACACCAGGCTTCCCTGTCCTTCACTGTCTCCCAGAGTTTGCTCAGGTTCATGTCCAGTGAGTCAGTGATGCTATTTAACCATCTTATCCTCTCTCATCCCTTCTCCTTTTGCCTGCAGTTTTGGGGACCATCAGATCTTTCAGCCACAAAATAGCATTTCAGATGGTCTACTATACAAAAGCCAAACAATGGGGGGAGGGCAGCTACAGTTGTGAATAGCATGGATGTTTTATAATCTTGCCCTTTCCCCATGAAATATGACCAACAGCGTGTCCCTTCTGTGGAGGCTGAGACACTACAGAGTACAGGCTGAGAACCATTAAAGAGAGTACCACCCTCCCTCATTTTCTAGGCTTACAGATGAAAAGATATGCTTACCTAAACCAATCACAATGTATCAGAGAATGAAGTTTGACCCAACTCTTGCTCTGGGGAAGGAACTAGATGATGTGAGATTCCTGAGGTGAAGTTGTGAGTTTAAAATATTTATATTCAAGAAATAATGTCATTGAGTTTTTAAAAACAGGTTAAGCTAAAGATTGCTATTATTAAGACTTACCATTTATTTGTCACTTGCTATATGTCAGACAATATGTCAAGCATTTAATCCTTAAGATTTCTGTCTTTTTTTAAATTTATTTTTTATTGAAGGATAATTGCTTTACAGAATTTTGCTGTTTTCTGTCAAACCTCAACAGGAATCAGCATAGGTATACATATATCCCCTCCCTTTTGAAACTTCCTCCCATCTTCCACCCTATCCCACCCCTCTAGAGAGCCCCTGTTTGAGTTTCCTGACCCATAGAGCAAATTCCCGTCAGCTATCTATTTTACATATGGTAATGTAAGTATCCATGTTACTCTTTCCATACATCTCACCCTTTCCTCCTCTCTCCCCATGTCCATATGTCTATTCTCAATGTCTGTTTCTCTGTTGTTACTCTGTAAGTAAATTCTTCAGTGTGATTTTTCTAGATTCCATATGTATGTGTTAGAATCCAGTATTTATCCTTCTCTTTCTGACTCACTTTGTATAATAGGTTCTAAGTTCATCCACTTCATTAGAACTGACTCAAATGTGTTCCTTTTATGGCTGAGTAATATTCCATTGTGTATATATACCACAACTGCTTTATCCATTCATCTGTTGATGGACATCTAGGTTGCTTCCATGTTGTAGCTACTGTAAATAGTGCTGCAATGAACAATGGGATATATGTGTCTCTTTAAATTTTGCCCCTAGGAGTGGGATTGCTGGGTCATATGGTGGTTTTATTCCTAGTTTTTTAAGGAATCTCCATACTGTTCTCCATAGTGGCTATATCAATTTATATTCCCACCAACAGTGCAAGAGTGTTCCCTTTTTTCCACACTCTGTCCAGCATTTATTGCTTGTGGACTTTTTGATGAGGGCCATTCTGACCAGTATGAGGTGATATCTCATTGTAGTTTTGATTTGCATTTCTCTAATAATGAGTGATATTGAACATCTTTTCATGTGTTTGTTAGCCATCTGTGTGTCTTCCTTAGAGAAATGTCTGTTTACGCCTTTTTCCCACTTTTTGATTGGGTTGTTTGCTTTTCTGGCATTGATTTGTATGAGCTGCTTGTATATTTTGGAAATTAATCCTTTGTCAGTTGTTTCATTTGCTATTATTTTCTCCCATTCTGAAGGATGTCTTTCCACCTTGCTTATAGTTTCCTTTTCTGTGCAAAAGCTTTTAAGTTTAATCTGGTCCCACTTGTTTACTTTTGTTTTTATTTCCATTACTCTAGGAGATGGGTCATAGAGGATCTTGCTTTAAGTCACTGAGTGTTCTACCTATGTTTTCCTCTAAGAGTTTTATAGTTTCTGGTCTTACATTTAGGTCTTTAATCCATTTTGAGTTTATCTTTGTGTATGATGTTAGGAAGTGTTCTAATTTCATGCTTTTACAGGTAGCTGTCCAGTTTTCCCAGCAGCATTTATTGAAGAAACTATCTTTGCCCTATTGTATATTCTTGCTTCCTTTCTCAAAAATGTTACCCATAGGTGCCTGGGTTTATTTCTAGACTTTCTGTCTTGCGCCATTGGTCTATATTTCTGTTTTTGTGCCTGTACCATACTGTCTTGATGACTGTGGCTTTGTAGTATAATCCAAAGTCAGGAAAGTTGATTCCTCCAGCTCCATTCTTCTTTCTCAAGACTCTGTTGGCTATTCAGAGTCTTTTGTGTTTCCATATGAATTGTGAAATTTTTTGTTCTAGTTCTGTGAAAAATATCATTGGTGATTTGATAGGGATTGCATTAAATCTGTGGATTACATTAAATCAGTTGATTGCATTGGGGATATAATCATTTTCACAATATTGATTCTTCCTACCCAGGAACATGGAATATCCCTCCATCTGTTTATGTCATCTTTGATTTCTTTCATTAGTGTCATAATTTTCTGTGTACAGGTCTGTCTCCTTAGGTAGTTTTATTCCTAGATGTTTAATTCTTTTTGGTACAATGGTGAATGGGATTGATTCCTTAATTTCCCTTTCTGATTTTTCATTGTTAGTATATAGAAATGCAAGTGATTTCTGTGTATTGATTTTGTATCCTACAACTTTACTAAATTCACTGATTAACCCTAATAATTTTCTGATACTATATTTAGGGTTTTCTATGTACAGTATCATGTCATCTGCAAACAGTGAGAGCTTAACTTCTTTTCCAATCTGGATTCCTTTTATTTCCTTTTCTTCTCTGATTGCTGTAGCTAAGACTTTCAGAAATATGTTGAATAATAATGGCAAAAGTGGACACCCTTGTTCTATTCCTGATCTTAGGGGGAATGCTTTCAGTTTTTCACCATTGAGAATAATGTTTGCTGTAGGCTCATCACATATAGGCTTTACTATGTTGAGGTATGTTCTTTCTATGCCCATTTTTTAAAGAATTTTAATCATAAATGGGTGCTAAATTTTTTCAAAGGCTTTTCTTACATCTATTGAGATTATCCTATGGTTTTTATCTTTCAATTTGTTAATATAATGTATCACATTGATTGACTTGTATATATTGAAGAATCCTTGCATCCCTGGAATAAATCCAACTTGATCATAGTATATGAGCTTTTTGATGTGTTGCTGAATTCTGTTAGCTAAAATTTTGTTGAGGATTTTTGTATCTATGTTCATCAGTGATATTGGCCTATAGTTTTCTCTTTTTGTGTTGTCTTTGTCTAGTTTTGGTATCAGGGTGATGAGGATTTCTGCCTTGATTTCAAATCCCATTTTACAAACAGCAATCCAAGGCTTGGAAATTCTAAGAAACATTCCTGAGGTCATTCAGCTGGTAAGTTGTCAGATGCTCAGAGTAACTTTGAAGTCTATGCCATTTCTTCCCCCAGTATGCACCATTAACAAAGGATAAAGGCCTAGAAAGTAAAATGCTAAGATCAATAGGTCTGGAGGCACCAGAGACAACTGTCAGAGTACAAAACTAGGGCCCAGAGTTGACAAGACAAGAGTGAGCTAGGACTTCGGGGTCCAATGAGAAAATTAAGAATGTGACCTGCTTTTATTCATAGAAGGAGCAAGATACATATGCAAATAAGCTGCATTGAAGAATCTGGATTTGGATGGGCAGTATGGGGCTTCCCCATTGGCTCAGATGGTAAAGAATCCACCTGCAATGTGGGAGACCAGGGCTCAATCACTGGGTTGGGAAGATCCCCTGGAGGAGGGCATAGCAACCCACTCCAGTATTTCTGCCTGGAGAATCCCCATGGACAGAGGAGCCTGGTGGGCTACAACCCATGGGGTCCCAAAGAGTTGGACATGACTGAGTGACTAAGCAAAGCACAGCACATGGGGCAGCAGTTCCAAAACAAAGTGTCTTTAGTAGGATTACATGTCCCTTTAGCAGTCCAGATCCATTTGCTTTTACATTGTATCATAATTTAGAAAAGAGTCCACTTGAAATTATTGAAATAATATTAAAGCACTTTAGGCTTCCCAGGTGGTACAGTGCTAAAGCACTCACCTGCCAATGCATGAGATGCAAGAGATGTAAGTTTGATCCCAGGGTTGGAAGGAGCCCCTGGAGTAGGAAATGGCAACCCAGTATTCTTTCCTGAAAAATTCCATAAACAGAGGGGACTGATATGACTTATAAGGTCATATAGAGCTGGACATGACCGAGCACACACACAAACTCTTTATGCTCTTGAAGGACTTTGGTACCTTCAAACAAAAATTAATTTTTGTGAATCTTATGAGGGCAAATAATTGAAATAATGCTTTGCTATCTTTGGAATACAGGTCCAAGTGTATATCACTAAATAATTTGGAAATCCAGACCATAGAAATCGGTGTTTATGATTGAATTCTCATCTATATTTAACATTACCTGTTGTAAGATTAAGAGAAGAGGCTCAGGAAGAGATAACAAGAGAGGCATTCTCCTGCTGGTCTGAACTGGAAGAGAGAGTAGAGGAGAGCTGCTTTTAGTCACTATCAAACAGTCGTCCCATTTCTACCATCAAAACATTAAACAATTGACTCAGGGAACACACTGAACTGGACATGCCCTCCACACATCCAACAACCAGAGCTGCAATTGGCCATAAAGATTTTGCTTCTTTCCAAGAGCCCCATTTTAATCTTCTGTGTGGTGTTTGGTGACCCAGCTAAAAAGTACGGGTATTTACTCTTTTGTCTACTCTCTCCCTGACCCTCCCTTTTGCTGAAAAACCATACAATTTCCATCTTCTGCCCTTTAAGTTTGATGGAGGCAGATGTGAATACGTTTCATAAAATCAAGCAGATTATCTCCCTGCTCTCATCTCACCATTCAATGATCACCATTAAGTCCCTGAAAGCCCACAGTGCCAGCAATATTGGTCCAATAAGTAAAGCCACACTTCCTAAACAGATGGGAATGCTGTTTCTTTGCCACTGGGTGAAATTGCTTTAAAAAGCATCAGCAACAAACATAGGCAGGGAGAGCTGAACCATTGCTGCTGGAGGTCCAGCTCCATGTAATACTCACTGCTTAAAAATCCAATATTGCATTTGCTTCATTACAGTACTTTGTCCATCAGCTCATTTGAGTCTATTAACTTAATTGTTCTTTATTAACAAATGGGTCATTCTCCCTGACAGCAGAGCAAAGCTCAAATGCCAGTTAAATACTTTGATAAATGTAACGCCCCTTCTACTCTTCCCTCCCTGAACACACTGTGAACATGCACACATGTGCTCACACACATGCACTCACAGACACGTAATCAAATGTACTTATCCAAGAGGTGCATATCGAAAATTAGTTTTCAGAGTTAGCAAGCAGAGAGAAAAGTGCTTGTCTTTACAAGTAAATCCTACTGTGATTACTTGTTATATTTCTCTTACAAATTTGTGTCACGCCTCTGTTTAAAGTGTTCTTACTCTTTAAAATGAGCTCATGTTTTAGCTAGAGAGAGCAATAATAATAATCTTTTGGCAAACCTTTCGCAAAGGAGTTCTTTAAAATCCTACGTACTTTCCTTCAACTCTCTGATCCAGTAATTCTCCCTATTATTAATATTCATTTTTCATAAGATTTCTTATTGTCTTTGTGTATCTTGGTCTCGCTTTCTCTTCCTTCCCAGCTCCCAACCTCCATACCCCTTCTTCTTAGGTGACATTATCCTACTCACCAAACCTGTAATTTTAACAGAGGGTGACAGGGTGACCTTGACGACAGATGTTCTTATGGCAACAGATGGCACTGGCAAACCCGAGAAGCTGCTGTATGCCGTCTCCGTGCCACCTGTGCCTGGTCAGATTGAGTCCATCAATTATCCAGGCTGCCCCGTTCCCTGCACAGCCAGTCAGATGGATTGGCCCAGAAGGTTTGCTGTGTGCATGACAATAGGCAAGGGGCCAGTGAGGAAGCAGTCAGGTGAGAGGGTTCCCTTCCTCCACTCTTCCATCCTCCTCACCACCACCCCCACCCTTACTCACTCACTCATATAGTTAGACTTAGGTGAGTGAAAGGGATTAAACTGGTTTTATCAGTAAGAGTTCACCAAATGCCCTGAAGAATAGCCAAAGATGAGGTGGTTTACACGAAGGTAAACTGATATGGCTATTGCTTTATCTACAGAGGTATGTTTCTATTGTCAAGGGATTCAGCCACATGAGAAAGGGTGTAAGATGATTGTTGCTTCTCATCCTTTCAATTTGGCTTCTCCTTGTGCATACTGACAGCATCCTTGTTCCTAACCTTTTTTGCTTCTCTGTGCCTCTGTATCCCTGTGTTAAGTTGGACTCGGCGACTCTATGGACTATAGCCCGCCAGCCTCCTCTGTCCATTGAATTCTCCCAGCAAGAATACTGGAGTTGGTTGCCATTCCCTTCTCTGTGCTCACATGAAAGGAAATACAGATGAATAGATAGAGGCAAAGATAAAAATAATAATAATAATTTCTTTATTGGTTACTATGTGAAAGAGGTACTTTGCTAGAGACTCCAGTCACAGAATTACCACTACCACCGATAAAATTATTCCTGTGCTATAGTTGAGAAAATTGAGGTTCAGAGAGATTCAGTAACGTGTTCAAGATTCCACAATTAAGTCAGGATTTAGACACAACTTTTTTGGGGGGCGCGGGGGGTATTTCACTGTACAACTGTGCTTCTACCAACCGGGAAATCCCATGATCTGCCTTGTTGGAAATGAGTCATTTTGAGAGATGAGTTTGAGCCCCAACTCACTTTCTCAACACAAGCATCTATCTGGCTTTTCTTCTGCATTCCAGCTACTATGTTAATAATATAATTTATCAATAAATCAGTATTTGATCTCCAGTAAGTAGGGCAAACATAAGTATAACCTTTTATTGTTTTTCATTAGTACAACAAGATAGTTAAAGTTGGAACAATTTGGCCTCTCTCTACCTGAAGAAAGCTGGAGTATCATTTGAAATCACCAGCAGACCTTAACCCAGATGGTGGTGTCATTTCTAAGAATGAGCATATGTTAGCTATTATGATACTTAAACATAATGGTTTTATATCTCTCCAGTGGGCGAAGAAACCATACAACAGGTTTTAGTTTAGGCATGTTTTAATGATACTTTAACCCTCTAAAAGAGAGTATTTCCACAAAGAGAGTCAATGGATAGAGTTTGGTTTAATAATAAAGGAATGTAAATTTCTGCCCTGTTTCATGAAATAATAGGACAGCATCTGGATTTACTACTCCCCAAGAGTCTGCTATTTTACATAATGTTGCTGAATTGGGAACTATTACATGCTTTTTTGATTTTAGAAAAATTGCCTTAAAGGTTATTTACACTCATTTTATAACAAAGAGGGCAATATAACTAATTTTATTCTTAGCATGATTAGCCATGAGTCATTTCCTAAGAAATGAGTTTAATTAACCAGAGAAAGAAAGTTGTAATAAATCATGAAATTGGACTGTTTCTAAGTGGGGTTAAAAACATCTTATTTAAAATGGCCATCAAATAAATTACAAACCCTAAGTTATGTTAGGGAAGAAATTTTCTTTTTCATCCCTAAGTTAAGGGAAGAATTTTTTTTTTTTTTTCAAATTTGAAAATTTCTGACGAAAGGAAGGAAAGAAGAAAAGAATGTGTGGCAAGAGAAGTAGGCTACATTAGTTGGGATACTTTAAGAAAATAGTTGCAACAAGGAGACCATTATGTTCATTCAGGGCCTATCAACTATATAATTTTGGAAATTCACTTAATTTCTCTCTCTCTCTTTTTTTTTTTTATAAACTAAAGAGACTGAACTTAATCAATCATTCTTAATCAGAGATTTGGGCATCCATTAACATTGTTCACAAATATTTCCAGGTCTCTCCCATTCCAGGCACATGGAAGAATACAGTCTTCCACTACTTTGAAGTTAAATGTAGATGCTTGACTTGCATCAGCCATGGAACATGAGAAGTGTTATTTTCATGCAGAACTGTTAAGAGCATGATTTGTCCCTTCCCTTTTCACTTCTGTATGGTCCATAATAGAACTTATCTAGATGAACTTTCAGTTAGTGTGGATCCCTGCATGACTAGGGTGATTAATATCCCTGCTGACCTACACTTTCCATGTGGCATGAGCAAGCCATACACTTTCATAATAATGTAAAGCCACTGAGATTTTGGTGGGAATTTCTGTTACTGCAGCATAACTCAGCCCATCCTTTTAGATAGATTACTGTAGGTAAGATTCACCTAGGTAGATTTTCCAGTAAGTAAAAGCTAGTGCTCATTTCAGAACTATTGAATCAGAATCTTCTGATGTTAACTTCAAATTTGTGTCTTTTAAAAATGCTTTCCTTGCTCCTTGGAAGAAAAGCTATGACCAACCTAGACAGCATACTAAAAAGCCAAGACATTACTTTGCCGACAAAAAAAAAAAAAAAAAAGTCCATCTAGTCAAAGCTATGGTTTTTCTAGTAGTCATGAATGGATGTGAGAGCTGGACTATAAAGAAAGCTGAGCACTGAAGCATTGAGGCTTTTGAACTGTGGTGTTGGAGAAAACTCTTGAGAGTCCCTTGGACTGCAAGGAGATCCAACCAGTCAATCCTAAAGGAAATCAGTCCTGAATATTCATTGGAAGGACTGATGCTGAGGTTGAAACTCCAATACTTCGGTCACCTGATACAAAGACCTGACTCATTGGAAAAGACCCTGATGCTGGGAAAGATTGAGGGCTGAAGGAGAAAGGGACGACAGAGGATGAGATGGTTGGATGGCATCACTGACTTGATGATGTCATAGAGAATGCTTGAACATTCTCTGGGAGTTGCTGATTCACAGGGAAGCCTGGAATGCTGCAGTCCCTGGGGTCACAAAGAGTTGGACATGACTGAGTGACTGAACTGAACTGAACTGAAAATGCTTTCCTGGGGGATTTACCTGGTGGTCCAGTGGCTAAGACCCCATGCTCCCAATACAGGGGACCCCAGATTCAATCCCTGGTCGAGGAACTAGATCCCAGGTGCTGTAACTAGGAGTTATCATACTACAATTAAGAGTCCCATGCCACAACCAAAGCTCCTATATGCCACAACTAAAGATCCCTCATGCCACAACAAAGACCAAAGATCCCATGTGCCACAACTGAGACCTGGCACATCCAAATGAACAGCTAAATAAATATTTAAAAATATGAAATGCTTCCTTTGTGATTCTGATGTACACTCTTGCTTAGGAAATATAGAAATTCCATGTCCAAATGGGCATGTCAGTGACAAGGTAGCTTTAATATAGACTTTTAACTGCATATTACCCTAATGGATAACATAATAAAGTCTTATGATTGCATGTTGCATTTCAGTTCACTCAAGGAGTTCTTCCGGTTAACCTTACTTGGTCGTTAAGACATTAGTAGATAATAACGTGTGGACGAAACACCTATCAAGGTACTGAATATTTAAACCATAAATGTGACTTGCTGATTAGGTGCCACTTTCTTCTTTACCACCCTCTACATTCGCTAGAAAATTGTCTCTTTAGTTGATGAGGATGATCTTCATGATAATGGGTGATCTTTGTCCTTAAAGGGTCTTAGAAGAGCTACATTTTCCTGCCTGTGAATTCACCTTTCTCTCCGTGGAAACTGAAGTTTCCTGCCTAGGACTACACTGTTCAAAATATGTTGAGTCTTCTTGAAAAATATGTGCTGAGGATTTTTCTGGATTTTTCTATACTTATATTGGGGACCTTAATATTTCTTTTACTCCCAAGTTGTATGTGAGAAAGTGTCATATTGAAAACTGAGCTATTAAGCAAGTATTATTAATCTATCTTAAAGATCACACTGAGGGCTCAAGAATATAACCCTGGCTGGCAAGCAAAATACTAAGTTTAGTCTAATAAATAAACCATTCTACCTGGATCTTTACTTTTGAGAAATTCTTATATTGTTATTACCATTTATATGTGAGGATTACATATACTTATTCACACATATGCTTTAAGAAATGTCTGCATGCTAAGTTGCTTCCATTGTGTCTGACTCTTTGCAACCCTATGGACTGTAGCCCACCAGGCTCCTCTGTGCATGGGATTCTCCAGGCAAGAATGCTGGAGTGGGTTGCCATTTCCTCCTCCAGGGGATCTTCCCCACCCAGGGATCAAACCCGCATCTCTTAAATCTCTTGCATTGGCAGGCAGGCAGGCTCTTTACCACTAGCGCCACCTGGGAAGATATACATAACCAAATTCTGCTTTTAATATTATCATTAAGGATAGAGCTTGAAGATTTTACCTTGACACCTTGACTCCTTTACTTGCTAGCTGATTTGCCATTGAAGAACATTCAATTTCCTTAATTTTCACTTTCTTCAGTTAAATAAAGATCATAATAATAGGACTTACCTTATAAAATCATTGTCAAAATTAAATGAGATAATCTAATAAACCACTGGGAGAAAGACAAAAAGAAAGGGAAAAAAAAAGAAAGGAAGAAAGGGAGAAATATAAGGCAGAGAGAGAGAGGAAAAATAAATAGAGAGGAAGGGAGAGGAGAAGAAAAGAAGGAAAGCAGTAAGGGAAAAAAAAAAGATCTGAAAGTTAATTTAGTGGGCTAAGTGACTTTGGAAAAAATGGGGTTAGACAGATTAACAAATATCCTTAGCAAGCAACTTCCCAGAGCCCTTTATATGTAGCATTCATTGTGAGTCCATAAAACCTTTTGACCACAGTTGGGGATGGGAACACTAAGGCCCATGGAAGACTTTCTGGAAAAGGTGATACCTGTGTTGTGTCTTTAAGGAAAAAGAAGCAAGAGACAGAGATTATTGATGCGGGACAGTGTTTGGGGCTGAGTGGACATTTCACACAAGGGAAAGGGCAAGAGCAGAAGCACAGAAGTGTGGAACAGTACAGGGTGTTCAGAGAGCCAAGGTTATAACTACAGGGTCACGAGAGTGCAGAAGTTGTCAAGGACTAGATTCTAAAGTGACTTCTTGGTCATGTTATGAACTTCAAAGTTTTATTTTGTTGCCAATGGGTGACTGTATCTGTTGGGACCCCAGCAGGAATTAGATGACACCTGTAAAGATCAAACTGAGGAAAGTGAGGGGACTGTTTGTAGGGTTAAAGAGGAACTAATGGGGTTGGGGAAAGCATCCTGGGGTTAGCGATAGAGGAAACAACAGCATTCCAGGCTTTAAAGGACAGAGATGGAAGGCCTCCCCAGGTCCTGAAGAGGGCTCCAGCTGAAGCCATAGGCAAAGGAGAACACTCAGCAGGATCTGTGGCCTTTGGGAGAGAAATAGTCAATCTCTGCGTCAACCTCCAGCAATATGGAGAAGGGCAAAGAACAGATCTGGTAGGGCAAAGAGAATGTCCAGCATAGCAAGGAGAAAAGTAACAAGGTCTGATCTGAATTTTAGGTGTCACCATAGCAATTATGTGGAAAATGATTTGGAGGAGAAAGGAAGACCTATGCTCATATGCGTGTAAGAAATGAGGAGAGTCCAACATGGAGATGTCATAGATGTGACGGAGTGGGAAGTAGAAGTTTAAAGAACATTAGGATGTTCAAATTTTGTGAGACTTAGTGACTGTCAACGGCTGGTGAACAAAAATGAGGACTTTAGCATTACTCTTAGGTTTCTAGCTTGGGCGATAAAGAGTAAAATTATGTGAATAACAAACACAATGAATGTAGGGAAAAAAGTGAATTTGAGGGGAAATTTTAGGAATTCAAGTTTAAATCCATGGAGTTTGAGAGAACTGAGAAATGTTCCTGTAGTGATTTGCCACAGATATTTTAATATAGGATTCTGACTAAGTGAAAAAACCAAGACTAGACATACAGATTGGCGAGTCATCAGAATATGTGGTTGCCCAAAGCAAGAAAGTGGAAGATATCCATAGGAAGCCAAGGGATAAGGGGAGCAAGCCAAGCAGAACAGTAATATTTAATCTCTGAATTCCACTTCTCTGCTCTCAGGGACTCGGGCGTACTCACAGTTCTTGGCCCTTCATCACCAATCACCTAAATTTCCTGCAAGAGACTCTTCTTAAAGTAATTGTGTTGGTCTGTTCCAGGAACCAGACTCGGAAAGAGAGTTCATTTTCTAGGCCTCTGTGTCTGTTAAGAACTATAGAAAGACAGAATATATCTTTATTTTGGATTCCCTGCCTTTTAAAAACTGAACTAATGCTTTTGTACAGGCCCCAGTTGCCTAAATGAGACAAATATTTGTTAAAATGTATCCTCTTTATGTGATGGTTACTAAGTCATCTACATCAACAAACCCTTCCCCAAAGTTCCGATCACACAGAGTAGCTATATCAATTCAGTTCAGTTGCTCAGTCATGTCCCACTCTTTGTGACCCCCATGGACTACAGCACACCAGGTTTCCCATCCGTCATCAACTCCTGGAGCTTACTCAAACTGATGTCCATCAAGTTGGTGATGCCATCCAACCGTCTCATCATCTGTCTTCCCCTTCTCCTCCAGCCTTCAATCTTTCTCAGCATCCTACCCTTCCCAGGGTCTTTTCCAATGCGTCAGTCTTTTGCATCAGGTGGCCAAAGTATTGTATGGAGTAGTTGTATGGAGCCCCACTGAAAAGAGGACCTTAGGCTCCACTTCCCCTCCCCTCATAAAAACCTCCCCCATGCTTACATAAGAGCTTCCCAATGCCTGGATAGTTTCCCCATAGAACACATGAAAGCAATTATGGTAAGAGTAGCTATAGGTTGGATAACCCAGGCATGCATGGCTTATTCAGAACCTTGCTTCAGAAAACGTAACACAAGCAGTCTATCGTGGACTCAACTATAGATGGTAGATAGAGTGGATATATTGATAGAGTAGATAGAGTGGACACAGGCACATGATACACAGATGGCAGGGTTGAATCTGATGTACATGTACACATATATCTCATAGGCATGTACACATATACACACAAGATCACATGTATGCATGTGTATGCACTTACACTTTAGTATATGGTTGTATAGATGTGCATATGTATATGTTTGGATGTATGCGTATATGTATGCCAGTTTGTGGTGTATACAAAAGTGTGGGTGCATTTACGCATGTGGCTGTGAACTGATGTCTACAAAAATGAGAGGAAAATGTGCCTGTCTTCCCATGATAATGAGAAGACATTAAAGGGTTAAGGCAATCACTTTGGAAACCATTTTCCAAAAAAGCTGTACCCTAAATTAATTTTGGCTGGTAATCTATATCGGGTTAAATAACTCCTCATTATTCTGTAACACAGCTGAGGCATCTCCAAATGTTTATCTTGTTTTGTAACCGGTACCTTCTGGTATATTCTAGTGCCAGCTCTCCCGGCTCCTGCTATATTTCATTCTCACTATTTTTGGACTGGAGCTGCTGGTTCCAGGTGATTTAATAAATTGCTTTTTTTTTTTTTTTTTTGTGTGGTGTTCCTTTTAACTTACCCATCTGCTCAACACATGCGTAACTTGCAATCTGTCGGCAGTTTGCAGAAAGACAAACTGTCAGAGCTGCATGCATTTGACAACTTTGTTCCCAATTAGATTAGTGGTAATTTTAACAGATTTCAGGGCAATGGAGAAAGGGATGGCATGTTATTAAAGCATCAATTCTGACAGACCCAAGCACATATGATTTCAACGTAAATTATTTTAAATGCTTTAATTAAAACTAGAGGAAGATTTACCCTCTACAATGGTAAGTGATGGCAAGACAAATTTAAAAGGAAAGAGAGTAACTGAGTTTTCTAAATGGTTTATGTTGTGCAAGGCAGTCCAGCAGTCAAGATGACTGTAATCTATGGCGGTGATGTGGAGGCCGAGTTAATTATTCATTGCTTCCTCTCTGTAGCAGATGTGATTCAATACACGAGGTACACGATTCAGAGCCTGGAACACTCTCTGTGAAAATCTCAGTTCAGGCTTCTTTTGGAATCATCAGGAAATTGCCAGAATCTGCTTAACACGTTAAATATATTCATAAGAAAAAAAATCTCTTTTTTTTTGGCTCTTTGTTTTTTATATGTTTCAATGCAGCTGCTTCTCTCCTCTAAACCCAGCACCCCAGCGTCTGTATCCCCATTGCATCTCTAGTCTTATACCCTGAGGCACACGCACAGATATACACAAGTGACTAGGTTAGGCAAACCCAGGGATTCTGTTCCTCGGGCCACTTTCAAGGCTCACAGCTCACCAGAAAATGTCCCATCTATAATTTAAATGTATTGCAATAGTCACAATTCATGAATGCAAAGCGTCACTGACAGAATTTTCTGGCGTTCTGGGTGGGAGTACTATAGAGCCAAGGACACATATAGCTGGAGAGATTTCCCTGATGAATTTGACAACATGCTTGATTTATTCAGCCATAAATCTAACCATTGGTTTAATGCTTCCCACTTGTTCTTAGAAAACACTGGGCATTTTATTATTGAAATCACCAATACATTAATTAAGGTTTAATATTCCCTGAACATAATTGCATAAGGTTCTTTTACATGCACATTTCTTCGTCACTTGGGAAGGGCTTACTATTTTATATATGGGCCTTTTGAGTTGTGGGTTATCTGCTCTTTAAGAATTATTGAAATGACTTGAGGAAGGAAGTTATTACTATCCGACATGTAAGGTTTCCATTAATTTTTCAAGTTGTTTTCAAGTAAGTTTTGCCTTGTGCCTGTAACAGCATCATTTAGGCACTTAGTTGGATTGCAACTAGGCTGAGTTGGATCAGGATTAAATGGCTAGGGCAAGCTGAATTTCTGCTTATTCCTTTGTTAACATTACATGTAAGAAGTACATGCATTCATATTTTTCAGTGTAAGAAATTAGAAATAGACACAGATGTATAGAACAGTCTTTTGGACTCTGGGAGAGGGCGAGGGTGGGATGATTTGGGAGAATGGCATTGAAACATGTATAATATCATATGTGAAATGAATCATCAGTCCAGGTTTGATGCAGGATACAGGATGCTTGGGGCTGGTGCACTGGGATGACCCAGAGGGATGGTATGGGGACGGAAGTGGGTGCACACTTGTTCATGATGGGAAACATACACCCGTGGCGGATTCATGCTGATGTATGGCAAAACCAATACAATATTGTAAAGTAATTAGTCTCCAATTAAAATAAATAAATTTATATTAAAAAAGAAATTAGAAATAGACTTTTTGAATGATCTGCATGCATTAGAGGTGGAGGACAGGTTGACACGTATAAGGTGAATCAGTCAGAGATGGCATCTTGGGGACAGTGTAAGAGGCTAGAAATGCTGAGTCAATCAACAAACTTCAGCTCCCCTCCCTAAAAGCATCCTACTAAGTCCTTCACACAGGTCTTTCTCTGACTTTCAGGCTCTACCACCAAAAAGATTTTTCTTCTCTTTATTTTCATTTTGTCTTTCTTTTTGTAACAGAAGACAGAACTTAGTCTTTGAACTCCACCAGCCTCTGATAGGAATGTATCACTTCTACCTCCAGGGTGAATGACCTCTGTTGAAGTCTAATATCTTTCTGGGCCTCAGGTTTTAAATGGGTACAAAAACAAATAGCTACATTTCAGACACCTTTTGAGAATTAAATAAGATAAGGCACTTCGGGTGCCTGCTTATAGTTATGGCACCATAAATACAAATTTCCTCTATCCTTTCATTTTACTGATGCTTTTACATAATTCTGTGCTTTTGTGTTTGCTTTTCCTTGTGAATAAAAAAGTATAGAAAGAAATGGAAAACTTGGAATGAAAAAGGGAATTCATCCTTCAGTTCTTCCAGATGGGAATCACTACCTGTGAGATAGATCCTCTCAGGTCTATAGTCACAACAGTAAGTTGAGCCAACTTGAAGCAAAAAGGCAATACAAGCTTGCATATATTGCAACTGACCTGATTTGCCTCCTCCTATAACTCTGGTATACTAAGGAAATTGGGGTATAAAGCAATACTATACTTTTAATTTCTATACAATCATTTAATCTCCTCTGAGCCTACATCCCACCTCAGTCTCGGGTTGGGGCTGTCTCACTCACCCAAGGTGGTCCCCTGAAAGCCTAACATTATCTGGAACATTCAGGACAAACATCCTGGTCTTCAGTCCATACTAGCCACCTTGAATGCTCAGTGTCAAAGACTACATCATTTTGTCTATAATTACAGAGTTCTTTATTACTTTCTGCCCAAAGTTGGTCATAGNAAAAAAGAAATTAGAAATAGACTTTTTGAATGATCTGCATGCATTAGAGGTGGAGGACAGGTTGACACGTATAAGGTGAATCAGTCAGAGATGGCATCTTGGGGACAGTGTAAGAGGCTAGAAATGCTGAGTCAATCAACAAACTTCAGCTCCCCTCCCTAAAAGCATCCTACTAAGTCCTTCACACAGGTCTTTCTCTGACTTTCAGGCTCTACCACCAAAAAGATTTTTCTTCTCTTTATTTTCATTTTGTCTTTCTTTTTGTAACAGAAGACAGAACTTAGTCTTTGAACTCCACCAGCCTCTGATAGGAATGTGTCACTTCTACCTCCAGGGTGAATGACCTCTGTTGAAGTCTAATATCTTTCTGGGCCTCAGGTTTTAAATGGGTACAAAAACAAATAGCTACATTTCAGACACCTTTTGAGAATTAAATAAGATAAGGCACTTCGGGTGCCTGCTTATAGTTATGGCACCATAAATACAAATTTCCTCTATCCTTTCATTTTACTGATGCTTTTACATAATTCTGTGCTTTTGTGTTTGCTTTTCCTTGTGAATAAAAAAGTATAGAAAGAAATGGAAAACTTGGAATGAAAAAGGGAATTCATCCTTCAGTTCTTCCAGATGGGAATCACTACCTGTGAGATAGATCCTCTCAGGTCTATAGTCACAACAGTAAGTTGAGCCAACTTGAAGCAAAAAGGCAATACAAGCTTGCATATATTGCAACTGACCTGATTTGCCTCCTCCTATAACTCTGGTATACTAAGGAAATTGGGGTATAAAGCAATACTATACTTTTAATTTCTATACAATCATTTAATCTCCTCTGAGCCTACATCCCACCTCAGTCTCGGGTTGGGGCTGTCTCACTCACCCAAGGTGGTCCCCTGAAAGCCTAACATTATCTGGAACATTCAGGACAAACATCCTGGTCTTCAGTCCATACTAGCCACCTTGAATGCTCAGTGTCAAAGACTACATCATTTTGTCTACAATTACAGAGTTCTTTATTACTTTCTGCCCAAAGTTGGTCATAGGGAGGTCTTAGCTAAATTTGAGTACCAAGAAATCCATTGCCTTCTAGATTTCTGCATATCTATAGGGTGTCATAAGAAAGGAATGCAAATCCTGGATCTTTTTTTCCCAAAACTAAATGCTCTCACCCAGCAGCTTTGGATTTTGGAATTCCAAAGCTCTTCCTCATTGCATCTAAGTTTTTAAACTCAGGATCCTAGTCCTTAATTCAAAATAATAGCAACAATGCTGTGTCTTAATTCTGCTCTGAGGACTGGTAACCAAAACCATGACTGGTAATCAAAACCAAAACCAGAGAGGACTGGCTCTCCAGGAATCAAACCATGCTGAACAAGACTTGGAGGAATGGTGATGAGACAGTGCTTAGTCTTTCTGATTCTTCCACAGAAAGACGAAAGAACCAAAAACATAAAGTTCAATAATTATCTAGTTCCATGCGAACAGCAACAAGGATTTGGGAGAAGCTATATATCTTGTAAAGATTAACTTTTGAATGTCACTAAATGGAATAAGATACAAATCCTGATGAATGTTCCTAAAATCGAGAATACGATGCTCAGGAATAAAATTCCTCAGCAGTTGAATAAAGTAATTTTAGATTTCTTGGGCAATATATACTATTGGCTAAGAATAGAGATTCTTCTCCAAGTTCAAGTTCAGCCACTTTTAAATTGTGTAACATTTGGAAGTTTCCTTATTTGGAAAATGGATGTGATAAATAGTATTTCCATGAATAAACTGGCTGTGAGAATTAAATGAGTTAATATACTCAATGTGCTTGGCACATGTTAAGACTCAACCATCTAGCTAGCTAGCATTGATGATGACTTGAAAGACCCAAGTTGTATTTCCTGCCCTGCCACTTCCAGCAGAACCTGCTTTGTGAGCATGTGAACAACACAATCATACAGTACCCACACTCAAGAGGGCTCTATTCTTGGGGGTTATTTGTTTGTTTTTGGCAGTGCCACGTACCATGTGGGATCTTAGTTCCCTGACCAGGGATTAACCCCTTAACCCCTGTAGTGGAAGCATGGAGTCCTAACTAGTGGATAGCCAGGGAAGTTCTTGGGCTTAGGGATTAATGCTCTGTGTTTGCCTTCTTGAAATCTTTGTAATTTATCTTTGAATTTGTGTTGAATTGAAGTCTGATGGTATAAGAGGGCATATGCCCTGGACTTAGAACATCAAATCACATGCAGCTCTGTCTCCAACTACCTCCCTAAGATGGGTTCTTGACCACATGTTACCAACCCTTTGACACACTGGATCTGGCCTGTCTTCTCCCTTCCTGCCCTTACCCCCCAAGTCACTTCCTGCCCCACTGTGATCTGGATACAGATGAGGAAAGGCCTGGTTGTGCTCCCTATGGCATCATTGGAAGGGCATAGTGGTGGCTACCTCCTCCCTGGGCCGACAATGCCATGACATGTTTGCATGTTTGACTCTTCAGTGTCAAGCCTCTCACCCAACACGGACACAGGTACCATACAGAACACAGTCTAGCATGGAACTTGCAGCTCCTTGGGGGCTGCATGAAACAGAAAATGAAATAAACGTAAAAAATATTTCTAATTCATAAAATGCACACATACATGAACTATCTTTACAGATATTACCATTATAATGCAGTATGTACACTCAACTCAGTTGTGTGTAACGCTTCGCAACCCCATGGACAGTAGCCCACCAGGCTCCTCTGTCTATGGGATTTCCCAGGCAAAAATACTGCAGTGGGTTGCCATTTCCTTCTCCAGGCAATCTTGGTGACCCAGGGATCAAACTCACACCTCCTTCATTGGCAGGCAGGTTCTTTACCATGGAACCATCTGGGAAGCCTTATAATGAAGTCTATAAGCATTTATATCATTTGATAGTATTACACTGCCACTGAGATCAGAAAGTGACAACAATATATTGAGAATTTTTAGAATTCTGAAGACTATCATCATACCATTTGCAACAACAGGCTATAAAATTTGGGGGAAGACGAATGGTTCTAATTAGTTCCTTTTTGAATATGGAAAATGGAAATTAGAGGAAAAATGTGTTTTCGTAAATGAGAGTGGTCTGAGATTCTCTTTAAGAGGTATATTGTCTCCACAGATGTCTCTGAAATGGTTATTCTATGTTTCCATTCTCTACAACCTTTTCATTATTGCCATAATATCACATGTCATGGAAATTTTAGACAAAATGGACTCAAATGTATATTTTAGGAAGTAGATAGAAATAGCTTTTAAAACACAAGTCATTTCCCCAAAACAATGTGATTTGGTGGGCAAACAGGATGATTGTAAAAGGATGGGATTAATCATTATAAATGGTCACCTATTATATGAAACAATACTTTTGTTTAAATTAAAAGAATAATAGATGCCTTAAACAAAACAAAAAGCTCAAGAAAAATAATCACTCCCAATGCAACAGTCAGGTATAAACACTGTGTAGCGATGATTTAATTCATCACTCTTTTGGAAATAGTTACTCTTATTTTTTAACAAAAATAGAGCTATATCTTACATAATATTTTCAGCTATTTTTCACATGTATATCAATATATGATATTAAATACTTTTACAACATGATTTTTAAAGATTGCATAGCAGTCAGTTGTATAGATATACACTTAACCAGTCCCCTTTTTTAGGCATTTTAGTTGATTTCATTTTATTTTATGGTTAGTATTTTTGTGATTATAAAAAGCACTGTAATAAACATTCTGGTATATGTACCTGTGTGCACATCTTTAATTTTTCTTTAGAAAAATCAGAAGTGAGATTTCTAAAGATTTTTAGAAATTTTTCTAAATCATTAAAGATTATTCTAAATTTTGCCTGTAGAAAAATTGTACTAATGTATACTCAATTTAGCAATATATGCAATTAAATTATGGTGCACTCTGATATCATTTTAAACAACATTATGTCATTTGTATTTCTTTCTTGTGTGTCATTCTAAAAAAAAATTGGAAGGCAAGCCACAGAATGTGAGCTTCCAGTCAGTTTACAGTTCTTTCCCCTATCAGTAGCAAGTGATTCCCATATCTGGAGGCTGCGGCTGCTGCTGCTGCTAAGTTGCTTCAGTCGTGTCCCTCTCTGTGCAACTCCATAGACGGCAGCCCACTAGGTTCCAAGTCCCTGGGATTCTCCAGGAAAGAACACTGGACTGGGTTGCCATTTCCTTCTCCAATGCATGAAAGTAAAAAGTGAAAGTGAAGTCATTCAGTCGTGTCCAACTCAGCGACCCCATGGACTGCAGCCTGCCAGGCTCCTGCATCCATGAGATTTTCCAGGCAAGAGTACTGGAGTGGGTTGCCATTGCCTTCTCTGAATCTGGAGGCTCAGTTCAGTTCAGTCGCTCAGTCGTGTCCGACTCTGCAACCCCATGAATCGCAGCACGCCAGGCCTCCTTGTCCATCACCGTCTCCCAGAGTTCACGCAGACTCACAGTCCATTGAGTCAGTGATGCCATCCAGCCATCTCATCCTCTGTCATCCCCTTCTCCTCCTGTCCCCAATCTCTCCCAGCATCAGAGTCTTTTCCAGTGAGTCAACTCTTCGCATGAGGTGGCCAAAGTACTGGAGTTTCAGCTTCAGCATCTTTCCTTCCAAAGAAATCCCAGGGCCGATCTCCTTCAGAAGGGACTGATTGGATCTCCTTGCAGTCCAAGGGACTCTCAAGAGTCTTCAAATCTGGAGGCTAGTCCTCAACTAATTTTTTCTAGATTGCCAGGGACCCTCTTCATGAGATTAGCATCATCTAATATGTTTCAATATTTCCATGAAAAAGCATTTCTGACACAGTAGGAAAAAAATGTTTTTAAGTACAAACATTTAGCAAACTGATAAGGGTTGAATTGTTGAATCCTAAAATTCATATGCCAGAGTCCTAACCTCAGTATCTCAGAATGTGACCTTATTTGAAGATAGAATCTTTATAGAGATAATCAAGCTTCAACAAGGTCATCTAGAGTTGGTCCTAATCCAATGAGAATGATATCCTTATGAAAAGGGAAAGTCTCTAGACAGACACACATAGAGGGAAGATGATGTGAAGAAACATTAGAGAGCAGACAGCCATCTTTACAAGCCAAGGAGAAAGGCCTGGACCACATCTTTCTCTCAAAGCCTACAACGTTGGACTAAAAGGCATTAATTTCTATTGTTTAAGCCACCTAGCACACATTATTTGTTACAGAAACCCTCATAGACTAATACACAAATCAAATTTAAGGTTATTGAAAAGAAGTGAGAAATGTCTCAGGTCTTAAAACTAATGTCATCTGCATCATTTTTTGAAAATAAATATTATTATCATTCCTCTATGAACATTTTCCGTGCATGGTTTTCCTTGACTCTAAGACTCTCTTTTTTAGGCTATGTGTCCTGAAAAGAGGAACACACCTGAGCAAAGACAAGAAGGCAGATGAGACATTTAGGAAAACTGTAAGTGGCTTGGACTGTGATGAAGAGAAGGGAGGCAAAGGTAGGCAGAAACCAGAAAAATGGAGAACTTGCACATCATAAGAAAAGTAGCAGAGTCTATAGAATTTATAAGGGAGTACATTAGTTAGGTGGAGAAGGCAATGGCAACCCACTCCAGTGTTCTTGCCTGGAGGATCCCAGGGATGGCAGAGCCTGGTGGGCTGCCGGCTATGGGGTCACACAGAGTCAGACACAACTGAAGCGACTTAGCAGCAGCACCCCTTACTTAGGAGGCTTTCAGACTGTATATAATGGAATACTCAATAAAAAGTAGCTTAAACAGTATAGATTTACTAGCTGGTCTAACAAGAAGTCAAGGGGCAGGCAGTCTGGGGTTTAGGAATTCAACAAGCCAGTAGTGTTAAGGTTCTAGGTCAGTTTCTCCATGATCCTCTTGGATTTCACTAAAAAACACCGAGGGTCTGCTCAGATCTGAACATGCCCGTGTGCTATGAAAGGACAAGACTAGGGACTCTTCTTTAGTGCAACTCTGTTTACTTCAGAGGAGACCTTCATCAAAAGTCTCCTAGCCAGTTCACATCTGTATACTGTTGACAGAATTGGATGACACACCATCTGTAAACAATTATCTCAGAACTGTTATTATTCATAACATATTGGTTCTGGGACTGTACCTATTTCTTGATTAAACTACTGCCTGGTATAGGGACGAAAGTAGGGTTTAGATACCACGGGTAGAGTTGGTGAAGTGGTGTCTTTTGGAATTCGGGAAAACGCTAATAAGATTTGACTCCTCATCATTGAAATTTGGTTTCATTTAGAATTTAAAAGATCATCCATTCAGCCGTTCTCTCAAAAGATACTTTTCAAGCAGTCAGATTGCCAGACATTGTGGTAGGAGAGGTGGAAGACAGAGATGAATCAGAAAAAGATAAAAGCACTATAAATATAGAGATACATTTACAACGGAACAGTCAAGATAAGGCATGCATGAGGCTACAGGGCAATGATGCGCACAGCAAACACCTATGAAGATACAGCGTATCTGTAGTTAATTCAGGAGAACTGATTCTGAACCACTCTACACAGCTCTGCAGTTGTGGCCGTCTTGCTGGTAGTCTGAAATCGTCCATGGTGGAACAATTTATACCAAGGAAACTGGCCAACACTAAAAATTTTAATTTAAAATTTTAAAGGGCTTTTAAAATTTTTTATTTGTTTTCCCTCAGAGAGCCAGTCATTACATGTATATTTACCAGCATACCACCAGAGATAAGCAGTGATACGAGCAGATTTTTCAGGAGGAAAAGATCAATGATCTTAAACTCTAATCTCATTAGATTAAACCAATCACCAAACAGAAAAATAAATAAAGTCAAATCTGAATTCAGTTGCTGACGTTCGGCATTCACAGAATGTTCTTTAAGCTTTTCTATTCTGCTCTGCAATCTCTACCTGTGTGCACACTAAGTTGTGCTAAATAGGAAGATGGGAAGAAGTGAAAATCTTCAGGAAAACCTTTACAAGAAAGTATGTTCTCTCCAGGTTTCCTACCCATTTTGGCAAAACAGTTGTCTTGGGTTTCAGAAAGCATATTGCTAAAGAGATGTCTTCCAGCCCTTCAACTGCCTTCATATTTACACTGTCTTCTTTCTGCATGCCATCTCAGATTGTGAATTTCTTCCATATGGCACAATCTCCCCTAATGCTTCTCACAAATAGCTCTGAATACTCTGCACTGTGAGAAGGCATGGCCTCCTAGGGCCTGTGGGACCTTAAAGGTCATCTCATCTCCCTCAGTCTTTAGACAGGTCCACTTCTAAGTCAGTTTCCTAAAGAAAACAAAGAAGGTCATTTTGTGTTTGAAAACATGGTAAAGTCCATACCTTGCCTTCACTAACCTGCACTTAGGATTAACAACCAGACATGAAATTCTTCCCTAGATCAATTTAGATTTCACATTTTAGAATTCGATCTCTTATTTGCTCTCCTGTGGGGATTAGAAAACAGATGGTGACCATCCTTAGTGTAAGAGGCATTTAGACAGATGGACCTCCTTTTTCTGAAACATTTTGGGCAAATTAAATTTTATAAAATGAATTGATTTCTATTTGGGATATCCCCTGTGTGAAAGAGAATCTGTTTGGGAGGTGAAGAGTCCTCTTGTGGAGTGATTGATTATCCCCTCATTTGGGTTTTGTAAACATCAGTGTTCAGATACTGGGTTTTCTTGAAGCAAGACCTGTCTCTATGCTTAAAGATTCATTATAAATCATCTTTATAGGCTGAACAATCTGTTCTTTTTTTTTTTTTAAGCCTGCCTCATAGATATAATTTTCTTACGATTTTACTATCTGTCTTTCTAGAGGCAAACCCATATATATGTATATACATTTGTCAATATTAACAATTTTGACTAACTTGATTTATTGTCAGTGAAAGAAAAGCAATACAGGAGATGATTTTATGAAGAACTGGACTATTTCCTCAGACTGACCTGGTTGGTCAAATCAATTATTGCAATGGATGAACCTAGAATCTGTTACACAGAGTGAAGTAAGTCAGAAAAAGAAAAACAAACATCAAATATTAATGCCATATATATGGAATCTAGAAAATAAAACCTATTTGCAGGGCATGAATAGAGAAGCAGGTATAGAGAATAGACCTGTGGGCACTGTAGGGGAAGGCGAGGGTGGGACAGATTCAGGGAATAGCACTGGAACATCCATTACCATATGCAAAACAGAGAGCTAGTTGGAAGTTGCTGTTTAACACAGGGAGCTCAGCCCAGTGTGGTGTGATAACCTAGAAGGGTGGCATGGAGTGGGGGTAGCAGGGGTGGGATGGGGTGGAGGCTGGAAGGGAAGCTCAAAATGGAGAGGACAAATATATACTTATGACTGATTCACACTGTTATAAGGCAGAAACCAACACAATATTGTAAAGCAATTATCCTCCAATTAAAAAGAAAAAGAAAAAAATCAATGAGAAAACATATCAATTATAGCAGTCCAATCAGCCTATAAGAGAAATAATATTGCCTAACAGTTCACAGTCTTTTGTTTTTCATATATACCCTCTCACTGGACTCTCACAATAAACCTATAGGATGAAGAAGAAAAATATCATAAATTGTATTTTCTGACTGGGGAAGTCAATATAAGCACAGAAAGACTCACTCAGAGCAAGCTTAAGACATAGGCAACATTAGGAAGGTAATTATTGTGTTTTGTGTATCAATTATATATCAGATATTATTCCTGGGAACATATTCATTTTTATGACAACTTATGAATTATTACAATATTCATTTTACAGAGAAAGAAACTGAGATTCCAAAATGTAAAATGTATTTCCCTGTTTACATGTCTAAGATATAAAAGAGAAAGAATTTAAACTCAGGTCTATCTAACTCCAAGATGTACTACCAGTAGGCTCATTTGACCAAAGAGCCAACTGTTCTGGTAGCAGCTTCCCAATATCCAAATTGCAGTGAAGGTGATATTATTTTGGAGTCAATAATGGGCTATGAACAATGTTCTAGGTGCTGGGTGGGGATAAAGCAGTAAAAAATGCAAATTCAGTCATTGTTCTCATGGGTTCAGTTCAGTTGAGTTGCTCGGTCGTGTCCGACTCTTTGCGACCCCATGAATCGCAGCGCGCCGGGCCTCCCTGTCCATCACCAACTCCCGGAGTTCACTCAGACTCACGCCCATCGAGTCAGTGATGCCATCCAGCCATCTCATCCTCTGTCGTCCCCTTCTCCTCCTGCCCCCAATCCCTCCCAGCATCAGAGTCTTTTCCAATGAGTCAACTCTTCACGTGAGGTGGCCAAAGTACTGGAGTTTCAGCTTCGGCATTATTCCCTCCAAAGAAATCCCAGGGCTGATCTCCTTCAGAATGCACTGGTTGGATCTCCTTGCAGTCCAAGGGACTCTCAAGAGTCTTCTCCAACACCACACTTCAAAAGCATCAGTTCTTCAGCACTCAGCTTTCTTCACAGTCCAACTCTCACATCCATAAATGACCACCGGAAAAACCATAGCCTTGACTAGATGGACCTTTGTTGGCAAAGTAATGTCTCTGCCTTTGATGGGTTAACAGTCAATTAATTAATGTACATTTTAGTCATAATAATTTCATTTATCACTAAATTCTTCAGTTTATTTTAGATTAACTAAAGTAATTAGGTTTACTAATTACTAATAATTCAGTAATTACTAATTAGATTTAGTTAATCTTTAGATTACTTTGCTGCTGCTGCTGCTGCTAAGTCACTTCAGTCGTGTCTGACTCTGTGCAACCCCATAGATGGCAGTCCACCAGGCTCCCCCATCCCTGGGATTCTCCAGGCAAGAACACTGGAGTGGGTTGCCATTTCCTTCTCCAATGCAGGGAGGTGAAAAGTGAAAGTGAAGTCATTCAGTCGTATCCGACTCTCAGCGACCCCATGGACTGCAGCCTACCAGGCTCCTCCATCCATAGGTGTTTCCAGGCAAGAGTACTGGAGTGGGGTGCCTTTGCCTTCTCCGTTAGATTACTTTAGTCACATGCTAATCACCCACTCCAAGACCTGAATGTGCCATCTTGAACCATACTTCATTTATCTTCACTTGTATGTTCAATATATTGAGAGTAAGATGAGCTCTTCTCTTGTATCATGTGGTCCAAGTTATATTCCTATGCAAATGAGGAATTATCTTTAAACCAACAAGCAGATTCAAAATCCAGTTAAAATAATGAACTGAACAGATAGCAGTGCACTAACCAACTTCAACTACCTTCCAAACTACCAATGTAAAAAGCAGAAAGGATAGATAAACTGTAAATAATAAATTTAAAGTATATGGATGAGCTGGGGGATGTCAAAGTAGAAGCTGGAATTTTAATTTCTTCATTAGTTTAAGGGACCTCAAACAGTACAAAGTTAGAACTCAAGCTCCCTGCTTCCTATTCCAGGTGTCCTGGAAACATCATCTGCTTTGATTAGTGAGCACAAAAAGAATTACCTATTAAATTTCAGAACTTCAAGCTTATGCACTATGTGGGTGAGAAAGCCTGACTTTTGCACAGGTCACACAAGGCAAAATCCCATCTGATAAATAATGGGGACGGAGGAGTGTAAAACCTGGAAAACCTATGAGGCTAAGGAAGCAAGTGAAAATCTATCACACAGCTTTACTTCTATAATCCAAGCACAGGTGAAAATCCAAGCAATATAATTTTCTCTGAAGAATAATTTAAGTGCTTTAAAAGTGAATGAACATAAGAAGGAAATATACCACCAAAAGGGAGAATCAGCAAAGACAATAAGTGGAAAGAATTCTAAACTAATTAACTGAAAATAATAAACTATTAAGAGATAGCTGAAAATAAATATTTTAATTATTTATATTAATAATTTTATATTACATTATTATAAGATTTTATATTATATTACATTATATTACTTTATATTACGTTCAACTATATAAAGAAAGAATGATGTTAACAGTAGAGGAAACTAGGTGAGAGGCAGAGAGCTACTCTTTGCACTACCTTTGCAAATTATCTGTAAATCTAAAACCATTGAATTAAAAATAGTATTTTAAAAAAATGAGTGAATGAATGGCTTTATCTCTTCACGGTTATGGAACCTGAAAGTCCAAGCTCAAGATGCCACAGGATTTGGTTGCTCCTGAGGCCTCTCTTTAGTTTGCCGCCTCTTGTTGTGTCCTTGCATGACCTTGCCTCTGCACATGTGGATTCTTGTCTCTTCCTTCTCTCATAAGGAAACGAGGCATACTGGATTAGGGTCCTACCTTTATGATCTCATTTAACCTTAATTATCTTTGTAATCTGCCTGGGTTCAATCCCTCCACTGGAAAGATTCCCTGGAGAAGGGAAAGGCTACCCACTCCAGTATTCTGGCCTGGAGAATTCCAAGGACGCTATAGTCTGTGGGGTCGCAAAGAGTCAGACAAGACTGAGTGACTTTCACTTCACCTCACTTCACCTTTTAAAGCTCTGCCACCAAATAGCAACGTTAGAGATTAGGTCTTCAACATATAAAATTTGATATTATCAACAGAGGAGGGAGATTAACTTCAGAGTTTTAAACATACCTGCTTACAAGGGAACCACTGATATAGTAGAAATAGCATGTGAAACTTCTATACCAGTGGAATTGATATAAAAATGTTGGGGGGATGCTTAGAGTATTAAA
Organism: Neotragus moschatus; assembly: GCA_006410615.1. NCBI lineage: Eukaryota > Metazoa > Chordata > Mammalia > Artiodactyla > Bovidae > Neotragus > Neotragus moschatus. The sequence continues at coordinate 343,853 of SJYA01000408.1, read as the reverse complement.
ATATGGTTAAAGAAAAATGAAGAAAAGGAAAAAATGGCACTAGTATTTATAAAAACATTTAGGTCAAATATGCATGTAAAGAGTTCTAATAAAATTATTTTATGAAATATAAACATGGAAAAAGCAATATATTTAAGTTGTGCCATTATTTTATATACTATATAATTCAAAATGCATGTGTAATGAAATTCATAAATTAAATGTGTCATGCTGCCAGTAAAAACACACTAAGGAAAGTCAGCACCCCCTCATTTTTCTTTCTTTTTTTAATTAATTAATTTTTTATTGAAAGATAATTGCTTTATAGATGCCCCATTTGTTTTTATAGACCAAGTACCTCCTCATTTCTCTTCTAAACTATTAATTTTCCATTACCATCCATGACCTGATTTGGACTTATCTTTGACCCTCTTGGTTAATCTGCTATCTTTGGTATTTACTCTTCCACCCTCGGAAGAATCAGGTTAGCAGTCAGGTCTATGGATGATTTAGCCCTGACTAGTTGGTAGAAATCTACCATTTGAACTTGATTCTAGAATTCAAGCTCTCTGTCAACAATATTCAAAGTTACAGGATTTGGAAATAAGTATTCAGTTTATATTGGGTCATAATGCTGCTGAAAGCAATAGGCTTTACAATCAGAATAAGTGTGAATTCAAAGGTGGACATAAGGCAAAAGTAAAGAAGTAGTGTCCAATGTGGGGAGATGAAGTCAAGTGGAATGGGAAGTCAAGGGGGCCTTAGAAAGCATCATATGAACAAAGCTAGTGGAGGTGATGGAATTCCAATTGAGCTATTTCAAATCCTAAAAGATGATGCTGTGAAAGTGCTGCACTCAATATGCCAGCAGATTTGGAAAACTCAGCAGTGACCACAGGACTGGAAAAGGTCAGTTTTCATTTCAATCCCAAAGAAAGGCAATGCCAAAGAATGCTCAAACTACCGCACAGTTGCACTCATCTCACATGCTAGTAAAGTAATGCTCAAAATTCTCCAAGCCAGGCTTCAGCAATATGTGAACCGTGAACTTCCAGATGTTCAAGCTGGTTTTAGAAAAGGCAGAGGAACCAGAGATCAAATTGCCAACATCCACTGGATCATGAAAAAAGCAAGAGAGTTCCAGAAAAACATCTATTTCTGCTTTATTGACTATGCCAAAGCCTTTGACTGTGTGGATCACAATAAACTGTGGAAAATTCTGAAAGAGATGGGAATACCAGACCACCTGACCTGCCTCTTGAGAAACCTGTATGCAGGTCAGGAAGCAACAGTTAGAACTAGACATAGAACAATAGACTGGTTCCAAATAGGAAAAGGAGTATGTCAAGGCTATACATTGTCACCCTGCTTATTTAACTTATATGCAGAGTACATCATGAGAAATGCTGGGCTGGACGAAGCACAAGCTGAAATCAAGATTTCTGGAAGAAATATCAATAACCTCAGATATGCAGATGACACCCCCCTAATGGCAGAAAGTGAAGAGGAACTAAAAAGCCTCTTGATGAAAGTGAAAGTGGAGAGTGAAAAAGTTGGCTTAAAGCTCAACATTCAGAAAACAAAGATCATGGCATCTGGTCGCATCACTTTATGGGAAATAGGTGGGGAAACAGTGGAAACAGTGTCAGACTTTATTTGTTTGGGCTCCAAAATCACTGCAGATGGTGACTGCAGCCATGAAATTAAAAGACACTTACTCCTTGGCAGAAAAGTTATGACCAACCTAGATAGCATATTAAAAAGCAGAGATATTTACTTTGCGAACAAAGGTCCATGTATTCAGGGCTATGGTTTTCCCAGTGGTCAGGTATGGATGCGAGAGTTGAACTGTGAAGAAAGCTGAGCACCGAAGAATTGATGCTTTTGAAGTGTGGTGTTGGAGAAGACTCTTGAGAGTCCCTTGGACTGCAAGGAGATCCAACCAGTCCACTCTGAAGGAGATCAGCCCCGGGTGTTCTTTGGAAGGAATGATGCTAAAGCTGAAACTCCAGTACTTTAGCCACCTCATGTGAAGAGTTGACTCATTGGAAAAGACTCTGATGCTGGGAGGGATTGGGGGCAGGAGGAGAAGGGGACAACAGAGGATGAGATGGCTGGATGGCATCACCAACTCGTTGGATATGAGTTTGAGTGAACTCCAGGAGTTGGTGATGGACAGGGAGACCTGGTGTGCTGCGATTCATGGGGTCGCAAAGAGTCGGACATGACTGAGCGACTGAACTGAACTGACTGGATGTGGGGAGAAAATCAGTACTTTCCAAAGAAAAAATAAAATTAGACTCAATCTCTTGAGAGATTTTTTGAAACCACAAATGAAAATAAGACAGGTCATCTTTTAGCTTTTCATATTGACAAAGGCTTAAAAGATCACTTCTATAATGTTTTGACAAGGTGTGGCATACTTCAGCAGATACCAACTAGCTAGTCAGTGCAGGTGATTCTTTCCTCTGATGTAAACAGCTATGTTACATTTCCTTTTTGCATATAGGTGCCATTTGACAAAGTATTGAATAATGATATATAGCAAAAGTAATATATGCCACTTCTAGGCCAGGCTCACAACAGCCCCTATGTACATATACCCTCTTCTTTCTCTAACTGTGGACTGGATTTAGAAGGCTATGGAGATTTTGGTAGCCATATATGAAAATTGACAGATGCCATCAACCTGGGTCTCAGTAACTACATGATCTCTCACTATGAAATCCTCCATGAGATAAACTTTACATAAACAAGAAACACATTTTCCTTTTTGTTAAGCCACTAAGATTTGTGTTTTTCAGTTTAAACAGCTAACATTGCCCTTAACAAATGGATATGTTATAGATGGGAATACAAATTAATAATAAATAAAAAGGGAGATATGGCAATGTGCACACCATTCCTGACCCAAGAATTTCACATTTAGACGTTGATCATAAGGAAATAATCAGATAAATGTAAATGACGTATGTATAAGGATATTCATTTAGGCATTATTTATAATATAAATGCAAAGATAAAAGTAAGTTAATTTAGTTTCATAGAGAATTAGCTAAAATGTCACTGTATTCATATGTATATTTCCTCATTTATTTAGCAGATCTTAAGTATATGGCATGTAACACCCACAGTGATGGATACTAGGCAACAGTATTCTAGTATACCTTATCTTTGTACAGGATACTGAAACTTATAGTTTAGAAAATAAGATAGACATTTACAATTTAATTTTAAAATTTGAGTTATAGTTAGTTGTCATAAAAGGAAAAGTATGGTATGCTATGAAAGCTCATAATAGTAAACATGTAATCTATGCTGTTGGTCAAGAAAAACTTCCTATATTACCAAATATGCCATAAAAACAGTGGTGATGAATAAAAATGATCTGAATTTCCCAGTAGTATTTCCTACCCTCCATTAACCATGCTTTTAACTTATTTGAATAAATAAAATTTTAATAGAAAAATAGAGAATGGAGATGAAATAATGAAATTTTTTCTTTTAATATTTCATGTATTAATTTATTTAATTATATACATTATAGTGCATTATGCAAAGTAATAAACTACATTAGAAGTAATGCTTTGTTCCACTTGATATTCATGGAATACCAAGTCAGCCTACCTGGGACTGAATCTTAGCCCTGTCACCTTGTCATAACTTTTAATGTAAATATTTCGTCACCTAATTGGTAAAATAGTGATAATAACAATTACTATTTCCAAAGTTACATGGAGATTTAGTTTTGAAAATAAGTGTTTAGGAAAATTACATGGCATATGATAGGTGCCAAGTAAATAAATAAATGTTCACTGTTACTATTAGATTCTATATATGCATTCTACACACTAATAGCTTGGCTATCAATAATGACTAATATTTTGGTTATAATGTGAAATCATCTAACAGGAATTTCATTTTTGCCTTAAGTTATGTGAGACTGTTTTATAACCATAATATGCTGTCACTATAATTTTCACTCCAGATAATAAATACCTATTTGCATAACATTCAGTTAGTTTTAGTTCATTTACCCTGCAAGGTTACTTTCATTATCTGTGCAATGAAGCAACTTAACTATAGTGTTCTTTCTTCTCTACCTTTCTCCTTTCCCTACTTCCTTTTCATTTGATGCAATGTTTCTTTTTATCAAAGAAAGAACTATTTATTGTATGTGTGTGTTTTAGTCNATTTGAAAAGACCCTGATGCTGGGAAAGATTGAAGGTGGGAGGAGAAGGGGTCAACAGAGGATGAGATGGTTGGATGGAATCACCAACTCGATGGACATGGGTTTGGGTGAACTCCAGGAGTTGTTGATTGATAGGGAGGCCTGGCGTGCTGCGGTTCACGGGGTCGCAGAGAGTCAGACACGACTGAGCGACTGAACTGAACTGAATCTGTATCTCATTTGCATAATATAATTTTGATATCACATGACCATGATATCTCATTTGCATGTCAACCAAATGTTTCTTTTCAGCAGGATTGCTATTTGTATTGAATTTGAATTGCAGTCTTTGAGCAATTACTTGAATATTCCATTGTATTCACCCTATTATTTCATACACACAAACAGTAACTGAAAACCAAAGTGCTAACACTAGTGGCAAGGCAACTATGAGAAACGGAAATGGAACGGCTGGAAGAAAAGGGCAAACTCAATCTCATTTGTATCTCAAGATATTTCCGGTACTGAATTATTCACTCAATTATTAGGGAAAGTTAATTTCCTGACCTGCTAGAAATAGATTTTTATCAAAAAGGAAAGAATACCAACATACAATATATAGACACTCTTAAAAATTACAAATTGAATACTGGCCTAAAAAATTCTATTGATTTAAATGCAGTCTTTAAAAAATGATGATTGCGGTACGGTGTTTAAAATACTCTTGTATGGATGCAGAAAATAAACTTATGGCTACTGCAGGAGAGGGATAAATCAGGAGAGTGGGACCGTCATATATACATTATTATAAGTTAAAGAGATAACTATTACTAATAAGGACCTACTCTGTAGCACAGGGAACTCTACTCAATACTCTGTAACCACCTAAATGGGAAAAGAATCCAAAAAAAGAGTGAATACATGTGTATGTATAACTGATTCACTTTCCAGTACAGCAGAAATACAACACTATAAATCAACTATACAACAATAAACATTTTAAAAAGATACTCTTATATGGGGGATAAATTAGGAGTTTGGGATAAACATACACACACTAATACATATAATATAGATAATCAACAAGGACCTATTGTATAGCACAGGGAACTAAACCAAATATTTTATAAAAACCTTTAAGGGAAAAGAATCTGAAAAGGAATATATAACTGAAGCACTCTGCTGTACACCTGAAACTAACATCACACCATAAGTCAACTATATTTCAACTAAAAAAATGAAAAATACTTTGAATCAAAAGAAGACTGGCTTTCAACTTTCTCTTTTAGGTTTTTCAATAAAGTTGACATTGATACCATCAACTTCAGCAGTACCACCTTACTTCAATCTAATTACCATTGGTAAAACCTTCCTAACATTAAAATATATTTGATCAAGACTTTCCTGGCAGTCCAGTGCTTAGGACTCTGCCTTCCAATGCAGGGGGTGAAAGTCTGATCCCTGGTTGGAAAGCTAAGATCCCACATGACTTGGGGCTGAAAAATCAAAACATAAAAAAAAAAAAGAAGCAATACTGAAATAAATTTTAAAACTTAAAAAAATTATTAAATATATATTTGCTCAGTAATAAATATGTTAAATAAAATGAAGGAACCTGAATTTTATGGTGAGATTTACTTTTTGAATTGTTTTCTCTCTTTAAATTGTTTAACCTACATTTTGATATCCTAAATCATTATGAAATGTTGAGCTTCTAGTAAAAAAGATTTGTCAACGAGTAAAAGTACACATATATTCCTTTTTCTAAAGCCCACAAAAATGGGGGAAGAAAAATTTGAAAGAAAATTCAATTTTCAAGAAATCTAAGCAGCAGCTAAATGAGATGGCTGAATGGCATCACTGACTCAATGGACGTGAGTTTGAGTGAACTCCAGGAGATGGTGATGGACAGGGAGGCCTGGCGTGCTGCGATTCATGGGGTCACAAAGAGTCGGACACGACTGAGCGACTGAACTGAACTGAAGATGCAAGTGATAAAGAGTAATTAGCTGACACAGTGAAATCTGGATCAAATCCAATTCCTCAATAGGGTATGACTGTTTCTGAAAAGGAAAGGCTCTTGGATACCCAAACAATTACTCATCACTCAGGACCAAAGGGTCAGGCAGAAAAAAGGAAGGTCTGCGTATGTCATGTCAGTCCCATTCCTTATGGACAAAGCCGAAAGAGGAACTGGACTCGTAGAAGTGGTTGGTGGAAGTTTTAGGGCAGCTATAAGAAGTTCTTCATTTTTCATAGTGGAAAGTCAAAAGATACCTAATAAAACTGGTGATGAGTTTAGTTTAAAAGACAAAATAGAGCTGACATGCTCCTTTCAGAAATGAAAAGTAGGTGTATGAATCCACAATCGTAAAAGATTTCTCAGTGCTTTCCTGGAACTCATTGTTGGTGTTACACAGTTCACTAATGTTTTAATGAGTAGCTTACTCACTACAAAGAATAGGATGAAAGGATTATCATGAAGCCAGTAAGAATGAAACAGAGTTACACAGATTATGGAAAACTATGGGCATCGTGGAATGACGTCCACTGTATTCTAAAATGAATCTCAGATCTCAGAAGACCTGTAACTGATCAACTATAGTAACTAGTTGGTTTTAAACTAAATAGGAATGAGAGAAATCAGAACAGTGGTTTCCTAGTATGGAGGGCAGAATGCAGAGAATTTTCTGGTGATGGAAATGGTGTATATCCTGATGGGGGTGAGTCCTGACTATATAGTTGTATGAATTTAGCAAAACTCGGCACACTTAAGTAAGACTCCTCCATTTACTAATGCAATGTCCTCTTAACAAAAATATACAATAAGGAGTTTACAGACTCAATTTTTAACTGCAAAAGTAATACGTGTTTACAGTAAAAAAAATAAAATAAACCAGAAATGTTACAATTAGAGCCTCTTCTTACCTAGTTTCTCCCAACCTCCTCAGAATTAAGCACTCAGAATTAATCCCTGTCAACAGTTGAGTATATTATACCCTCCAGACTTTTTTCTGTGTGTAAATAAATATACACAAATCTGTAGTATTTAATTGCAAAAGAAATGTGATTATCCTACACAGAGCATCATGCTTTGCGTATTTAAGTAATTGTAAATATCATCATTTATTTGTACATATAATTCTCCATATTAAAGGCTATATTTGACCACTAAATTATCAATACTTAAAAGCTTTAACAAAATGAACTTTTTTATGTTTATTCCTACTCTTAGAGGTACTAAAATTTTTTTATCACAATTAGGGATTTAAAAATGCTCTTTGGGAACAGAATTCCCATTATAACATGAAAGCTTTTTTTTTTTTTTTCTTTTTTAAACACATGCCTTCCAAACACAGTATCTCTTCTATTTAGCTGTGCTTAGTTGCTCAGTCGTGTCCAACTCTTTGCGACCCCATGGACTATAGCCCGCCAGGCTTCTATGTCCATGGAGATTCTCCAGGCAAGAATACCAGAGTGGGTTGCCATTCCCTTCTCCAGGGGATCTTCCCCACCCAGGGATCAAACCCAGGTCTCCAGCATTGCAGGCCGATTCTTCACTGTCTGAGCCACCAGTGAAGCCCAAGAATACTGGAGTAGGTAGCCTATTCCTTCTCCAGGGGATCTTCTCAACCCAGGGATGGAACTGGAGTCTACCACATTGCAGGATTCTTTACCAGCTGAGCTATCATGGTAGCCCGTTCTACTCAGAGAATACAGTAATTTAACATCATTGTGAATCAATAAAATTTTACAAATATATCAATTATGAAAATAGGAAACACTGTTGCTTTGTATTTCTGTTGTAGCCCCAAAAAAGTTTTAATTTAGCAGTGGAATCTCTTAAGATATACAAGTAAACACATGTCTTAGGGAATGAAAAAAAAATCAATCACCACTAAATGGAACTAATATGCTTTCCTTTCAAGATAGCTGAGTCCATTCCCAGTGTTCTTTTGCAGTATTTTCCATGACAGACAATGTAGTCAACATCTATCAAGTTTGTGAATTCCTATCTAAATATACTTGCTAACAGAGAAACTTAGTACTATCACCAAACATCAAAAAAAAAGAACCTGTGACAAATTTTTATTTATAAGAATACAATTTGAAAATGAAATAGTTACAAACCTAGGTCCAATAACAGGAATAAGTAAGACATCCTGAAGGTCTGGATGCTGAAGAATAGGAAAACTTAATCCATTAAACTGCTGTTGAAAATAAACACAGAGGATTACAAAGCAATCAACACACTGGGTAAATTTCAAATTACAGAGCTTTTCAGTGTCATTACCTAACAGAGCATAAAGTTTGATTTAGGGTTACTTTCATTTTTTTCCATGGGATACTACAAAAAAAAAAAAANATCACTGACTCGATGGGCGTGAGTCTGGGTGAACTCCGGGAGTTGGTGATGGACAGGGAGGCCTGGCGTGATGCGATTCATGGGGTCGCAGAGAGTCGGACACGACTGAGTGACTGAACTGAACTGAACTGATGTGGGGGATGGGAAGTGAGTGGTTCATTAGAGACATTTTGAGTTTGAGATATACAAACATACAAGCCATCAGAGTGTTTTTGTCTAAATGAACGATTTGAATATATTGGTCTAGAGATCAGAAGAGAGATCTGAGTTGAAGATAGACATTTGAAATTTATCAGCATTTACATCATAACTTAAACCACAAGATTAGGTGAGTTTGTACATGTATACTGTAAGAAGGAAAGAGGGCCTGTGGCAGAACCCTGTGGACAACATTTAAAGCAGAGGTTCTTAATTNAGATCAGAAGAGAGATCTGAGTTGAAGATAGACATTTGAAATTTATCAGCATTTACATCATAACTTAAACCACAAGATTAGGTGAGTTTGTACATGTATACTGTAAGAAGGAAAGAGGGCCTGTGGCAGAACCCTGTGGACAACATTTAAAGCAGAGGTTCTTAATTTTCACACTGTATCTGAATCACCTAATGAGCTTTCTAAAAATATGATATCCAGGCTCCACTCTCCAGGGATTGTGATTCAAGTTAGTTTTCATGTATCCTAAGATATCTATGTTTCAAAAGCTCCCAGGGTGACTCAGCCACAGTTTCAGAATCATTGATGATGAAGAGAGCACAAAGGAGAATAATAATCAGTGAGATAGGAGGAAAACTGTTTTGTGTCTCCAAGGTGAAGAAACAGCTGGGTCAAAAGCTGATGAGAAATAATGAAAAATAATGATTAAAATGTCTTTGAATTCACTAATATAAATATGAATTAATGACCTAAATTAATGGTCGTGGAAGCCTAGTTGCTGTAATTTAGTGGTAAGTGAGGAGTAGAGAAAAGGAGACAGTGGAGACTGATGTCTCCACTCTTATATGAAGTTTGATTGTAAAAAGGAGGAGGAAAAAGAAAGGGTACTAGCTGGAGAGAGCAGAGCTTGAGGTTGAAGGAGGGCTCTTGCTATAATGGGAGTGACTTCTGCATGTTTAACTGCTAAGGGTAATAGAATGAACATATTAGCAACAGAAATGAGACTTTGAAACCAGAACTCAGAGACATACCTTTCCATTCTAAGAGGAGGGAAAAGGAAATGTTGGAAATCTGTGAATATTAGCTTTTAGTATAATCTAAGGAAAAAGATTTTTTTTTTCCTGTTAAACAGCACTTTATGTGATTAGTTGGGTGTGAGGGATGAGATGGTAAAGGCAGAGTTTTTAGAGAAGTGATGAATGTTTGAAATAATCACTATGGAGGATGAGAGAGCTAAAGGGGAAAAGCTAATAGGATTACCAGGCATCACTGAGGCCCAAATTCAGGATGCTAACCAAGGATTTATGGTGGCCACTATCTATAGAGTTTTATATTTTGTAATTTTTCTCTTGAAGCACTCAGGAACCCAGATATGATGGGAGGACAGTGTGACAGGGAATTGAATATATTGACAGGTGAGTGGTTTAAGTGATGTACAATGCAATAAAGGCAGAGTAGAGAGGCCAGTAAGAGAAAAGACAAAATATAGAAAGTAGTCAGTGAAGTCCTCTCCAATTTTTTAACACATACCACCAGTGTATACATGTATTATAAATTTATCCTTTTAACTTCTGTGCTTATGTACTTTATATAAAGCTTATTAAAAGTACATTAAATTATACCAGTATTATATATACCTTATATGTTCTGTAAAACCATACATTATAAAAATATAAAGTGTAAATAACTAAAAGATTAAGAAGTTCTAATACTTTGATCCTGTACTCTACACTTCCTACTTCAGGGATGACTTGCCTTGAGAATCTATGTATATTAGATTGTAATTAGAAGAGAATGCTGGAATGTTGAGGGTGGATCATGATTAGAGAGTAATACAGAACGTTTAAATATATTATTTGAAGCTAGAGCATTAATGATATCTGGGGCATGTCCATGGAAAGAGATAGTAGATTGAGTCACTAAGAAAAATCAAGAAAGGAAAGATATGTACAGAGTCATTAAATGCAGCACATATTGGTTACTCTGGTTGACTGCAACTTTTGGGTAAAAGGAAAAGTCTATGAACCAGGTGCCAAAGGATAAAAAAAACAGAGAGGGGTTTTTGAAGAGGTAGTTATCTAGTAGATGACAACGAGGAAGAAGGATAAATACAAAAGCTTACAAAAAGCATGGACTTGTGCTCCTTGAAGAGACTTATTGTACATAAGACTACCTCCAGTAGACAGTAAATGCTGAAAGATGTCCCTGACTCAAAAGTGATTCGTTACTGGGTAATTTGTTTAATGAAAGAAGTCCCTCATTTCCATTAATAACTCTAGGGAGGCATAAAGTGATTCGTATTCCTGATTTAATTGTTATAATTATATCAATACTTAGTTTAAATCAGCACTAAGGAATGGAAACAAAAGCTTCCAAAAATTGGCGCGTAATTTTGTAATCTTTAGTCAGATGTCCTTGTTTTTTCTCCAGAAAATTGGAATCCATCTTAAGCTTTTGTCAATTCATGAATGTGTTTATATGGTAGTTTTTATAATGATATTATTTCATGTAGATTGTTTTAATGAATGAAAAGAATAAAATATATGAAATCAGTACTATCTAGAAATCTGCCAGGTTTATGATCCTAAGTATGGAGCATTTTTTTTATTTATTTACTTTTTAATTGAAGAATAATTGCTTTACAGAATTTTGTTGTTTTTTGTCAAACCTCAACATAAATCAGCCATAGATATACATATATCCCCTCCCTTTTGAACCCTCCCCGGCCTCTCCTCCCTATCCCACCAGTATGGGGCATCTTTAATGGCAGACCTCAGTAAATTAGGAGATTTTGAATTTCTGGTTGTTATCATGAAGGTCTTACAGGCCAGGATGACTTGAAATGAGAGTATGTATCAAAAGATATGGGTAAAACAGACAGAGGGAGACCTGAGTCTGATTTGCAGAGTTTTCTGAAACCAGAATGGAGACTTTTATTTCTGAAATTTATCAGACTACCTGAAATCTTTGGTATATTTGGGATGCCCTGAATTAGGAAAGAATCATTTGAAAAGCTGCTAACTTTTCCTTGTGTCTTTGTTCATTCCTGTCTAACCAACTATAATTTCTGAATATCTGGTTTTTCTAATTTTCCAATGTCTTCCCTTGCAGTCCATGTGCAGGATAGAGGCAGAAAGGAGTGTTCATTCACTCATATTCTCATTCATCAAACTAACTTTTTATAGATTATCAATCACTACTTGATGCTGGGTGAAAATTAAAGTCGCTCAGTCGTGTCCGTAGTCCATGGAATACTCCAGGCCAGAATACTGGAGTGAGTAGCCTATCCCTTCTTTAGGGTATCTTCCCAACCCAGGAATTGAACCAGGGTCTCATGCATTGCAGGCGGATTCTGTACCAGCTGAGCTATGCTGGGTATGCAGTACTAAATCAGAAAGTTTATATCCTCAAGGAGCTTACAGACTGGTAGAATGGAGAGATAAATAACTGGAATATAATGCGATAAACTTGGAGAAGGAAATGGTAACCCACTCCAGTATTCTTGCCTGGAGAATCCCGTGGACGGAGGAGCCTGGTGAGCTAGAGTCCATGGGGTCGCAAAGAGTCGGACATGACTGAGCAACTTCACTTTCACTTTAATGAGATAAACTAACCATAGGTCTGTCTAGTCAAGGCTATGGTTTTTCCCGTGGTCATGTATGGATGTGAGAGTTGGACTGTGAAGAAGGCTGAGCGCCAAAGAATCGATGCTTTTGAACTGTGGTGTTGGAGAAGACTCTTGAGAGTCCCTTGGACTGCAAGGAGATCCAACAGTCCATTCTGAAGGAGATCAGCTGTGGGATTTCTTTGGAAAGAATGATGCTAAAGCTGAAACTCCAGTACTTTGGCCACCTCATGTGAAGAGTTGACTCATTGGAAAAGACTCTGATGCTAGGAGGGATTGGGGGCAGGAGGACTTTGGCCACCTCATGTGAAGAGTCGACTCATTGGAAAAGACTGATGCTAGGAGGGATTGGGGTCAGGAGGAGAAAGGGACGACAGAAGATGAGATGGCTGGATGGCATCACTGACTCAATGGACGTGAGTCTGAGTGAACTCTGGGAGTTGGTGATGGACAGGGAGGGACAGGGAGGCCTGGCATGCTGCAGTTCATGGGGTTGCAAAGAGTTGGACACGATTCAGCGACTGAACTGAACTGAACTGAACCATATTCTAATAGAGTGGGCTCCTAAACCCATTCCTTAACAGTTAGATTAGTCTTCCATGTGACATTTCATGTAAGATCTAAGACCTTTGAGGAAAGCAGGAGTTTGCCACTGATGATTAGAGTGAGTATTGGGTCACAGAGGAGGATGAATGCTCAGGCTCAGGGAATAGAACAGAATGTCCCTAAGGCAAGAGAAAGCCTTATAAGAACCATATAACTGGGAAAATTGGTTCAGAAGTTAACCTCCCCTTGTATTCCCCATCTCCATCATCAGAGCTATATATTCAGATTTTCATACAAGTACAATCCTGTACAAATAGTCCTCTATAAATACCTTCAATGCCAGAGTCTCAAACTTACATGTATAGAAGTACCTTATTCCAGTTATCTAATGCTGCATAACAAATGACCCAAAACTAATTGGTTAAAACATCCATTTATCATACTCACAGATTCTTGGTCAGATTTTCACACAGGGCATAGTAGGAATGGTTTTTGTCACTTCCATGATGTTTGAGGTCCAACTTGAGGATTTACTCTGAGGAGTAAAATCATCTGCATCCTTGTTCATTCACCTTTTTTAGCTGTTAATTCTGGATGTTGGCTGGGGGATTAATTCTGCTCTAAAAGGGGCACTTTGTATGGTCTCCTCCTGGGCTAATTTGAGCTTCTTCATAGCATGGTGACCAGGACTCAAAAGCAAGTGTCTCAAGAAGAAGAAAACAGGTAGGAGTTTCACACTTTTTATGACCTAACCTGAGGTGACCTCATCTTTACCATATTCTGCTTGTTGGAACAGTCATGGGCTTATGTGAAGAGAAGGGAAAATAACATCTATCTCTCAGTGGGAGAGGCGTCAGTCACATTGTAAGAAGAGAATGTGGGAAAAGATTGATTTATTGATTAGCATCTTTGGAAAGTACAATCTTTCATTTTCCTCACTTGATGTTCACAATTAAGAAAAAAATCTACATTCTACTGCACCAGTAGCAGTCACTAGTTGTCCTGTATAGCTTAACTGTTGGTTACTCATCCATGATATCTTTATTACTTTTGAGATATTTTATAAATAGTAGTAGCTCCATCTGCCTAATAAGTGCAAAAGCAGAAAAGAAAGCTAGATATAGTACAAAGAAAGATCAACAAAGTCTTAAAATTAAAACAGTGATAAAACTGTAACTACTGTTTGTATGCTGTCATTATAAACATATAAATAAACAGAATTAAATGTACATCCTTTTGGAAATAAAATAATTTTAAGTAAAGGAATTTCAGTACCACTTTGCCATCTATGTAAGCTTGCTAGTTAGATTGGAGAGTTTGGGGTTGCTTTTTTTTAAAAGCCTTACTTTATTTCACTATACTGACTACTAGCCTCAGCTATAATATGAACTGAATACTAAACTTCTTAAAAATTGTTTCCAGTAAAAATACATGTTAAAAAATTTCAACTATTAACTCATTACATTACTCTTTGTTTTTCTTCGTTTGGCCTTGATTTTCCCATGTGTAGATTAGTCTTACATGTGCGTTTCTGTGTGAGGTATTGTGTGTATACATGTGTCACATGTGCATATGTAGACACACACAAATATGTTGAACGGTGCCTATATATATAAAATACATAACCATAAACACAAATCAAGCCCTTTCTTATTTTACTTACCTATGTTAACCACTCACAGTCTTCAAATTTAAAGTGATCCAGGGAGGCCAGAATTAAATTAGAAGGAAAATTTTTTAAAGTCGTGTATCTGTTCTTGGTTTCAACTTTGCTGTTCTAATCCATCCCATCCTCCTTCCTTCTGCCTCAGAAGTATTGTAGGAATAAGGTTGATCTGGGCATGAAGTTAAATAACATAGTGCTTTTATCTACTTTAGCAAAATCTCTGAGTCACCTAAGAAATACCTCCACATCTACTTTGATTTTAAAAAAAAAGCAGAGTTGCAAATGATAATGTCCACTATTTTAGTGCTGTACATTTAATACTTCATTTAATACTCGGAAGAGTATATGTTATTCCCTCTATTTCAAGGAAAAAAAGGCAAAGCCTAGAAGAAATAAAGTAGCTTGTCTGTTGCACATCTGTGGCATCATGGATACAGTAAGATTCTAGGCCAAATCTGTTTGTTTCCAAATGCCGAGTTCTTTCAATAAAATATTAGTACCTGTAGTTTTTTCTGGACTGTTTCTCAGCTGAATATTTTAACTTTGATGTAACATTTATATGAGTAATCAGAATTGCTTAGTTTATTCAGCTAGCTGAACATATAAACCTGGATTCTTTGTGAGATTCCCTGGTAGCTCAGCTGGAATCTACCTACAGTGTAGGAGACCCTGGTTCGATTCCTGGGTCGGGAAGATCAGCTGGAGAAGGGATAGGTTCCCACTCCAGTATCCTTGGTCTTCCCTGGTGGCTCAGGCATTTACAAAGCAGAAGATTTACAAGAACAGAACATTGGCCCTACTGGGAGCTCACAGTCTGTTCATTGCTAAATCAAAGAAATTTTAAGGCCCTTGTTATGACCAAAAAAGTATACAGAAGAAATTATGAAAAGCGTAATTTATGTCAAAAAAGACTAGAACATTCTTAGTCACCAGGGGAAAAATTTATTCAGAATATAAGTTCCTATAAGAAAATATAACATTCTGTGAGAAATCAGACTGTTACCTTAGAGTAAATTCGTCATATATCCATGTAAGCAGCATAAAGAAAATAAAATTATGTTATTCACTTATATTATTTTTTTCTTTATTAAACCAAAGCTGAACACAGTCCCAGCTGTGTTGCTACTTACTGCTTGATCTTTCTATTATTTTGCTTTCCATCAGGAACTTTTTTCCTCTTTAGTGTAACAGATATCCCTAATTGTGGGGTTGCATTTCTTACTGAGGTCAAAATTAATATAATTGAAAATATTACAGCTTTGAAACTATTTAATATTTAACTTAGTGGTTCAAGAGTAAATACTACTGGAGTCATAGAAAAGAGAAATAGTGGTATAAGAAACAATTACCATGGGAAGAAGAACCAATAGTGGCTCTTGTTAAGGGAACCTTTTCAGGAAAACACAACCTGTTGGTGTTCTGATACATGCTACATGCTAAGGTGGCAAATTAGTCCATGGAATATTTTGGAATGGCATTCAGTGAAGTGCCCTTTCTTTGTTCTAGACAAGGGATAGGCCCAGCTATTCCATCCCATCATAGATTGCTTGGCTTCTTAGAATTTCTAACTGTACATGGAAAACTGAAACAAGATGGGCATGATTTTTTTTTTAATTCATTGTAAACTAATCAAACATGAACCTCTAAAGTTTGATTGCAAAATAAATTTAAGATGTTTGTCAGAAGAATAATTCAAATACATTATGTAATTTATATTATTAGAGTTCTTTTTTAGCGTTATCATTGTTGTTTCGCAGTTGCTCACTCCTGTCTGACTCTTTGCCTGGACTGTACCATGCCAGGCTTCCCTGTCTTTCAACATCTCCTGGAGTTTGCTCAAACTCATGTCCATTGAGCCAGTAGTACATTCAACCATCCCGTCTTTTGTCATCCCCATCTCCTCCTGCACTCAAGCTTTACCAGCATCAGGGTCTTTTCCAGTGAGTCTGCTCTTTGCATCAGGTGGCCATAGTGTTGAAGCTTGAGCTTCAGCGTCAGTCCTTCCAGTGATATTCAAGGTTGATTTAGGATTGACTGGTTTGCTCTCCTTGCTGTCCACTGTCCAAGGGACTCAAGAGTCTTCTCCAGCACCACAATTCTAAAGGATCAGTGCTTCGGCACTCGGCCTTCCTTATGGTCCAATTCTCACATCTGTACATGACTACTGGAAAAGCCATAGCTTTGTCTACACAAACTTTTGTCGACAAAATGATGTCTCTGCTTTTTAATATTCTGTCTAGTTTTATCACAGCTTTTCTTCCAGGAACAAGCGTCTTTTAATTCCTGGCTGTAGTCACCGTCCACAGTGATTTTGGAGCCTAAGAAAATAAACTCTGTCACTGTTTCCACATTTTCTCCATCAGTCTACCATGAAGTGATGGGACCAGATGCCATAACCTTAGTTTTTTGAATGTTGAGTTTTTAAGCCAGCTTTTTCACTCTCCTCTTTCACCTTTATCAGGAGGCTCTTTAGTTTCGCTTTGCTTTCTGCCATAAAAATGGTGTCATCTGCATGTCTGAGGTTATTGATATTTCTCCTGGAAATCTTGATTCCAGCTTGAGCTTCCTCCAGCCTGGCATTTTGCATGATTTACTCTGCATACAACCTTGACAAATTCGTTTCCCAATTTTGAACCAGTCCATTTTTCCAAGTCCATCTCTAACTGTTGCTTCTTGACCTGCGTACAGGTTTCTCAGGAGGTAGGTCAGGTGGTCTGGTATTCCCATCTCCTTAAGCATTTTCCACAGTTTGTTGTGATCCACATAGTCAAAGCCTTTAGCATAGTCAATGAAGCAGAAGTAGATATTTTTCTGGAATTCCCTTGCTTTTTCTATGAGCCAGTGGATGTTGGCAATTTGATCTTTTTAGCATTATTCAATACTAAAGTTAAAATCCTGCTTTTTATGAAATAATTTTTGTGACAAATGCCATGCTTGAACAATGTAATATAACATATGCATGGTGAGGGTGTAAGAAGTAATGTGAGGAACTGTGGCAGTAATGGCCTCATTTCCTTCTTCTCAAATGGCCCACCTTCTCCATTCTCCCTGCTGCTGCTGCTGCTAAGTCGCTTCAGTTGTGTCTGACTCTGTGCGACCCCAGAGACGGCAGCCCACCAGGCTTCCCCATCCCTGGGATTCTCCAGGCAAGAACACTGGAGTGGGTTGCCATTCCCTTCTCCAATGCATGATAGTGAAAAGTGAGAGTGAAGTTGCTCAGTCCTATCCAACTCTTAGCAATCCCATGGACTGCAGCCTACCAGGCTCCTCCATCCATGGGATTTTCCAGGCAAGAGTACTGAAGTGGGGTGCCATTGCCTTCTCCCTGGCTAACTCTAATTTCTTCTCTACTGTGCAGCTTAGAAGTCGTTCCTTTTAGGGACATTCTCTGATCTTTTCATTTTTACATTAGATATACCTCCTCTGTGATCTGTAGTACTCTGTGTACACCCAGGTACTTCTGTTTCTCTCTCTTCCTCACTGGATTGTAAAATTGTGAGATTCACTGTTGTTCATCTTTGTATCCTCAACATCTGTACCTGTGCCTCATACCTGTTAGGCACTATCATCTTTGTTGAGTAAACACAAACATGGAAAGATGAATATGAATATATTCACATGCATTTTATGAAAACACAATTATACAAGGTTATGTTTCAGGAGGAAAAATGTATTAACTCATTACCCATGAAACATTCTGTCATTATGCTTCCTCATCCCATTTGGGGATATTATTTTTGTTCCTTTGTATATTTAACCTACCTGCTGTGCTGTGGTAGGTTGCTTCATTCATGTCTGACTATTTGGGACCACATGGACTGTAGCCCAGTCAGGCTTCTCTGTCCATGGGATTCTCTAGGCAAGAATACTGGAGTGGGTTGCTGTGCCATCCTCCAGGGGATCATCCCAACCCAGGGATCTGACCCTTCTCTCTTAAGTCTCCTGCATTGGCAGGACTCTTTACCACTATCAGTGCCTGGGAAGCCCTATTTAACCTATAGTACCAAACAAAAAATAGCTACTGCGTAAATTACATTTTGTTATTTTGTCAGTAAGTTTTTAACACACAATTGAGTTTTTAAAAATCTAAAATTTTTCAGCACTTTTAATTTGCAGTTGTATTATTTTGTGGCCATTTTTCCTCCGAAAGAATGTGTCATTAAATATTTAGTGGATGCAGAAGCAAAATAAGATTTGCCTTAAGGAGAAAATTTGATCTTGTGGAAGATTCTTTGGAATTTATCTATTTTTTAAATTAGGGCTTTCTGATTTTAATATAAAATTGAGTGAATAGTATTTATAGTTTTTGTAACACGTTAGTGTTCACACATTGCCTTATATACTTTTTAATCTTCAAATTAAATTTCTTGTGAGGCAGTAGTATAATATGAAATAATTTAATAGGATGTCATAAGTGAACTAAAAATCATAGAGTTTAAATAACACCTTAGATTCTACAATTGAACGTAGAATTTTACTTGTGGGGAGATTTTTACTGTTGATTCTATTTCTTTAATAATTTTGTACAGATTTTTCTATTTAATCTTGAATCAGTGTCAGTAAGCTAAATATATTTTTCTAGGAGTTTGTTCATTTCATCTGTCTTCAAATGTATTGTCATTTTAATGTCTACAGCATCTGTAATCATGTAGTTTTTGACATTAGCTATTTCTGCATGCCTTCCTTCCTCCTCATCTTCATCTCTTCCTCCCTCCCCCAGCCTTTTTTTTTTTTTTCTTTCATAGAACATTTTGCTGAATCTATTCAGAGGTTTGAAGTTTTAGGCATTTGAGAGAGTCAGCTTTTAGCTTTCCTGTAACCTCTCTTTTATCTCTGTTTTCTACTTCATTAATTTCTGTTCTTATTTAATTATTTATCCTCTGCTTTTTTTTCAAGTCTTGTTTTTTTTTTAACTATTTTGTTTCTCTTATACAATTTTATTTTATTGGATTCTCAGATTACTAATTTTCCTTCTTCTTTCCCATAGTAGATATTTAAGGTAAAATCCGCTTCAACTATTGATTTCAGTGTGTACCGCAAGTTTTCATATTAAAGATTCATTTAGTTCTTTTAATAGAGTCATTTAATATGGTCACATATTCCATATTAAGGAATATTTAGTTCTAATTTTGATTTTGCATTTAGAAGTATGCTGTTTATTTTTGAGCATACTTTGAAACAATTGAGTTATTTCTGGTTATCATTTTGTTATTAAAATCTCTAATTTCATGGTTGTGAAAGAATCTCATTTGTCCAATATTATTTAAGTTGCTGAGTCTTACTTTGGTGCCCTAATTTGTGATCATGTTTTTAAATGTTCTTTTTTGGAAATGTACTTGAAAATAATGTGTATTTTATAACTCTTGGTACTATTTTATATACATGTCCATTAGATAAAGTTAACTATTCAAATCTTTTATGGTTTTATAACATTGTCTTCTTGACCTTTCAATTGCTAAGTCCATTTATGGATCTTCCATTTCACATGGTTTTAGTTTTCATTGTTAAATTTTGGTCTTTGTGTTTTGAGGTTGTTAGTTACATACAACTTTGTTATATTTTCTTGAAAAAGTGAACTTTTTATCATTTATAATGATCCTTATTTCTAGCAATGACTTTTTCCTGATATTAATATAATTTTGATAATATTTGCATTAATATCTTTTTCATTTTTGAACTGAAATATACAGCCCATTACTTTAATTGTAATTTCTGATATCTTTGGGTTTATTTCTACCATTTAATTTAGTGTGTTTATTTTTCCATCATTTTTTTCTTTTCCTTTCTTTTATTGACTTCTTTTTGTATTTTTCAGTATTTTTTTTCTCATTTTTTTATCCCTACCTAGTTTGGAGGTTATATTTAAACTAGAAGTATTTTCATTTATAGTTTTTAAATTATATGCATACATTTACTCTCTACTAAAATGAAAAGACTTTAGAAGAGAATATTTTAAATTTGCTTACCTTTCCCCAATTTATATATTTTATTAGTGTTTTTAATTCTGTAAAGAACAATTATTATATTTCATAATCTTAATATTATTTATTTATATTTGCCACTTTTTTACCTCATCATTCCTCAGATTATTTCAGAGCTTTTGATTGAAAGTATATTCAATGAGGATATGAGAGTAATAAACTCTCAGTCTTTATCTCTAAATGACTTTATTTTACTCTCATTGTTAGAAGAATTTTATTGGGTATAAAATTCTAGGTTACTAGGTTAATTTCTTCTAGCCCATGAAATATATTGCTTCACTGTCTTGTGGATTCTTTTTTTTTTTTTTCAGAAGTTTAATTATTGGTCTTTCAGTCCTTTGAATATAATTTATCTTTTTTTTGTTCTTTTCTTTTGATTTCTTTCCTTTTTCTTGTAGTAACAAATTTCCTCTTCCAATATAGCCTCAATCTCTTGCTTTGCTAGAGCTCTAATTCAGATGTATATGAGATCTTTTTACAATATTTTCTGTGCTCTTTACCTGTCAGGACTACATTTGACATAATTTATTCACAATTATCTAATTCTGTTTTCAACTAGACTGAAGTTATTGCTTAACCGATTGATTGACTTTTTCATTTTATCATACTTTTATGTTAAAAAATTCTCTTTACTTTTGCAGAATCCATCTTTTTTTCTTAGAATGTTAAGCATTTTATTACTTGAAACAATAAACATATTTATTGTGTGTGCAGCTATTCTAATACCTGGCAGCTTCTTAGGAGTGACTCTGCCATGTGTTCTTTTACATATGATGTCTAATTTTTTAATGTATTTAAATGATTTTTAACATCTTGATATACTCATTTTTCTTTGAATTTTACATGTGAAAATATTTTCATGCCTGTGTTAAAAGTGAATTTTTCAAGGTTTACATTTGTTTTTATCAGACATCTAAAAAATAGTATGATACTATTAATAGCAATAGAAAAACAACAGCAACAATGATTAATATACCACCACTTTAAACTCTTGACTTGAGATTTATGTAACCAAAGAGTAATGACATTTCAGACTACAGACTTCAGTGAGGATAGCTTATGGTTAAAAATGATCAGAAAGGACTTATTTTTCCCATCCATCCAGTGCCAAAGTTCTGTATAGGCAATTTCCCCTACATTTCCTCTTAGGGAAGGAAACAAGTGGGTGGCTGTGGTATGGAATAACGCTTAAGAGCATTGTGTATGGACATCAGACCATCTGAATTTGCATTTTGGCTCTACTACTAACCTTGAACAAATTACTTAACCTTTCAGTTCTTCAGAGTCATGTTGTCCAAAATAAGGATTAAAATGGTGCCTATTTTGTTGTTTTGTGAGGATAAAATGAGTTAATATCTTTGAAGCACTTAGAACACCGTAAGTTCTAGAAATATTTCCTAGTATATCATAATCTTCATTATTGTGTCTAATGACCTCTTATACTAAGGGAGTAGTACTTTGTGGTCCAAACATTTTTAGAGGATTCCTGCTGTTATACATCCTGTTTTTTGAGGCCACAAAAATTAATACTCAAGTTCCCTGATAGCTCAGTTGGTAAAGAATCTGCCTGCAATATAGGAGACCCCGTTTCACTTCCTGGGTTGGGAAGATCCTCTGGAGAAAGGGATAGGCTACCCACTCCAGTGTTCTTGGGCTTCCCTTGTGGCTCAACTGGTAAAGAATCCACTTGCAATGTGGGAGACGTGGGTTCAAACCCTGGGTTGGGAAGATCCCCTGGAGAAGGGAAAGGCTACCCACTCCAGTATTCTGGCCTTGAGAATTCCATGGACTCTATAGTCCATGGTGTTGCAAAGAGTTGGACATGACTGAGCGACTTTCACTTTGACTTCACTTTCACTTTCAGCTGATTCAACAAATATTGTTAAGACAAAAGAGAGCTCACGTGCAGGTTACTACTCTGAATACAAGTCTTCACTTAGTCTTGTCCTCAGAATTCCCTTACAGTTTTCTTACCTTATGGGAACATTTAAGAAATATCTATTACTTATTTTATTTTTGTTGTTTTAGTTGCTTTCAAGTGATACTTGTGTTCCAAGGAATAGAAATCCATTATATAGCTTGTAAATGACAGTGCCAAGACTGAAATCCTAAATTGACTCTGAGCATGGTGCTTCAAGAAAATTGGACAAACATAGAAACAAATGTTTCTAATATTTAAAACCATTAGTAATACAATACTGATTGGAAGTAACTGTACATTATCGTTGTTATCAAATTAGAAAAGTTAAGGAGAAAAGTAAGAAAAAGTAAGGAAACAATGTGAAATCCCAAATTAACAAGCATTCAAAAATCCAGATACCTTCTTATCTCTTATTGGCAAAGATGTTAATTGCCACAACTCCTATGCAGCACAATTTGGCAGTGTGTATCCAAGTTAAAACATTTATATTTATGACACATAAATTTATATTTATGGCAAGTCATTTAAAATTCTAAGAATTGATAAAAACAAAGATAAATAGAGATTTAGCCATAAGATTGGTTATTATATCGCTTTATTGCTAAGTCACTTCAGTCGTGTCCGACTCTGTGCGACCCCATAAACGGCAGCCCACCAGGCTCCCCCGTCCCTGGGATTCTCCAGGCAAGAACACTGGCGTGGGTTGCCATTTCCTTCTCCAGTGCATGAAAGTGAAAGGTGAAAGTGAAGTCACTCAGTCATGTCTGACTTAGCGACCCCATGGACTGTAGCCTACCAGAGTCCTCCATCCATGGGATTTTCCAGGCAAGAGTACTGGAGTGGAGTGCCATATAGAAAATTAAAATATTGGAAACAAGTATTTGCCTCACAGTAAGAGAATGCATTGTGTGAAATATCCATATAGTGAAATGCTAACTGGCAATTTTAAAAGATTTCTTTGCAGTATTTATGCCACTAAACAAAGTTTGTGATAATTTGTTGACGAGAAAACATGGTTGCAAGTTAAAATATACAAACAGCCTGTTATTTAACAAACAATGGTGTGTACCTACAAAAGACCTATTGTATAGCACATGGAACTCTACTCACTGTTACGTGGCAGCCTGGATGAGAGGAGACTTTGTGGTAGAATATATATATGTATGGTCAAGTGCCTTCACTGTTCACTTGAAGGTATCACCACATTGTTACTCAGCTATATGTCAATACAAAATAAAAAGTTTAGAAAAAGGTGTTATGTGTCTCCGTGTGTATGTATATATATATAATTATAAATATAATTTGGTTATGTATATTATTTAATGTACTATATAAATACAAACACACTTGTATAAGTAGATATATATATATTTGTATAATCATAATCTCAAAAGTTAAAATAGTGCTTGCGCATGAGGTTTTCGGTGATTTTTAACACATTTTCTTTTTTCTCATTTTTATTTTCTACAGTAATATGAACACTATTAAAAATAGTAACATTCTATTAAATGAAATCTTAAAGAAGAATCGTAATTCTAGAAGCTAATCCTCTAATAACTGTTTATAATTTTGTATAGTGACTTTTCAATTCTAATGCTTAGGCATATGTATTTTTATGTAGTTAAAATTACGCTGTACATATATTTTAACTGCTACTTTCTTTGGCAGTTTCAAATTATTGTTTCATGTTTCTACATAGTTTTGCAGTGATCCATTTGATGACCACTTTATTTAATTACTAAAATTTAATATGCAGAAAGTTTTTCTGCATGTTAAATCAAAGTTCAAAAAGCTAAGATCATGGCATCCACTCCCATCACTTCATGGCAAATACATGAGGAAACAATGGAAACAGTGAGAGACTTTACTTTTTTGGGCTTCAAAATCACTGCAGATGGTGACTGCAGCCATGAAATTAAAAGATGCTTGCTCCTTGGAAGAAAAGCTATGACCAACCTAGACAGCATATTCAAAAGCAGAAACATTACTTTGGCAACAAAGGTCCATCTAGTCAAAGCTATGGTTTTTCCAGTAGTCATGTGTGAATGTGAGAGTTGGAGTATAAAGAAAGCTGAGCGCAAAATAAGTGATGCTTTTGAACTGTGGTTTTGGAGAAGACTCTAGAGAGTCCCTTGGACTGCAAGGAGATCCAGCCAGTCCATCCTAAAGGAAATCAGTCCTGAATATTCATTGGAAGAACTGATGCTGAAGCTGACACAATACCTTGACCACCTGATGGGAAGAACTGACTCATTGGAAAAGACCCTGATGGCTGGAAAAGATTGTGGGCGGGAGGAGAAGGAGACAACAGAGGATGAGATGGTTGGATGGCATCACCAACTCAATGGACATGAGTTTGAGTGAACTCCAGGAATTAGTGATGGACAAGGAAGCCTGGCATGCTGCAGTCCATGGGGTAGCAAAGATTCGGACACAACTGAGTGACTGAACTGAACTGAAAACTTAATATATTTTCTCGAATGCTTAAATGTTTACTTTTTTAGCATCTATCTATAATGCTTAGTGTATTGATTGAATAATGATAATTCTGAAAATTAGTACCTTTATCAAAAACCTTTTTGGTGTGTCATAAAAGTAATATTTAATCCTTAGAACACTTTTAGAGTTAGGGCATTATTGTCCTCTTATTACAATGAAACAGGTTTAAAGAAGCTTAATAACTCATTAATTACAAAGCTAGTGAGAGGTTGAGCTAGAATTCAATTCAGGTTTATGTGAGTGTATTTCTGATTAAGCTTTTTCCATTCAGTTCAGTTCAGTTCAGTCGCTCAGTCGTGTCTGACTCTTTGCGACCCCATGAATTGCAGCATGCCAGGCCTCCCTGTCCATCACCAACTCCTGGAGTTCACTCAAACTCATGCTCATTGAGTCAGTGATGCCATCCAGCCATCTCATCCTCTGTCGTCCTNAACATCAGACCTTTCTCTCATCTAAGTAATTTTGCACATATTGTTCCCTCAGTTGGGAAGAAAAGTCTCTCAACTTTTACTGCCAATATCTAAATACCCTTCAAGCTGCTTCTCTGATGTTACCTACCCTCTCACCCCCCAGTAAGAGGTACATGTCCCTCCTCTGTCTTCTGGTAGCACCCTGTTTTACATTCAAAATGCACTCATAACATTGTATTTTAACTATTGTTAATGTGCTTAGTCACTCAGTCGTGTCCAACTCTTGCAACCCCATAGACTGTAGCCCACTAGGCTCCTCTGTCCATGGGATTCTCCAGGCAAGAATACTGGAGTGGGTTGCCACTTTCTGGTATGCTTTTTTCCTATTTGAAATTAACCTTATTTTTGTTTCCCTAGAACCTAGCATGTGAACTGGAATATAGTGAGAAAAACAAATAAGAAACAGTTGGAAAACCTGCCCTCTAGACACCTCCTTTTTCTCTGTGAGAAACAGTACAGTCACAGCAAGGCCACTANGGTTGCCACTTTCTGGTATGCTTTTTTCCTATTTGAAATTAACCTTATTTTTGTTTCCCTAGAACCTAGCATGTGAACTGGAATATAGTGAGAAAAACAAATAAGAAACAGTTGGAAAACCTGCCCTCTAGACACCTCCTTTTTCTCTGTGAGAAACAGTACAGTCACAGCAAGGCCACTAACTAACTTCGTAAACTTGCATAAAGTCAGTTTTGGTTGTCATTCCCCATCTACAAAATGAGGTTAATTGACTAAATCAAGATTGGTCCACAATTTTGATTAGCAACATCACTATTTCTTTTTCCAACGAAACCACACTGCAAAGCCCAAATAAAACACTGGAGTATTCTGCATGATAAAATGAGACTACCTAGGGCCCTGCCAATTTAACTCTCCTTTCTTATTGCCCCATCCCTATCTGCTCCAAAATTCAAGTACAGTTTGAAAAGCACAGAACTAGGTGATCTGTAAGATTCTAGTCATCTCAAACATTCTTGAGTTATTTATATACTAAGTTGAACTGAACTCTTCCTCACTGATGTAGCCTTTTCCCAGGCCCTGGGGTACATCTCCATCTTCACTGGGTTTTATTTTTGTAAGCCTAACAGAGTAAGGATGTCAAGTTATTCTGGAAGTCCATTAGCTTTGTTTTGGCATTTAGAATGTTTGTTGATTGGTTTATTGAGGTCTGTATTCTATCCTATTAATGAAGAAAAAGAATGGCATGTGTATCTTGGCTTTGAAATCGGAATATCATTTTAGAATCCTGTGTGGGATCAAGCTATACAGTGGTGGCCAAAAGCCAAGGATAAAAAAAAAATGGAAGTGATCCTATATGTGTAGTTTTTAATTCCTTGTGGTTTCTGAAAGGTGCTATATAAAACTACTATTGACCTGAGTAGTCAATTAAATTTTGGCACAAAGGGAAACCAGTTTATTCTTTGGTGATACAGGGGAATAATTAAAATACAGTAATATGAGATCACTGTTTTTAACTTGCATCTAGTTGATTGTTTAACTTATAGGAGAGATAAGGATTATTTTACAACTGACTCGAGACAAATATAAGTAACCATAAAATTCTGCCTCTTTTTAAGACAGTTTTTGTGACTGCTAATGATGTGAGAGAACCATTTATCAATCTTCCTTTAAAGTCCAAGCTTTATATATCTTATTACTTATATTTTCATGAGCTTAGTAATATTATTCTCATGTTTCATCAGTCTATATTNCACTATCTATATTCTTAGAGATTCTCAATCTGGGATCCTTTCCTGTTAGTGCTCAGATTCAGACAAGACAGAAACAAGTACCCTGGAAATTCTCCACGAAAATCAGAACATTGGAATCTGGTCCAGTCCTCTTCTTCCCCTTCCAGGGAGAATCTGGGAGTTGGGCATCTTCCCTCAATCATGCAGTACTGTGCTGGGGTGGGGATTGTTGGAGGGAGCATCTCAACTTTTCCTACCAGCTTTGATGTGGTTGGTTTCCTACTCACCCTGGGTGCAGAAGCCTCTCAACTGTTTCTGGATTTGTGGCAAAGTGAACTGTGTTGATTGTTCAATCAGTGTATTTGAGGGGTGAAGGAGGGTCTAGAGCTTCCTATTCTTCCCTCCTACTGACATCATCACTCTGAAACATCAGACCTTTCTCTCATCTAAGTAATTTTGCACATATTGTTCCCTCAGTTGGGAAGAAAAGTCTCTCAACTTTTACTGCCAATATCTAAATACCCTTCAAGCTGCTTCTCTGATGTTACCTACCCTCTCACCCCCCAGTAAGAGGTACATGTCCCTCCTCTGTCTTCTGGTAGCACCCTGTTTTACATTCAAAATGCACTCATAACATTGTATTTTAACTATTGTTAATGTGCTTAGTCACTCAGTCGTGTCCAACTCTTGCAACCCCATAGACTGTAGCCCACTAGGCTCCTCTGTCCATGGGATTCTCCAGGCAAGAATACTGGAGTGGGTTGCCACTTTCTGGTATGCTTTTTTCCTATTTGAAATTAACCTTATTTTTGTTTCCCTAGAACCTAGCATGTGAACTGGAATATAGTGAGAAAAACAAATAAGAAACAGTGGAAAACCTGCCCTCTAGACACCTCCTTTTTCTCTGTGAGAAACAGTACAGTCACAGCAAGGCCACTAACTAACTTCGTAAACTTGCATAAAGTCAGTTTTGGTTGTCATTCCCCATCTACAAAATGAGGTTAATTGACTAAATCAAGATTGGTCCACAATTTTGATTAGCAACATCACTATTTCTTTTTCCAACTAAACCACACTGCAAAGCCCAAATAAAACACTGGAGTATTCTGCATGATAAAATGAGACTACCTAGGGCCCTGCCAATTTAACTCTCCTTTCTTATTGCCCCATCCCTATCTGCTCCAAAATTCAAGTACAGTTTGAAAAGCACAGAACTAGGTGATCTGTAAGATTCTAGTCATCTCAAACATTCTTGAGTTATTTATATACTAAGTTGAACTGAACTCTTCCTCACTGATGTAGCCTTTTCCCAGGCCCT
The DNA here is from genome assembly GCA_006410615.1 of Neotragus moschatus. NCBI lineage: Eukaryota > Metazoa > Chordata > Mammalia > Artiodactyla > Bovidae > Neotragus > Neotragus moschatus. The sequence continues at coordinate 315,468 of SJYA01000408.1, read as the reverse complement.
GGGGTACATCTCCATCTTCACTGGGTTTTATTTTTGTAAGCCTAACAGAGTAAGGATGTCAAGTTATTCTGGAAGTCCATTAGCTTTGTTTTGGCATTTAGAATGTTTGTTGATTGGTTTATTGAGGTCTGTATTCTATCCTATTAATGAAGAAAAAGAATGGCATGTGTATCTTGGCTTTGAAATCGGAATATCATTTTAGAATCCTGTGTGGGATCAAGCTATACAGTGGTGGCCAAAAGCCAAGGATAAAAAAAAAATGGAAGTGATCCTATATGTGTAGTTTTTAATTCCTTGTGGTTTCTGAAAGGTGCTATATAAAACTACTATTGACCTGAGTAGTCAATTAAATTTTGGCACAAAGGGAAACCAGTTTATTCTTTGGTGATACAGGGGAATAATTAAAATACAGTAATATGAGATCACTGTTTTTAACTTGCATCTAGTTGGTTGTTTGACTTATAGGAGAGATAAGGATTATTTTACAACTGACTCGAGACAAATATAAGTAACCATAAAATTCTGCCTCTTTTTAAGACAGTTTTTGTGACTGCTAATGATGTGAGAGAACCATTTATCAATCTTCCTTTAAAGTCTAAGCTTTATATATCTTATTACTTATATTTTCATGAGCTTAGTAATATTATTCTCATGTTTCATCAGTCTATATTCGGTTTATTTTTTATTTATTAAATTAAAAAAAATAAAAATGTACATATAGCACGTTTTAAATAAAAAATAAAAAGTTGCAATACAGTAAAAAAAAAAAATAAGAATACTGAGTTTTGGATATATTTAAGTACTGAAATTCACAAAACTTGCAAGTGTGGTATACCTAACAGAACTGGCAAAAGTACATGGAATAAACTACCTAGGCATTTTAAAAAATATGTTTGTTCTGGGAGAATGAGAAAATGGAAAAACTTACATCAAGATAAGGAATTAAAAACTGTAATGCCAACTTAGCTTCAATCATAATGGAGTAATTGGTAGTATAGCTAATCTCTTATAGCACACTATTGGAAACTGGACAAACTATGTGTATAGTTGATTTCTGTCACTGATGAGCTTAGCAACACAGGTTCCTTGATAAAGGGGAACAAACAAGGCAAGTCCTGCAGTTTTCCAATTTTATGCCTGGAGGCATTTTCTGTAGGGAAGGAGTAATCCAAACAGAACACTGGTCCCTCTGAAAGGGGACAGAAATCAGAGACTGATGCAGATGTAATGTCTAAAGTAAAATAATGGAAAAGAAGGAGTTTGGTAGAGAAAAAGCCCAATAAGTGTGCATGTACTTCGCTGAATTTGGCCGCACGTGAGGAACACATATACAACAAGAGAATTATTGTTGCTGTTGTTTAGTCACTAAGTCATGTCTGAGTCTTTGCAACCCCATGGATCATAGCCTGGCAGGCTCCTCTGTCCATGGGATCTCCTAGGTAAGAACACTGGAATGGGTTACCATTTCTTCCTCCAAGGGATCTTCCTGACTGAGGGGTTAAACCTGCATCTCCTGCACACATCCCTGGCAACTACTACAAGACTGCAGCTAAACAATTCCCAGGGCTCAAACAGAGCTGGAAGCCTTTCAAGTTCTAACCACCCAGAGTGCAAAAACCTTGTTGAACCTAGGGCACGCAGGAGGATTTTAGAAGGATCATGACTATGTAGTAAGTCTAAGTTAGACCTAGAGTAAAGTATACTTTTTGGTCACTTTTTAAAAATCTTAAAGATAAATTAAGCTGATCTGCAAAGGACTTCATGACCTACAGAAAGCAAATTGAAATATCTTTAAAGGATGACAACAAAACCCATACCCTCAACAATGTTATAGCCACAAATTAAGTACCTTAATTAAAAGTTACAGTGTGTGTAAGAAGTACAGAAACACTTGATTCATAACCAAGAGAAAAACTGTCAACAGAAACAGCTTCAGAAATTCAAGAGCTGATAAAATTAGCAGATAGGAACTTTGAAACAGCTACTATAAATGTGACTAAGGACTTAAAGAAAATTAGAACATAATAAGGAGAAATTTAATATATAGAAGAGAATCTCTAGAGTTAAAAATATATAATATTTGAAACATTTTAAAAATCATTAGATGAGGTCCACAGTCGAGGAGACACTGAAAGAAAAGAGACTGAAGATATAACAATAGAATGTATCATAATTGAAACATAGGAAAAAACACACAAAAATATTAAAGCTGCAGTGACAAAAGGGACACTATTAAGCATAGTACTGTATATTTAATTAAAGTCCCAGAAAAATGAAAATCGATTGTCATAAAAATGATTTGAAACAATAATGATTAAATTTTTATCAGTTTTATAAACCAAGAAGCTAAAGAAACAAAAACAAAATCAAAACCCCAAGAAAGACAAACAAAATCACACCAATGCATACCATAATCAAAATGTTAAAAATCAAGGAATGAGAAAAATCTTAAAAGTAGCCAGGAAAGGGTTTGATCAGAAGACATATTGTATACAAGAGAACAAATATAATGTTTTGTAACTGTTCTTCAGAAAAGAGTAAAATGTAACAAGAAAACTGTAAAAAAAAAAAAAAAAA
>SJYA01000408.1:289310-312388 GCA_006410615.1 Neotragus moschatus | reverse complement strand
TTCACTTTTCACTTGCATTGGAGAAGGAAATGGCAGCCCACTGCAGCGTTCTTGCCTGGAGAATCTCAGGGACGGGGGAGCCTGGTGGGCTGCCGTCTATGGGGTCACACAGAGTCGGACACAACTAAAGTGACTTAGCAGCAGCAGCATGCAAGGATAACTAGAAAACTATAATAATTATATTATAGCTATTGGGATCTTCCCAACCCAGGGATTGAACCCAGGTCTCCTGCATTGTAGGCAGATTCTTTACCCACTGAGCCACAAGGGAAACTCAATGGCTATATTACTATGAAACAAAGTAGATTTCCAGACAAAGAATGTACCAGAGATAGATAGGAGGCATTCATAATTTTAAATGGACCACCAGTTCATCAAGAAGGTGTACAGTCTTAAAACGTTTGTAGCTAACAACAGAGCGTCAAAATACATGAAGCCAAAACTGAAATCTAAAGAGATAAATATATATATACAACTATAGTTGGAAATTTTAACACACCTTCTCTCAATAACTGATAGAACAAGTAGACAGAAAATCAGTAAGGATCTAGAAGTGTTGAACAACACTATTAACCAACTGGGCAATAAAATAAGTCACAATCCATTTCAACAGACGAAAATCACATAAAGTATCTTCCCTGACCACAATATAATTAAACTGGAAGTCAGTATTGGAAGAGTATCTTAAAAATCCACAAACATTTGGAAATTTTCATGAGACAAATCCCTGTGAAAATCCCCTGAGCCACCAGGGAAGTCAATATAGGGATAGTTTGTGTTAATTTCACAACCAGTAAGCTGATAACTCCCAACTGAGAATTATCCTTCTTCACCAGTGTGACTCACTATGCAACAGCTGATTGTTATACAGAAAACAAAAATTCTTCATCCTTTTACATTATTATCTCAGAAAATACTCATCTCTTAAGAATTAAAAGCAAACTAGATATATAATCTGCAATTTATCTGAGAAATAGGTTTGATTTAATGTTAAGAATATAATAAAAAAGGCAATGTAACTTTCTTTATTCCATTTGAACATATATAATTCCCAGTATCCCATCCTTCATATTTAGAAAAACAAAAGGCACTCCTTCACTTATACCTCACTCATTGTGTTAAATTCAGTCCACAAGTCCTGGGCAATGGGAACTTTTTGTATCTGATTCGATTGTCGTTTTCTACTCTCAGCTGCCTCCCTATTTGATAAACATCTTTCAGACATCATTTATTCTTTGATTCTGCTTTTCTGCCATTAAAACAGCTTTTTGCACCATGACTCTCTTATCTTGGGAGAGTCCTTCCCATAAATTTCCTCAATCTGTTATGGAAATAATTGTGACACTAGAGGCCTTCTACTTTGAGTTCAAACATTTTACCATCTCAAGATGTATTTCTCCATGTTGCCTATAAGATGAACTTGAAATTCCTAGCTAAAATTCAGACATACCAGTCCATGGCACTTCCTTCATTTAGTAATGCTATCATAAGTAGAAAAGATGATATGGCTGACCTTTCAGATGCTCTTCTCTTTAAGGCAGAAAAGAAGCTGCTGAGGGAAGAGGAAGGAAATGGCTCTAGTATATCACGTTCTGTCCTTGGTGAGCTNGTCCATGGCACTTCCTTCATTTAGTAATGCTATCATAAGTAGAAAAGATGATATGGCTGACCTTTCAGATGCTCTTCTCTTTAAGGCAGAAAAGAAGCTGCTGAGGGAAGAGGAAGGAAATGGCTCTAGTATATCACGTTCTGTCCTTGGTGAGCTGGCCAACACTACATTTAATAGTCATCAAGAACATTGCCCAAGTTTGGTGTTTGATGTTGATCACACCAATGTGCAGTCTGACTACATCCCCCTACCCACTGCTGGCTCAGCCCATTGAGATCCGTGCCAGGGTTGCTATTGAGGGTGCTGAGTTGAGTATCAAAGAAAGAAAGTGAAGTCGCTCAGTCGTGTCCAACTCTTTGCAACCCCATGGACTGTAGCCTACCAGGCTCCTCCGTCCATGGGATTTTCCAGGCAAGAGTACTAGAGTGGGTTGCCATTCCCTTCTCCAGGGGATCCTCCTGACCCAGGGATTGAATCCAGGTCTCCTACATTGCAGGCAGACGCTGTACTGTCTGAGCCACCAGGGATGTTCCAAGTTGTGTATCAAAAGCCCTATTTTTCATTATTCCCATAGCCACTGCTCTCACTTCCTCTCATTGCAGGAGTTTCTGTTCACACTGTAACTTACACCTATTTGTTCACTTATTTGTCTGATTATTTATTATTGTTTAATGAAAGATGGGATTCAACCATGAACTGACTGGAATTGTGTGAATAGAAAATCGGAATCAGAGAAGTGAAATAATACTTACTTTTCTATTTCAACACTATTTTAACCCAACTTGTGATCTTTAATTTCTCTTACTTTAGAATGTTATTTTTAAGTTTACTGAGCCCTCAAACTGTACAATCTTGTGGGCAATCCTTCTTACTACTTCTAGGCATACTTGAATCCACAAAATGGCTATGTCTACTCCAGTACTCTTGCCTGGGAAGTCCCATGGACAGAGGAACCTGGTGGGCTACAGTCCATGGGGTCACAGAGTCTAACATGAATGAGCCACTACTACTGACAGAATAGTGAAGAGGAGTCCCTGAGGCATTGTGCCCACAGCTTGCAAGCTTCTTTAGCCACATCCCCTAAATTAGCAGGATATGTTCATATAAATAAAGGTCACTAGTGAGTTTATGGGAGAAGGCAGTGGTACCCCACTCCAGTACTCTTGCCTGGAAAATCCCATGGATGGAGGAGCTTGGCAGGCTGCAGTCCATGGGGTCGCTAGGAGTCAGACATGACTGAGCGACTTCACTTTCACTTTTCACTTTCATGCATCGGAGAAGGAAATGGCAACCCACTCCAGTGTTCTTGCCTGGAGAATCCCAGGGACGGGGGAGCCTGGTGGGCTGCTGTCTATGGGGTCGCACAGATTCGGACACGACTGAAGCGACTTAGCAGCAGCAGCAGTGCGTTTATGATGCATTACTTCTTCCTATGGCTCTACTAGGAAGGGCAAAAGGATGTGTTGTGTGTGCTTAGCCACTCAGTTGTGTCTGACTCTTTGCAACCCCATGTACGGTAGCCTGCCAGGCTCCTCTCCTCTGTCCATAGGATTCTCCAGGTAAGAATACTAGAGTGGGTTGCCATGCCCTCCTCCAGGGGATCTTCCCAAACCATGGATCAAACCCATGTCCCCTGCATTGCAGGCAGATTCTTTACCATCTGAGCCACCAGGGAAGCCCATGCGTACTGGAGTGCGTGGCTGATTTCTTCTCCAGGGGGTCTTCCCAAGCCAGAAATCAAACCAGGGTCTCCTGCATTGCAGGTGGATTCTTTACCAGCTGAGCTACCAGGGAAGTGGGATAAAAGGAGATAATAGAAATTAAGGGTACCTCAGCAGCTTCTTTCTTTTTAAAGGTGTAGATTCAACACTCTGAAAGTGGATTTTATAATACATTAAAGGACATGGAATACTATCCTATATTTTTCCCCTCATGGTAAAGAACATGATCAATAGCTGCTGGTGATATTTCCACATTTTTATACATGCCATTGATTCTGAGACTATTATCCAACTTGGTGGCCAAAATTTCAAAAACTGGTAACCTTCTATTGACAGAAAGGAGTGCACATATTAGAGAAATGCTAGCAGTTATACTTAATGATGATGTGTTAGAGAAATATCAGCAGTTACAGTAGTATATGCTAATATTAATTACATCGCCCATCCACTGGGATTTGTTTTCCTATTTGCAAATGTCTAGGGGCTTAACTCATGGTCCTATGGTTCCAAAGAAGCTTACTTTTTTCCCCTTTAGAAAAAAAAATGTCTCCAATGCAGAATAGATTCCTAAAATAGAATTCAGAAAGATCCCCCTGCTGAACTGGAACTTTCAGAGACAATGTATTCTGACAACACTGAATCACTGAATTTTAGAAAGGTAAACAAAGCCCAGAGAATGAAAGCTTCCTTTTATTTTCTTTGGGAAAGAATAAGTAGTTTTAAAGTTATTGAACTGTATTTTTTCTTGCAAGCTTCTCCATACTCTATTTATACCATGAGTCATTGTTTATGTAATTTAATTAACATTGGCCAGTGCCTGCAAACTAAAACACTGTCTTAAAGCATTTGCTTGAAAAGTCTCCATGTCCCTGAGCTGTCATTTCTTACCATGATGGATAATGGATAGAAATAATTACCCTGAACAAGGTTAGACAGCTTAAATGATTAGCGTTTCATAGAATTAGCAGCCTTAGCTAACGTCTTATTTTTCAAGATGCATTATTAAAGGAAAATACCGTAGACACTGTGATGAATCTGAAAACCCTCCTAAAACAGTGCCATTGTCTATGACAGGTAAGTTTACACCAAGTATATTTGCAAAGATGCATTTCAATCAGCCTGCCACCTAATCATAAATTCCTTCACCAAAGTGACTTTAGGTAGTTTTGAATGCCAAGCATCAATGCAGGACACATATGAGTAGAAACATTGAGGCTTGTCTGTACTTTCCAGGGTCTTGATGAATCTCTCACAGACAGCACTTTATATCTCTTTCGTAAGTCTAAATATGTAAGCATTTCTATTTGTTTTATTTTTAAAAAATAAGTTTAAATATTATCCCTAACTAGGATTTCATTTCCTGACGCAGGCCCATTCTCTTGGCTCTCATGGAATTGCCTTCCATGCTGACACTTAGAAGGATTTACCACCACTACTTTATTAGAGCATTTTTATAGTTCAATAAAATTTTTTATTTTTATGTCCAATAATGTAAATGGTGAGAAGATGATGGAAGACTTTGAGGCAAATCAAATGTCAAGGAATTAAGCAAAACAATTTAATAAAAGCTGTATTCTTTTCAGAACTATTTCTCAGACACACAGCGACCAGAGCTACCAAAGGACACTGATGCATCTTAGTCCTTTCCTAGATAAAGAGGAGACTCAGTTTCCTGACTCTGATCAAGATTAAGTCCTATCTTCTCTTCTCTTGACATTCAGCTTTAATCCCAACCCAATGGAAAACATGTTTCAAATATTTAAGAGAAATTTGAGGAAGAAAACTTTAGGCCATTTTAAAGAATTTGTTACTGGTGATACATCTGTTATATATGTGAAGGGTAATGGACAAGTTATCCTCCTGTTTGAGTTCACATTTCATCTGTGAAGTAGGGAGGACGGTATCTATTTCATACTGATGATATGAGGTGCTAATGACATTACATACATAAAAACACTAAGCACAATATTTAGGCCATTGTAGACTGGAAAAGGTCAGTTTTCATTCCAATACCAAAGAAAGGCAATGTCAAAGAACGCTCAAACTACTGCACAATTGCACTCATCTCACATGCTGGTAAAGTAATGCTCAAAATTCTCCAAGCCAGGCTTCAGCAATACATGAACCATGAATTTCCTGATGTTCAAGCTGGTTTTAGAAAAGGCAGAGGAACCAGAGATCAAATTGCCAACATCCTCTGGATCACGGAAAAGGCAAGAGAGTTCCAGAAAAGCATCTATTTCTGCTCTATTGACTATGTCAAAGCCCTTGACTGTGTGGATCACAATAAACTGTGGAAAATTCTGAGAGAGATGGGAATATTAGACCACCTGACCTGCCTCTTGAGATATCTGCATGCAGGTCAGGAAGCAACAGTTAGAACTGGACATGGAACAACAGACTGGGTCCAAATAGGAAAAGGAGTACATCAAGGCTGTATATTGTCACCCTGCTTATTTAACTTATATGCAGAGTACATCACGAAAAACACTGAACTGCAAGAAGCACAAACTGGAATCAAGATTTCCGGGAGAAATATCAATAATCTCAGATATGCAGATGACACCACCCTTATGGCAGAAAGTAAAAAGGAACTAAAAAGTCTCTTGATGAAAATGAAAGAGGAGAGTGAAAAAGCTGGTTTGAAGCTCAACATTCAGAAAATGAAGATCATGGCATCTGGTCCCATCACTACTTGGGAAATAGATGGGGAGACAGTGGAAACAGTGTCAGACTTTGTTTTTTGGGGCTCCGAAATCACTGCAGATGGTGATTGCAGCCATGAAATTAAAAGACGCTTACTCCTTGGAAGGAGGGTTATGACCAACCTAGATAGCATATTGAAAAGCAGAGGCATTACTTTGCCAACAAAGGTCCATCTAGTCAAGGCTATGGTTTTTCCAATGGTCATGTATGGATATGAGAGTTGGACTGTGAAGAAAGTTGAGTGCTGAAGAATTGATGCTTTTGAACTGTGGTGTTGGAGAAGACTCTTGAGAGTCACTTGGACTGCAAGGAGGTCCAACCAGTCCATCCTAAAGGATATTGGTCCTGGGTGTTCTTTAGAAGGAATGATGCTGAAGTTGAAACTCCAATACTTTGGCCACCTCATGCAAAGAGTTGACTCATTGGAAAAGACCCTGATGCTGTGAGGGATTGGGGGCAGGAGGAGAAGGGGACAACAGAGGATGAGATGGCTAGATGGCATCACCGACTCGATGGACATGAGTTTGAGTTAACTCTGGGAGTTGGTGATGGACAGGGAGGCCTGGAGTGCTGCAGCTCATGGGGTCACAAAGAGTCGGACATGACTGAGTGACTGAACTGAACTGAACTCAACTGAAGCAAAACAAATGATTCTCTGAAAGAGTATAGTACTCTTCCCAGGATCATGCAAGTGGAAGAGCTGGGATAGGAACCCAGGCCTGTCTAACAGTAGAGCCTGTGGTTTTATTTAACCTCTACATCAGAGCTTCTCAAGGTGTAGTCCTCAGACCATCAGTGTCAGAACCTTGTGGGCACTTATTCAAAACGTTAAGTCATGTGCCTAACATTTGAGAACTACCAACCTCTCTTATATCTACCCACTGAAAGAGAAATAGTCATCTCTAAGGCACCAAATGGAAACTTTATGTCTTGGTATCACAGGGATCCTGTGTGACTCTTCCTAGGAAATTGCACAGGACATGCACTGGCACTCAGATTCAGCTTCAGGTGGAGCACATCAGATCTGGCAGGAGACAAGTTAACACTGATTATCTCCACTCAAAGCAAAATAAAGCAACGAAAAGAAAGGAGCCACTGCCTCCTCTCCCTTGCCTGGCTCTTTTCCCTGACTGCTTCTTTTCCCAGCTGACTCCAGGAATGCTAGAAGTGACAGAGTACAAATAATACTCATTATTTTCTTATTGTAAATGACTTCCCATGTATGCCTCATTACGATAATACATGGTAATAATCATGCACACGACTGTAGACACTTTAAATTACTTAATTTCAGCCTTAAATCTTTCTCATGTATGTGTAGTTGTCTCAGAATCTGAGCGTCTATCATTATTTAAAATGATTACCGTGAGTATTGCTGCTAGGTTTGTTTTTGTTTCTTCTTTTCCAAGCTTAAACAAATCTGGTAAACAGGGAGACTAAATCCTACCATGTTCTTCTATTTAAAAACTGGCAGGATCTTTTTAAAAGTTTAAGCATAAAATGTGTGTTAATATCACTACCATATATGTATTTTTTCTCTGAGCTTAAAGTTGCAACAGTGATCTCTCTTCCTTTAGGCCTTGGCACCTAAAGTCCCCCACCCTAGTAGAGAATGATGAATTTTCCATGTATCTTATAGAGAGCTGCTTTATTGTTACTGTAATAGCATGAAACTGAATGGGTGATGATATTTCAAGAGAGATGTGTAAGAGAGCAGTTTGTACATAGTAATGGATCATGCAAAACTCCACTCTTGCCTTCCTCCCCAGTGTCCTTTTAACAGTCACTGGAAAAGTGAGATATTCTAGGAGCTTTTTAAATTTGTGTTTGTTAGTGGAGCAGCTGGTCAATGTGTAGGGCAAAATGAAACCAGACTTAAACAAAATAAAACAACCCAGCTAGTAGGTCAGATTTGTCTTCCTTCCTAAGTAATATTAATTGAAGGTGTTCTCATGAGGAAGAAAAGGCTAGATTTGGAGTGTCTCAGATCTAGGTTTGATTCTCAGCCCCACATGAGTCACCTTGTTTGGACTATTTATTTACCTTCGTTGTGCTTCTGTTTCCTCATCTGTAAAATGGGGATATAATGAGTTATTGAGAAAATACCTGTAACATACAGGTAAAGGCTTAGCATAACCCTTAGCCCATGACTCTGCTCCTTGTACATAGCCGAGCTTTGGCTCTCTACAGAGTAAAAGTTCTTGTACATTCTTTTTTGAGAGTCCTCAAAGATGAGTGACCAACACAACCCTCTCCCTGACACATAGTCACCCATATTATCAAGTACCCCTCTGGAGAAGGAAATGGCAACCCACTTCATTATTCTTGCCTGGAAAGAATGGACAGAGGACCTGGCGGGCTACAGTCCATAGGGTCACAAAGAGTTGTGTACAATTGAGTGACTGAGCATGCAGTGGAAATAGAGTTTCTGAAAATTAGAATAGAATGGCCTTTTCAAAAGGCCATTAATAATGGTTAATAATGCTCGTTAATAACGATTATATTGGGAATTTCCATGAAGTATTGTCCCACTGTCCGCTAATTTAGAGCTACCTAAAAAAATAAAGGAATTTTAGAACACCAAAAAACATTCTGTAGGCACTTTCCAGTTTCCCTATGATGCTGTCTGATATCCTAATTCTCTTTTCTTCTTTTTCTCCTTATCCCATCATGTCAAGCATGAGTTTCACATGAGGGAAAAAAAAGTAAGTAATGTACCAAGAGAAGAAAGCAATAAGATGTGTATTTAAGTATTCAGTCTTCATCAACTAGAAATTCAGGAACTGATTCTGAAACCTAAAGATTGCACACTCTGAGGCTATCTGAGCCCAAATTGTTCCAAAGTAGAAACAGTTTGCTACCTTAGAAGAGCGTGAATTTTATTATCACACCGACAGGGCTTGCTGCAATTTCTGGCCATGTGATCCTGAAGCAATCTTGCTCAGAGACCCTTTAAGTCTTAGTTTGCAATAATATTTATTCACAAGTTATTCGGATTGAATCAAATGATGGAGATAAAGTGCTTAGTATGTGAAAGGCAGTCAACTCTTGGAAACCATGATTGTTTTTATTTGAGGTGTTTTGCCCCCACCCTTTTACTCATTACTAAGCCCCAGACTTTGATCTGAAAACAGAATTTAACTGCCTTTTAAGGCACAATAAGTAGCCATTTGTCAATTTCACCCAACATGGAGTTCAAAAGAAAAAAGAAATACTCACCAAGATGTCCTTTAGTCAGTGAATAGATAAACTGTGGTACATCAAACAATGGAATATTGTTTAATGCTACAAAGGAATGAGCTATCAAGCCATGAAAAGACATGGAGGAAACTTAAAAGTATATTGCTAAGTGAAAGAAACCAGTCTGAAAAGGCTATATACTGTATGATTCCAACTATACGGCATCTGAAAAAGGGAAAACTATGGAGAGAGTAAAAAGATAATGTGATTGCAGGAGCTGGAGGATGGGGAAGAGATGAATAGGTAAGGCACATAGGATCTTTAAGGTATCACACTCTGCATGATACCATAAAGATGGATACATTTCCGTATGCATTTTTCCAAACCCATAGAATGTACAACATTAAGAATAAAGTTTAATGCAAACTATGGGCTTTGGGTGAGTATGATGTGTCAATGTGCAATCATAATTGTAAGAATTGCAATGTGCTGCTCTGATGGGCAATGTTGATTAAGGTAACAGTATGAATGTGTAAGGGAAGGCAGTTTAAGGAAAGTTCTCTGTACCTTACCCTTAATTTTGCTATAAACCTTACGCTGTGCTGTGTTAAGTCGCTTCAGTTGTGCCCAACTCTTTGCAACCCTATGAGCTGTATTCTGTCAGCCTCCTCTGTCCATGGGGCTTCTCCAGGCAAGAATACTGGAGTGGGTTGTCATACCCTCCTCCAGGGGATCTTCCCCATGCAGGGTTGGAACTCACGTCTCCTGTGGCTCCCACATTTTAGGCAGAGTCTTTACCACTGAGCCAAAGGGGGAGCCCTATAGTCCTTAACTCTGTGACCTTGATTCATTCTCAACTGATAGTCCACCCTATCTTTCTTTATCTGTAAAGTGAAAGAAATGTACTGAATAAATGTGATCATCAAACATCCTACTTTTACAAGGCTTTTAGCACATGTCACAATTATAATGAAGTGCTTGCTTATTTGATTAATAGCTGTGTCTCATATTAGATTCTAAATGTCCACAAGAGACTGCCTTGTACATCATGGCATCCCCTAGGATCTAATAAAGTACCTGGCACCTAGAAGATCCTCGATAACTTTCTTGAAATGAATCAGTGAATATGACATGGGGGTGGCATAGAAATTAATTGTTCTTTCACTCAACTCCCTCAATCATTCATATAATAAATATTGCTAAATGCTTGATATGTACAAGGCTACATGCTTTGGCTGGCAAGGCGATATTCTGCTAGATCCTTATAACACAATGTGGGGAGACCAGTGGACCCACATTACAGTTAAAAAAATGAAATGAAAAACATTAAGGAATTCTCTAGGGTCACACTAATGTCAGTGAAAATGTGAGCAAATACATGGTTTTGTTTGTGTGTATATAAAAGTTTTTTTCTTTAACATAGTGCTTATTATTGCAGGGACTATTCTAAGTACTTTACATAGATTGAATTCACTTAGTCCTTGCCACAAAAAGGTTTTGAGGTGGTAATTGTTATCATCATCAGCTTTCAGATGAAGAAACTTGGGACCCCATAAGGTTAATGATTTTCTTACAGAAATTAGGGATTAAGCAATTTGCCTCTGAACTCTGATGGAGCATAGTGGAAAAGCAGGATTCGAACCCATAGAGTTCAATGGCACTTAGCCATTCTAGCACTTTTTAGAAACCTAAAATGATTCTAAAGTAAAACCAAGTGCTGTTGAGCCTCCTTTGGATGAAGTCAGTTGAGTTAGTGAGGAAATAGCTAAAACTGGAACATGGTAGGATTGATTTATATATGCATCTTACGGAATTTCTTTTTCTATTTTTATGCCTAGGCTAACACATGATGTGCTACATTTAGTATATGTCCAATAATTTTTACTGATGTTATGATTGAAATATACATTGTGAAACATAATCTGAGTCATATCTAAAAATTCAAAATAGAGCATAGATCAAAGCAATTGCTAATGATTCAGCTGGCCAAATGCCACCTTTTCTTAATGCAATATATGATATTCCAGAATAAGTGTTTCAACAAGAGTTGGCTTGGAATTTATCCTCAAGCATCCTCAGTTGTGCAATTTAATCTTAGGACAGTAAATGTGCTAAACCCTTCATTAAAAAACCAACCAATATTGCCTAGAATAGGGGCTTTTAGAAGGAGAGTTCGCTCTGTAATACTGATGTTGTTATAAGGCAAGAGCTCATTCCTGTAACTTTGGGGGAGAGGCAGAAATTGGAGTAAGACTCTCTAAATCCAAACCCAGTTTCTATTTGAAAACAGTATCTCCAACCTTAACATACTGATTTTCGTTTATGAACTCTCAGCAATCAGAACACCCTAAATTATGGGTTATGAGATCTTACAATTTAAGGTTTGTCAAACTGAGGACCTCCCCAACACTCTTTAAAAATAAACTGACTATAAAGTCATGAAACTTCAACTGTTTTCAATTCTAAGAACTTGTAAAAGGAGATCGTGCCAAGTAAAACCTCAGAAGTCAGGGTACAGGCACAGAAAATAGGTGGGGTATAATGAGCTTTAGCTTCTTGTAGTACCTTAGTGTCAGCCAAATATAGTCACATAACTTTGGAAATAGCCCATCTGGCTGAAATTCAAAAAGAATAAACTCTTTATTTCTTTGTTAAGGTAACTTTGAAACCAACTAGACAACCTCTGGGGTATGTCAACAAATCGTGACTTTTAAACCTTCCAGTGTTTTTATTTTCTCCAACTAGATTGTAACTTTCCTTGTACAATTAATTCATATATCATGTAATTTGTTTACTTCACAGACACTTATTGAGTGCCTATGAAAACAATGGTTACTACATTGGCTGGTATATAGCTACTCAGTAAAAATGGTTTGAATAATAAAATTTCATCTGTCATTATACTCATGTTCATCACACTTACAGCTTGTCAACTTGTATTCATTCATTTAATAACGACTTATTTTTCTTGAGCTACTATGCCAAGCAACGGGGACACAATGATAAACCATAGTCTGGCCTTATGTGGCTTATGGTCAGAGATTCTCAACATGTATCAAAGTTTTATTGGGATGTACTATGAAGAAGAAATGCTCATCAGCTGGCATGGTAAAGGACTTCAGGTAGTCAGAAATCCTTCAGAAGTGACATTTGTCCTGAGATCTAAAGAGTGAGTACATGCTAATCTAGGTGTCTTAGGTGGGGTTCCTTAAAGGTAGTTCCAGTGCACAGGTTCCAGCACTAGAGATTTTTTTTTTAATTAGTTGCAGTAGCTTTTTAAAAATTTTTTTAATTTATTTTAATTGGAGGCTAATTACTTTAAAATATTGTAGTGGTTTTTTTCTTACATTGACATGAATCAGCCATGGGTGTATATACGTTCCCCATTTTGAACCCCCCTCCCACCTCCCTACCCATCCCATCCCTCAGGGTCATCCCAGCATACCAGCCTTGAGCACCCTGCCTCATGCATCGAACCTGGACTGGCAATCTGTTTCACATATTATAATATATATGTTTCAATGCTATTCTCTCAAATCATCCCACCCTCACCTTCTCCCACTGAAAACTGTTCTATACATCTGTGTCTCCCCTGCTGTCTTGCATATAGTGTCATCATTACCATCTTTCTAAATTCCACATATATGTGTTAGCATATTGTATTGGTGTTGTTGTTGTTTTTTTTTTCTGACTTACTTCACTCTGTATAATAGGCTCCAGTTTCATCCGCCTCATTAAAACTGATTCAAATGTGTTCTTTTTAATGGCTGAGTAATATTCCATTGTGTATACATACCACAGCTTTCTTATCCATTCGTCTCCAGCTCTAGAGATTTATCACAGAGATATATGGGTAAGGGCTGGGGAAGTAAGACAGAGACAGAAGGAGGCCAAGCAACAATGTGATCTCAGACATAGCTGTGCAGAGACTAGTCTCAGTCAGATGCTGCATGGGGGATCTGGATCATAAGCCTGGCCTCAGTATTGTCTTGATCTGTGCAAGTTTGCTGGTTTTTCAAACTCTCATTTAGAGCCATTAGTTAAAGTCCCCTCCAAGAGGGGAGTTTAAACACACAGGCACTTTTCTGCCAGCAATGTGGCTCTAGTAGCCAGAGGGGAACCATTTGCAAAGGAGTTGCACAGAAGAAAAAATCGCAAAGAATCGATAAAAATGGCTGTTAGGAGATAGGGAAGTACTAGTATTGTCCTTTACACTAAATGAAGGCCAAGTATGTCAATATATGCATAACTCCTACATGGACCAAAACTTTGTCAGGATGAGGGCCTGAAAAATATGCAGAATGGTTAGAGCGAGCCAAGACTATAGAGCCCTTGGGTTGGGCTGGAGATGCAGGTGAAGGCAGGTCACAGGTTGAGTTAAGGCCCTGAATTTCATCCATGAGCAATGGGCAGACACTGAATATTTGGTTTTGAGCAGGGGAGCAGCACACTTGGATTTGCATTTGGAAGGCTTCTTCCAGAGAAAATATAAAGAATGGATTAAGAGATGTATCCATGCAGGAAGGAGGACCCAGTTAGAAGGTTACTTAGAAAAGAAATGATGAAGTGGATTGGATAATGGTAAAGAGAAGTAAGTATATTTAGGACAATTTTAGGAGCTAAAACCACAGAAATTGCTAATGGACTGGATGGAGGGGAGCCCTGAGAAGTATCAAGAATGTGGCTTGTCTGACCAGATAAATGATGGATTCATTCATGTGGAATTGTGAACACTGGAATGCTAGGTCTCAAGGCTCAAAAGTGAGAAAGATACATGTTACTCACAGGAGGAGAACTATCACCATTTATCATCTAATTCTCACAAGAGATGGTTGACTTTCTAGGTAATATCTTGGAAACAAGGAGAGAAACAACAGTCATAGATCAATTTTCAAACAGAAATTTCATAGACCTAGCCAAATATTAGCCAACTTTCTCCAGAGAAGGCACAGTCCTATGAATGAGATGGGACTGACTAGAAGAGATACCTAGCATAGAGGAAAGAATCAGAACAACATTATATAGAATATAATTACTGTTCATATATGTGATTCAACAAGAAGTCTAAATGCCTCACAGGGGTGAAGAAGAGAAAAAATAGAGCCTTCCTACACTGTTGATGGAAATGTAAATTGGTAAGGCCACTAAGGATAAGAGTATGGGAGTTCCTTAAAAAGATAAAGCTAGAACTATCATATGACCCAGCAATCCCACTCCTGTGCATATACCTGAAGAAAATCACAATTCAAGAAGATTACATGCAGGATTTCTGTTGTAGTCCAGTGGCTTAGATTCCGAGCTCCCTATGCAGAAGACCCGGGGGTTTGATCCCTGGACAGGAGACTAGATCTCACGTGCACAACCAAGAGTTTGCATACTGCAACTAAAGATCCTGCACGCCACAACTAAGGCCCAGCATAGTCAAATCAATAAATATTTTTAAAAAGAAAAGATATATCGCCCTAGTGTTCATTGTGGCACCCAGAACATGGGAAGCAACCTAAATGTGATTATCTGGGTCATGAAGATCTTTCTGTACAGTTCTTCTGTGTATTTTTGCCACCTCTTCTTAATATCTTCTGCTTCTGTTATGTCCATACCATTTCTGTTCTTTATTGAACCCATCTTTGCATAAAATGTTCCCTTGGTATCTCTAATTTTCTTGAAGAGATCTCTAGTCTTTCCCATTCTATGGTTTTAGCTTATTTGTATTAGATTTCTTCTGTGATTAGAATTTTTAGTGTCATCTTTTTACCTCTTTTTTTAAAAGAGGTTTTTATTTCCTTTGCCCAAATGTATGTTGTTGTATTAGTAAATTTTCTTTTCAATTTCTATGAATTTTCTACATATGACAATATAAACTTTATTTGAACTTTATGTATTTCATGTTAATACTTTTTCAACTATGTTATTTTATGTCCAGAACATTTAATTCTAGACTACAGAAATGCTATACTATTTTCCTTTGGGATTTCTTCACTTTTTTTTTTTTAAAGTTTCGGTATGAGTATAGGTGAACAAAAATTATTCATGTGTTTTTCATGTTGAAGCTGGAGTATAAGAGCTCATCATGTTACATTTTTTACTCTATAAAAATGTTATAATAAAGATTTCTAAAAGTTATTTCTAATTCAAAGACCAAAAACAGTTCTGCATTATTGCTAACAATCTTTAAGTGGGCTTCTTTTTCTAATCTTCTTTCCTACAATCTATTCTCAATACGACAACCAAGGTGATCTTTTAAAATGTTGGCATTTTAGCTTCCTGTTTGACCCAAAGACCTTCAGCAGCCTGCAAGGCCCTAGGTGATCAATATACCTCTGTCACTTTTTACTGTTCTGATTTCACTGCTGCTCGTCCCCTTTGCTAACTCTCCTTCAGTCATGTAATGGCAATGTCCTCCTTGCCATTATATGAGCAAGTCAAGCACATTCCCACCTCAGGGCCTTTGCACCTGCTTTCCCTCTGTTGCTCCAGATTCATTCGTGTGAATTCTATTTCCTCCAGCTATTACTCAAATATTCCCTTATCAGTGATACTCTCTCTGAATACTCTATGGAAATTAGCATCTCTCCCATATCTCTATCCTCTTCCTCTTCTTTTACTTCATATCCCCAGCCTTAACATGTAGCTATTTACTTATTATCTCTCTTTCAGAATCTAAACTCCTTATGGGTCCCTCTCAGTTTTCATTTTTACCATATTTCCAGTGCCTGGAACCATGCTGAAAGAAGTAGTTTTTAAATAAGAACTGAATAAATGAATGCTATTCAGACATTAAGGAAATGTTTAAGAACTATAGTGTATTTATTATGGAATATAAACTAGTCAAAACTGAGAGGATTTTTAATAATATACAGACACGTTCGGGCTATAATGTTAAGTGGAAAAAAGCAGGACACAAAAATTCTACCTTTGGAAAAAATTATAAGTTAAAAATATCAGGGAGAAAATTCAGGTCTCTCTGAATGGCGGCATTTGGGTGATTATTTTGTATACTTTCCTAGTTTTTGTCAAAGACTTCTATAATAAGTACGTGAACTTTAAGAAAATATAGTAGCAAATAAATTATAGATGTAAGTTTTCACTTCTGGGGCAATATCTTATATGATCATATATTCTATAAAAATATTCACAATGTATGTTGCTAGATTCTCCTGGACAACATGAAGACAAGGATGACAATAATTTTGCACTAAGACGGTTAGCTGATGTCGCTGGAAAGAACAAATTCACAGAGTACTCGCCAGGCTCCAGGCCCTAAGGCAGATAACTGGGGCGTTTAAAACATAGGCAGGGATGATGCCCGTCTTATCTACTGTGAAACATCTAGAACACACACAGCAAGCTGCACAAAGTGTGTACTAAATAGACAATTATTGAATACATGAGGAAAAAGGACTTGGGGCTACCACCTTCAAGCAACTTAGACCAGCAGTCCTCAGTCTTTTTAGCACCAGGGACTAGTTTCATGGAAGACAGTGTTTTCACAGATTGGGGGTGAGGATGGTTTGGGGGTGATTCAAGTACAATATGTTTATTGTGTTCTTTATTTCGATTATTATTATATCAGCTCTACCTCAGACCATCAGGCATTAGATCCTGGAGTTGGGGGACCCCTAATTTAGATTAAATGAGAATTAAAATTCATAGCACTAAACTTTGCTTCTTTTTTACAAAATATATCACACTGACACTTACTTGTTTATGCATGCCTTTCTTCCTATTTCTGGAGAAGGAAATGGCACCCCACTCCAGTACGCTTGCCTGGAAAATCCCACGGATGGAGGAGCCTGGTAGGCTACAGTCCCTGGGGTCACCAAGAGTTAGACACGACTGAGTGACTTCACTTTCAATATTCATTTTCATGCATTGGAGAAGGAAATGGCAACCCACTCCAGTATTCTTGCCTGGAGAATCCCAGGGACAGAGGAACCTGGTGGGCTGCTATCTATGCGATCGCACAGAGTCGGACATGACTGAAGCGACTTAGCAGCAGCAACAGCAGCTTCCTATTCTGTAAAGCTTGTGGTGGCAGAAGCCGTATCTATTTCATTGAAATCTATCTCATTACCTAGCCCAGGGCCTGCTACATAATTGGGGCCCCAATAAATATTTGTGGCACTATTGAGAGATGGATAGGCCTAAAATTCCCAGCTAAGTAGGAGGTAATAAAAGGTATAAGAGTTACAAAGAAGTTTAGAGAATTTAAAGAAAAAGAATTTATATCTTGTTTAAAGGAATCTGCATAATACAAGGAAAAGAACTGGCATTGAGCGTGACCTTAAAAAACAGATGAAAAATTTAAAGGTGTGATGAGAAGAGAGGCAAGTCTCATTTTAAGCAAAAGAGAATGATCAGATGTGCCACTGTGAGTTTTTGCTATTTGATGCCTTTTAAAAAGTTAATCCTATTTAAAGAAAAGTTTAATTGTGGCGACCCACAGCTGGTACCTTAAGTACCAGATGCTGGTTTTGTTTTATAGTTAACAGTGGCAACACCGCTTAATTGTATATTTACAAGCAAACACATGTTGTTTCATGAAAACTACTTGATAATTACACAGCGACTACTGGAACCCCTGATAATTACACAGTTACATGTGTTACTGCTACCAAGTTATCTCCTGATCGCTGAGTAATTAACTTGTCAACTCAGCAAATGGGGCTGGAGGCATCTGAAACACTTGTTCCTTTTCCTACAGATGTGTGCGGGTGCATTCAGCACTTGTTGAATTTGATACCATCCTCCTCTCAGTCACTTAACAGTTAGCATAGTGGCTGAAACAATTTTTGCCTCCCTAACCTACCTAAACCTTTTCAGACTTCCAGTGATTTTAACACATTTTCCCTTGCTGCTAATTTTGGGCATGTTCATCCATCAGTCCAGTCATCTATTCATCCATTAGTCCATTCAGCCATCCATCAGCCCCTCCATCCATTCATGCATGCATGCATCCATCTATCAGCCCATCCATCCAACACTCCAGAAATGCTTATTGAGCCTGCCCTATGTATTAGGTCTTGTCTGGGAGTCATTGTTACTGTTTCAGAAACAGTGTGATAGCCCAAANTATCTATGCGATCGCACAGAGTCGGACATGACTGAAGCGACTTAGCAGCAGCAACAGCAGCTTCCTATTCTGTAAAGCTTGTGGTGGCAGAAGCCGTATCTATTTCATTGAAATCTATCTCATTACCTAGCCCAGGGCCTGCTACATAATTGGGGCCCCAATAAATATTTGTGGCACTATTGAGAGATGGATAGGCCTAAAATTCCCAGCTAAGTAGGAGGTAATAAAAGGTATAAGAGTTACAAAGAAGTTTAGAGAATTTAAAGAAAAAGAATTTATATCTTGTTTAAAGGAATCTGCATAATACAAGGAAAAGAACTGGCATTGAGCGTGACCTTAAAAAACAGATGAAAAATTTAAAGGTGTGATGAGAAGAGAGGCAAGTCTCATTTTAAGCAAAAGAGAATGATCAGATGTGCCACTGTGAGTTTTTGCTATTTGATGCCTTTTAAAAAGTTAATCCTATTTAAAGAAAAGTTTAATTGTGGCGACCCACAGCTGGTACCTTAAGTACCAGATGCTGGTTTTGTTTTATAGTTAACAGTGGCAACACCGCTTAATTGTATATTTACAAGCAAACACATGTTGTTTCATGAAAACTACTTGATAATTACACAGCGACTACTGGAACCCCTGATAATTACACAGTTACATGTGTTACTGCTACCAAGTTATCTCCTGATCGCTGAGTAATTAACTTGTCAACTCAGCAAATGGGGCTGGAGGCATCTGAAACACTTGTTCCTTTTCCTACAGATGTGTGCGGGTGCATTCAGCACTTGTTGAATTTGATACCATCCTCCTCTCAGTCACTTAACAGTTAGCATAGTGGCTGAAACAATTTTTGCCTCCCTAACCTACCTAAACCTTTTCAGACTTCCAGTGATTTTAACACATTTTCCCTTGCTGCTAATTTTGGGCATGTTCATCCATCAGTCCAGTCATCTATTCATCCATTAGTCCATTCAGCCATCCATCAGCCCCTCCATCCATTCATGCATGCATGCATCCATCTATCAGCCCATCCATCCAACACTCCAGAAATGCTTATTGAGCCTGCCCTATGTATTAGGTCTTGTCTGGGAGTCATTGTTACTGTTTCAGAAACAGTGTGATAGCCCAAAGAGCATGAATCAGGTTTCAAATACAGGAACTGTTATTCTTCATGGCTGTGATATTGTGCCACTTTCCTGATCTATAAAATGGGTCTAATAATGCTTAATAGGGTGGTTATTAGCATGACAGATAATGAAAAGGACTGGCATAAAATAAGCACTCAATAAATTTTAACATCCAACCATGGCCCACTTCTTATGACGAGGCCCCAGTTACTGTTAACTATTTCAAGTCTTCATCAAAATAGATCCCATAATAGCCTCTACCTGGGATTGTGAATATGGTGAAAATTAAAATAGCTACATTAATTTCTTTAATTCTCAAAATTCAGATTATTCACTAAATCAAAATGCCTTTATCAAAATATATTGCAATTAATTTTTCTAAATGGTGTCCCAAACACCTGAAATGATAGAGACAAGAAACACAAGTCTTATTTACTATTTTAGTAAAAAAACAATGACCAAATCAAAAACATGAGTCATAATCACACGAAGCATATCCACTCAGAAGGTAGAATTCAGGGGTCCTCAGGGGTAGGGTCCTGGTTATTTGACACTTCTCAGAGCCCTCACTTCTGTTCCCTGCTTTAGAATTCCCTGTCTCAAAGCTTCAATTCATAAGGAACTGGCTCTCTATCTGGAGAACAGGGCCTCAGAACATGCAGAGACACAGATAAAATAGAAGGTGAAAATACCACCTACTTCTGGGGTTAAATATTACTGAGGCTGAGACAGGTTAATGACTTGTCCATGTTAATGAAAGTAGGAGGTAGCAGCACCATAGTTCACACTCATCATTCTGATTCCTAACCCATGCTCTTTGTAGAACTTCACCCTGTCTCGAGTCAAAATGTACGGTGCCTTGAAAAACTTTTATCCAGTGCTTCACTGTTTGCTTACATTTATTAAATGCCTACTACATGCTGATAAAATGTCATGTCCTGAGAAAGAAAATTATGAATAACTAGCCTCTAGTCATTGCCTGCTAGATGGCAGGCACAAATTTTCCATACATAGCTCATTGGATCATCTTGACAAAATTGTAGGAAATATACTTCTTATCCTTACCTAGATACAGGAAGAAACAAAGGCATAGAATGCCTGTATAACCTGCCTGAGGTCATGTGCCATTAAGTGGTACAAGTGAGATCTGAAGCAAAGCTGACTCTCTCCAAAGTCCATCCCAGTAGCCTCCAGGCCAGCTCCACACTGGTTTTGCTGAGATAGCTACAAGGCCCAGCACAGGACTGGAACAAGGGCATGTGCTTAGACTCTGCACATGAAAAGCTCACAGTCTAACACTGAATAAAGACAGAAAAAAATACCATTCAATGTACTAGGTGTTATACTGTGTGCTTGTGATGGAGCCAGGATCCCAAATGCCTGCTTAGTCACTTCAAGCTCCTGAGAAAATACAACATAAAAGATGCCAACCATATGCATCCTAGTTATTCCTTGCCATGGCTTTCATCTGAATCCCCACCTACTCTAGAGAGCTGGAGTAGGTTCCATATGGAATAAGGGAATCAAATGTAAATTTCAGGGAGGAACTCTAAGACAGAGCCCAGATAAAGCCCAAGTAATTAGAATTCAGCTTCCCATTCTCAGTCTCTCATGGTGGTCACCTGGCCCCTCCTAGCCCCCTTGGAAACTCCCTAGGAAAAGGTCTATCCAGCCTAAATTTTACATTCCAGCCACAGAGGAGGCTTCCCTGGTGGCTCAGCTGGTAAAGAATCCACCTCCAGTGTGGGAGACCTGGGTTCAATCCCTTGGTTGGGAAGATCCCCCGGAGAAGGGAAAGGCTACCCACTCCCGTATTCTGGCCTGGAGAATTCCATGGACTGTTTAAGTGCATGGAGTTGCAGAGCAGGACATGACTGAGCGACTTTCACAGAGCAGGAGAGAGTGTCACCAGGCAAGTAATTATTTTGACCCCTTTGTTCCTCCAACAGAAGGTCCTTCACACATGAACGAACTCTCCTTCTGGCTATAGAAGGGGTGAAAACTCTGTGTCAATACAACATAGAAGGGATTCCCTGGTAGCTCAGTGGTAAGGAATCTGCCTGCCAAAGGAGGAGACATGAGTTCAATCCCTGGTCCTGGAAGATCCCACATGCCACAGAGCAACTAAGCCCATGTGCCACAATTATTGAGCCTGTGCTCTCGAGACCAGGAATCACAACTACCGAGTCCATGCAGTATAGCTGCCAAAGACTGTGTGACTAGAGCTTGTGCTCTCCAACAAAAGAATCCACAGTAATTAGAAGCCTGCACACCACAATGAGAGAATAGCCCCCACTTGCCTCAACTAGAGAAAGCCTGTGTAGCAAAGACCCAGCACAGCCAAAAACAAATAAACATTTTTTAAAAAACACACAAAAGACTGCTGGCAAAGTGCAGTAGAATCTCAGAGGGACAGTATGCACACTGGTTTGAGAAAGAGCAGCTTCAGAGAGGAGGGTATGTTTGGGGCATGACTAGGAAATGCCAAACACATGGGATAAAAGAGAATTCCTAAGAGCAGAAATGCATGGAGGCTCAGGATGGGAATTGTTAAGAAATCCAATGTGCAACTTGGCACCTGAACAGGGAGAAGGAGGCAAAGGATAAGAGAGATGACTTGAGGAGTCACTGCAATAGAAAAGGAATTTAGCCTACTGAGTCAAGTAGTTCTCAGGTTTCATGGGAGATCTTGAAACATGGAACTGGTGTGATTTACTTAATAAGACCAGGATCAGAAAGACAAGTCAAGAGCCTATTTCAATTTTTCAGAAATTGTGGGTTTATGAAGAAGCCAGAGATGAGTGTGGAGGCTATTCAAATAGTAACATTCAAGGCTTATGTCAGATATAGGGAGAGGAGGTGGGGGTTGAAGAGCATGCCTCCAAGCCTTCAACAGAAGGGAAAGAGACACAGAGACACAAACACTAAAACCCCATAACCCTATTCTTAAAGAATTGTGGTCGCAGACTTGCCAAATAAATGAATAAGCTTAAGCTTCATTCTTTTTTTTTTTTTCTTCACTCTCCTGGTCCATCTAGTCAAGGCTATGGTTTTTCCAGTAGTCATGTATGGATGTGAGAGTTGGACTGTGAAGAAGGCTGAGCACCGAAGAATTGATGCTTTTGAACTGTGGTGTTGGAGAAGACTCTTGAGAGTCCCTTGGACTGCAAGGAGATCCAACCAATCCATTCTGAAGGAAATCAACCCTGGGATTTCTTTAGAAGGAGTGATTCAGTTCAGTTCAGTCGCTCAGTCGTGTCTGACTCTTTGCAACTCCATGAATTGCAGCTCACCAGGCCTCCCTGTCCATCACCAACTCCTGGAGTTCACTCAGACTTGTGTCCATCGAGTCAGTGATGCCATCCAGCCATCTCATCTTCGGTCGTCCCTTTCTCCTCCTGCCCCCAATCCCTCCCAGCATCAGAGTCTTTTCCAATGAGTCAACTCTTCACATGAGGTGGCCAAAGTACTAGAGCTTCGGCTTTAGCATCATACCTTCCAAAGAAATCCCAGGGCCAATCTCCTTCAGAATGGACTGGTTGGATCTCCTTGCAGTCCAAGGGACTCTCAAGAGTCTTCTCCAACACGGATTGGGTGCAGGAAGAGAAGGGGACGACAGAGGATGAGATGGCTGGATGGCATCACTGACTCGATGGACATGAGTCTGA
>SJYA01000408.1:207212-275031 GCA_006410615.1 Neotragus moschatus | reverse complement strand
TCTCATGCATGCACTGAAACACACACCTTCTGCTTGCTTTCTGGGGACACTGGAAAACCTTTGCTAAATATAGTAACAGCAACCACACAGCTCAGCTTAGCTTACATTTTACCCACATTCCCTCTCATTTATTGAACACCTATCATGATTTTCTGCTCTGCACGCCCAATCAAATGTAACTGTCACAACCCTCCTCTGAAACATGTTTATAAATTGCATTTTGGAGATGAGGAAACTGCAGCAAAGCAAGTTTCAAAATTATTGGTGGTTGCACAGCTAGTTAGGATAAAGGGCTGGAGGAAAGAGTACTCTCAGATGTAGATCCAGGTCTTCGGGCTGCAAAGCCTAGGATCTCGTCAAGGTGATTGGCTGTCTCAGTGGGCTCTGTTGGTGTGGTGCTGGGTAGGCAATTCTATCAAGACAGCTTTCTGGTGAAGAAAGGTAATTTTTAAAAATTACTGATGGCTCATTAAAGTGTTAGTTGTTCAGTTGTGTCTGACTCTTCATGACCCCATGGACTTTGGCCTGCCAGGCTCCTCTATCCATGGAATTTTCCAGGCATGTATACTGGAGTGGGTTGCCATTCCCTTCTTCAGGGATCTTCCCAGCCCAAGGATCAAAACCAGGTCTCCTGCATTGCAGGTGGATTCTTTACTATCAAAGACACCAAGGATCTCCCATTGCCTTAAACTTAACACTCCCGGCAGTTGGGAAAGTTTATAGCAAAGAGAGTTCTCATTCCTTCTCTTTGGAGCAGAAGAAAAAGATCTAATGGATGTCATTTCATTCTTGTTCACCTGAATTATGTGAGGAAAACGGGAGGCATTTCTTGCTGCCAAAGACAAGGTCCAGAGGCCTCCCTCCAGTGCAGCAACACTGACACCCAGTGGCCAAGTCAGCCCTGCCCAGGCCCTCCCTGAATCCCCTCCCTCCGCCCCTGGTGGGAGGTCCAGTAGCTCTCTCACAACTCTGGAAGGGGGTGCCATGGAGAACAGAATGGTGGAGGAAGAGCCAACCACTGGGTTAGGACAGCTGCCAGTAGAGTCCTTTTTTGCTCTCATCAGAAGGCATATACTGCTGTAGGTAACCAACTGCGAAGCTAGTTTGTGGCATGGGAGAATATAAAATTAGACTTTTCCTACCTACTTTCTGTATTTCACTATTTAACTGTTTATATATCCCTTAACTGTGTTCCAAATAGGGGCAACTTAAAAAGATGCATTGATGTTTAGTTCGGTAATTCACTTGATAATTTGGTGAGCAAGATGAAGCAAAGATAAACAATGAGGAAAACAAAAATGCAGGTCTAGAAATGAAAACTATACAACATGCATTGAAAAAACAAATGCAGTTGTGGGGGATAAATGGACCATATCATCTGGGTCTTCTGAAAATAAGGCCTCACTGGTTATAGTCTATGAGATAAAAAAAAAAAAAAAAACCATAAGTCAAAGACACAACTATTTATTCCTAAAACAGACAGCAAGGGGAAAAAAGACAACTCTCCTGATATCCTTACAGAGAGGGCAGTAAGTAAAGGGCATGAAAAAGGTCAGTCCACAGATGAGTATTACTGGCCCAGATGATCTTTTCTGTGGTTCAGCTACTCAGAAAACACTAATTCTCTCACACATCCCTCCACTTTTGCATCCTTAAAGTAGCATAAGACTTTTGTTTTTCATTATTGGGTTTGATCGTGTATGTGTGTTTAGAATGCTTTGTGCTTCCCCTTTAAATGATTGCTGCCAATTAGCTTTGTTTGTCTAAAATGCAATAAGATTCCATTTTAAGAAGTCAATGCAGGGCTTTTACTGAGAACACAATAAATTAATCATTAAATCAATTGTATTGATTGGACATTGCAAGACATGAAAAATTGCAGTGCAAGGAATGTTTCCACCGAAGGGTAGGAAGAGACTTCGGCATCCTAGGGGAAGGTGGGTCAGTACTCTGATAGTCCTGCCTCATTCCTTCCTTGGGATCTTAGCTTCATTTATCAACTCTAAAATGAATGTGGAAACCATTTCATCTCAAACGTCTACCCTAAATAATAGCTTCCATTTATTAAGTACTCACTAGGCACTCCACACTACGCTGAAGGCTTGTCTGCATTATGTCACACAATCCTAAGTAAATGTGAGAAAGGCATTTCTATCCCTCTATTTGTGGACGAGAAAACTAAGGCTAATAGACACAGATCCTTGCTCCAGGTGACCCACTTAATGAGAAGCAATGCCAGGATTTGAATCCAGCTCTAAGTAAACCCGAAGTCTGTGCTCTTGGTATTCAATCACACCTTAAATTAACAAAGAATATCAAGGCAGGATGGAAGCTACACCATATTTTTCTACATATTGCTTGGGCTCCTTGTCTGCCTGACAGTGTATCAACAAAGGTATGGGGAGATGGAATGTTGGTGCCAAGGAAGGTTTTATTTGGAGGAAATAGTATTGGTGACCAATGGCAAGACTATGAGCAGAGGTCCCAGTGAAGTATTGAGGTACCCAGCAGACCCCAGTGTGATGCACCAGGATGAAAGCTGCTAGAGACAACCACCAGGGAAGGGTGGAGGTGCTGTGGGAGGGCAGGGCACAGCTGTCCACTCAGAGTGCTACAAAGAGCCTTGGGCACTTACCGCCATGACCGGGGGTGGGGGAGATGTGGGGTAGAATATACAGACATCGTTTCCAACCTTAAAGTTTACATCATGTACCACGAGCATGCACCTTGAAATCTCTAAGCCTCAGTTTCCTCAGCTATAAAATGGAACTGTCAGATTTCCGTCATAAGCGTTGTCATGAGGTTTAAATGTGATGTATCTGTGAAGTCTTAAAGAGTCCATCTGGTAACAAATAACTGGCTAGAAAAGGATTCCGCTTTTTCCCTTCACCTAATCTCCCAAAGCAGAGCCTCTATAAGGAACCTATGAACTGGATTTAGCATCACAGTGTTTTTCTCCCAGGCTCTTCCTAGTTCTAGTCATTTTATCTCTTTATGCTCTAAATAGTAGGGACTACCCTGGTGGTCCAGTGGCTAAGACTACGTGCTCCCAATGCAGGGGGCCTTTGATGCCTGCTCAAAGGCAGGATCTAGTGACTGATGGGGAAAGTAAAGTCTAATGCTATAAAGAACAATAATAGGATCCTGGAATGTTAGGTCCATGAATCAAGGTAAATTGGAAGTGCTCAAACAGGAGATGGCAAGAGTGAATATTGACATTTTAGCAATCAGTGAAGTAAAATGGACAGAAATGGATGAATTTAATTCAGAGGACAGTTATATCTACTACATCTACTATTGACCATTTTATCTAATATTGTGACCATTATATCTACTATTGTATCTACTTCCATTAGGAGAAATGGACTAGCCTTCATAGTCAACAAAAGAGTCCAAAATACAGACTTGGGTGCACTCTCAAAAATGACAGAATGATCTCAGTTTCCAAGGCAAACCATTCAAAATCACAATGATCTAAGTCTATGCCCCAACCACTAATGCAAAAGAAGCTGAAATTGAGCAATTCTATGACCTATAAGATATTCTAGAACTAACACCAAAAAAAGATGTCCTTTTCATCATAGGGGATTAGAATGCAAAAGTAGGAAGTCAAGAGATACCTGGAGTAAGAGGCAAATTTGGCCTTGGAGTACAAAATGAAGTAGGCCAAAGCTAACAGAGTTTTGCCAAGAGATACACTAGTTATAGCAAACACCCTCTCACAACAACCCAAGAGATGACTCTACAAATGGACATCACCAGATAGTCAATACCAATATCAGACTGATTATATTCTTTGTAGCTGAAGATGGAGAAGTTCTATACAGTCAGCAAAAACAAGACCAGGAGCTGACTGTGGCTAAGATCATGAACTCATTATTGTAAAATTCAGACTTAAATTGAAGAAAGTAGGAACCACTAGGCCATTTGGGTATGACCTGAATCAAATCTCTTATAATTACACAGTGGAAGTGACAAATAGTTTCAAAGGATTATATCTGATAGACAAGTGCCTGAAGAACTATGGACAGGTTCATGACATTGTACAGGAAGCAGTGATCAAAATTATCCCTAAGAAAAAGAAATGCAAAAGGCAAAATGGTTTTCTGAGGCCTTCCTTACACAGCTGAGAATGGGAGAGAAGCTAAAGGCAAAGGAGAAAAGGAAAGATATACCCATTTGAATACAGAGTTCCAAAGAATAGCAAGGAGAGATAAGAAAGTCTTCCTGTGAGATCAATGCAAAGAAATAGAGTAAAACAATAGAATGAGAAAGATTAGAGATCTCTCCAAGAAAACTAGAGATACCGAGAGAACATTTCAGGCAAAGATGGGCACAATAAAGGACAGAAATGAAATGGACCTAACAGAATCAGAGGATATTAAGAAGATTTGGCAAGAATAAACAGAAGAACTAAACAAAAAAATATCTTAATGACCTGGATAACCACAATGCTGTGATCACTAACAGAGTCAGACATCTTGGGGTGCAAAGTCAAGTGGGCCTTAGGAAGCATCACTAGGAACATAGTGGAGGTGATGGAATTCCAGCTGAGCTATTTCAAATCCTAAAAGATGATGTTGTGAAAGTGCTGCACTCAATAGGCCAGCAAATTTGGAGAACTCAGCCGTGGCCACAGGATTAGAAAAAGTCATTTTCATCCTAATCTCAAAGAAAGGCAATGCCAAAGAATGCTGAAACTACCACATAGTAGTAGGCATTCATTTCACATGCTAGCAAGGTAATACTCAAAACCCTCTAAGCTAGGCTTAAACAACATGTGAACTGAGAATTTCCAGATGTTCAAGCTGGATTTAGAAAAGGCAGAGGGACCAGAGATCAAATTGCCAACATCTGCTGGATCATAGGCAAAGCAAGAAAATTCTAGAAAAACATCTAATTCTTCTTCATAGACTACACTAAAGCCTTTGACTGTGTGGATCACAAGAAACTGTGGGAAATTCTGAAAGAGATGGGAATACCAGACCATCTTACCTGCCTCCTGCAAAACTTGTGTGCAGGTCAAGAAGCAACAGTTAGAACAAGACATGGAACAATGGACTGGTTCCAAATTGGGAAAGGAGAACATCAAGGCTGTATACTGTCACCCTGCTTATTTAACTTCTATGCAGAGTACACCATACAAAATGCCAGGCTGGATGAAGCACAAGCTGGAATCAAGATTGCTGGGAGAACTATCAATAACCTCAGATATGCAGACACCACCCTTATGGCAGAAAGTGAAGAATAACTAAAGAGCCTGTTGATGAAAGTGAAAGAGGAGAGTGGAAAAGTGGCTTAAAACTCAGCATTCAAAAAGTGAAGATCGTGGCATCTGATCACATCACTTCATGGCAAATAGATGGGGAAACAATGGGAGCAGTGACAGGCTTTATTTTTGGGGTGCCAAAATCACTGCAGATAGTGACTGCAGTCATGAAATTAAAAAACACTTGCTCCTTGATGGGGTCGG
This sequence comes from Neotragus moschatus, assembly GCA_006410615.1. NCBI lineage: Eukaryota > Metazoa > Chordata > Mammalia > Artiodactyla > Bovidae > Neotragus > Neotragus moschatus. Next base: position 269,558 of record SJYA01000408.1, on the reverse strand, counting down.
GGTGGGGGGCGGGAAACTATGACAAACCTATACAGTGTATTAAAAAGCAGAGACGTTAGTTTGTCTATGAAGGTCCATCTAGTCAAAGCTATGGTCTTTCCAGTAGTCATGTATGGATGTGAGAGTTGGACCATAAAGAAGGCTGAGTGCTGAACAATTGATGCTTTCAAACTGTGGTGTTGGAGAAGACTCTTGAGAGTCCCTTGGTTGCAAGATCAAACCAGTCAATCCTAAAGGAGATCAGTCCTGAATATTCATTGGAAGGACTGATGCTGAAGCTGAAGCTACAATACTGCGGCCACCTTATGTGAGAAACGACTCATTGCTGGGAAAGATAGAAGGCAGGAGGAAAAGGAGACGACAGAGGACAAGATGGTTGGATGGCATCATCAACTCAATGGACATTAGTCTGAGCAAGCTCCGGGAGATGGTGAAGGACTGGTGTGCTGGGAAGCCTGGAGTGCTGCAGACCTCAGGGTCGCGAAGAGTTGGACAAGACAGAGAGACTGAACAACAACAGGGAACTAGATCCTGTAGGCTAAGTCCTGGTGCAGCCAAATACATTTTTGTTTGATATCATGCCATCAATCTGTAATCTGGCTTCACCCTCTACCCTCAAGGAAACCTACTACCCTTTGCCCATGACTCAGTGACCATGTTATGGAAGGCTAATCTGCAAACAATCCTCACAAATATGAGTAGGGCTGGTGATGGAGTGATCCTTATGACAGGTGTCCAGTTTGTTGCCTGACTCTGCTTATTTTCAAGAGATAAAGTCATCTGGTCTCAGAAAACTTGCTTTTCAAGGAAGCAAAGATAGAAAGAAACCTGTACTGATCTTTCCCACTACCTTCTCTCCTAGAAGTAGAAGCTTTCCTAGGTTTAGTGCCAGAGGGAACCTTTTCAGGACAATTCATTCAGAAAGACTGATATAAAAGGCCGAAGAGGCACTACTGCTTGACAAAATACCAGCTACCAAAAAAAAAAAAACCTCAAGTGACTTTTTATTTTGCTGAGCAAATTATTTCGACTGATACCTATTGGCCAATTAAAAATAAAGGTGGTTATTTATTCATGCCATCACCTCTTGAAGAGGTTACAGCAACAAGGAGAAAAAGAAAAGCCTTGATTATTGTTATAGTAATATTTAGAGACTGGCTGAGTATTCAGCTGAGACTTGAGCTTGAATTTCTGGTACCTGATACAGTGTAGGATTCTAGGGAGGAACAGGAAATGGCCTAACTCAGAGTATTCCTTTTCACTTCTTGAGTCCATTTATTTTATGGGTCTGACCATATGCCAAAGCCATTTGGAGTCTTGGAGAGCTTAAATAGCGATGTCCAATTAATAAGGCATAAAACCCTGCAGCTTCCTCACCCCCATGCGTTTAGCCAGCCCCTCTCTGATCTGACCTTCTAATGGATAGGAGACACTTGCAGGCCTGTGTCTCTGCATCCAGGCCAAGGATGGAAGCAGTCTGCATGGTCTCCAGCATGGGTTTGTGTGTTTGGAACCATTTAAGCAGTCACGTCAAGACGAATTACAATTCCTCCTGAACATGGTGTCTCTGATTGGAATAGGATGAAAGTTCTGGTAGTTTTATTTCTTTCTGAGACATTTTGGAACATTTTACCAATGAATTTGTTTCCTGGCTTTTTTGGACTGCAACCTCCCCACATATTATTTTAATAATGAGGCATTCTGCTGAGGGATTAATGAGATAGCTTTGCAGTGTTCAAAGTGACAATTAAAGCCGTTGTTTTTTCTCAGCGATGCAGTCATCTCTTTCGAAATGATTATTAACAAAAAATAGCTCATGTTTAGATTTTAGACTTCACCTCTGCTTGAACAGAGTCAAACTGGAAAGTATATAGGAAAAAACTTGGTTCCAGGAATATTTGATCATATTAATGGAAGAGTCTATTAAATCTTTCCTCTTCTGTGTTTTTTTAAGTTGGCTTTATGTTTTTGCAGGTACTCACTGCCCAATTGAGAAAGGATAAAAATCTCCTTTTTTGGCTGAAGCTTTTAGTTTTGGGGAGGGGGAATGCAGAGAGGATCTTCAATCTCTTCCCTCCATAATTTGTAGATTACACACACCCTTCTGCTTTTTAATAAATAGTTCCTCGTTAGAGGGCACAACAGAATAAAATAATCATCCTCTATTATCCTTGGGAGGCAGGGCCAAGTTTCCCCCCAAAGACATTATCATATCAAACAACCACTTTAAACGCAATGCGGAATACAGGCTTTATGGGAAAGCTTTGGATTTCTGCCCCCTGCCAAAGGAGTTCTAAAAGATGAGTCCTTTTGTTATGGATGGCTCTGGAGTTTCTCTAATAGGTGTACCAGATGAAAGATGACTAAAAACATCCCAGATGGGAGAGCTGGCTAACAGCAGCACCATAAATACCTGATGGATATACAAGCCTCTTGGCATGAAATATAGTCTTTGCTCTGATTTACACTTTTAGGGGATATTTTTAAAAATGCCATATTTGCTGGTGGGGGTATTCATAAAAAGTGTTTTAGATTTGTGGGAAGATGGGAAGAGACCCTCTATTCCTTGACACATACATTATTGTTTTTCCTCTCCAGAATCCTTTCTTTGTCTCTAAGGACATCTTTGCTTTTCTGAACAAGTTTTTCTGTTTGTTGGTTGATTGTTTTATTTGTTTTGTCAGAGTGGGCAAGCTCTGTTCTTCTAGATTGATTCTCAGGAGTTTGCTGAAATAAAAAGCTGTGATGTTATGGAAATAGAGTTCATCTTTGAGTCCAGATAGGACTCTTTTATATAGGATTCTTTTTTTGTTTGTGTAATATATATATATTCTTTTTGTATAACTCTGTGCTTACTTTTGTCCCACTGTTGGCTACAGTGCTGTGTCTGGTGCTTCATGGGCTCTTAATAAATATTTACTGTTTACCTGAGCCTCAATTTTCCCATCTGCAAAATGGGAACTAGCAATATCTATACCACAAGGATTCACCCCATATTTAACAAGAGCTTCTGTATGCCATATTCTTCACTCAGCACTTTGTTAAAGAAACCTACTTGTACAAGAACAGGATGGAAAGGAAATGAATAAAAAACACACCACCATGTAAGAAGGTCATAACATAACAAAATCAAACAAATCTGCGTTCAAATCCCAACTCAGCCACTTGCTAGCTTAGTTTGGGAAAATTACTTAGCCCAGCTTGGCTTCCAATCATCAGTTTATAAAATGGACTATTAATAGTTCCTCCCTCATAGGGTTATTGAAAAGATTAAATAAGTTGATGCATTAAAACTCTTAAGAAATTGCCTGCATATGATAAGTACCTCATAAATCTCAATCAGCAATTTGGCTGGACTTAATGAAACTGAGTACCTAGAACGGACTCTTCAAAACTTTTCCCTGTCAAAGCATTGCTCAGGTGATATTTTTGTTTTAGTACACCACACTTTAAATGGATATTTTACATCCAAAAAAATAATCCCTGAGACAATGAAAGGTCTTGAAACCATTCATATGAAAAATGGTTGAATAGCCTATTATCTTGGTTTAAGGAAGAAGAGTCCATCACTGTCCACATATCTGAAGAGGGATTCAAGTCCTGAGGGACTTTTAAGAGCAAAACTAGAACCATCTGGTGGGGAGGTTGATACCACTTCTATTCAAAATATCACCTCCTGATATTTAAGGATTTCTGAAAGTAGAATTTTCTCTTTCGTGTAGACATTAATCTGCCAATCCAGTTAAACAAGTAGACCTACCCTCAGTCTGACATGGATCTGAATATAAGGCAGAGGACAGGACCTCCTTCCACCTTAAGTGTTCGGCGACTCTACGCGATGATTAGCAGGCTGACTCTTCTAATATTATATATGGAATGGCACAAATCCAGAGAGAGCTTGTCTCTCCAGCGATTTAGTGGTAAATGTGTGCTACAAACTCATTCTGCTAATTCCATTCCATTTATAGAAAGTCATCACTTTACTGTGTCCTTCCTCAGGTACAAGGCCAAGCCCTTCACATTTTTTCTTGATTCTGTTCTCCCCCATAGGCTCTCAGTGGAGCTCTTAAGCCTTTTCCTCTCAAATCTTTTGTGTCCTGCAAAAAGGAGCCAAATCTCAACCTGAAAATATGCTCTGAGATTTTCCATGTTCCTATCTAACACTTCATTTTTCATCTTTTATCTCAGTTGATAAGGTGTTCTTGCTGTCTCTGGGTACTCAACCCCACTTACTCCTCAATCCACCACCACCCCCCTGAAACATTGTTTCAACCCCCTGAAACAATTCCAGCAGTTTTCTCAAAGCTTTTCTATCACCAACCCCAGCAGACATCTTTCAAACCTTTGCATACTCTCCTCTTGCTTTTTAAAAATCCTTCCAAAGTTTATTTATTTTCACAATCTTTTGCAATTATGTTTTCAAATAAATCAAACAGAAAAGGAAAAAGTATGTAATGGTGTATATTTGGAAATCTCTGTAATATTCAACTGTTTTTTTCTTTTTCAAAACGTATCATTTTATTGTCCTCATAAGACAGTTATAAACTTATCGTGTGACAGTCACATGATTTCTTTAGTTAACCTCAAAATTTCCATGAGCATTCCGGGAGCTTACAGCTGGAGTAGTCCTGAGGTTCCGAATATTAAAACTTTCTTCATAGTCACAAGTTCCTTTGATGTTTGGGTTATTGAACACAAAATCACTGGACTTCCCAGGTGGTTCAGTGGTTAAGAATTCATCTTCCAATGTAAGGGACAACACTGGTCTGATACCTCACCTGGAAAGATTCCACATGCCATGGGGCAACGAAGCCTGTGCAGGACAACTACTGAAGCCTGTGGTTGAGCCTGTCCTCTGCAAAAAGAGAAGTCAGTGCCGTGCAAAACTCATGCAGCAAAACTGGAGAGTAGCCCCTGCTTGCCACAACTAGAGAAAGCCCATGTGCAACAACGAAGACCATGAAGCCAAAACTAAATAAAAAAATATTTAAAGAATTCACCTGTCAATGCAGGGAATGTGAGTTCATCTCTGGTCTGGGAAGATTCCACGTGCCCCGGAGCAACTAAGCCTGTGCACCACAACTAGTGAGCCCATACTCTAGAGCCCATGAGCTGCAACCACTGAGCCCATGTTCCCCTAGAGCCCATACTCTGCAACTAGAAAAGCCACCACAATGAGAAGCCGGTGCACCACAACTAGAGAGTAGCCCCCACTTGCTGTATCTAAAAGAAGCCCACGTGCAGCAATGAAAACCCAGCATAGCCAAAAATAAATAAAGGTATTTTTTTTTAATCACTGATAATTGGTCTTCAACCTTGTCCATTTTCTGTTCCTGAAAGTGGCAGCTATTTTTTTTTCCTCCCAATAAGCACTTCTGATTCCATTTAGCACAACTTTTTTTTTTTCATCAGATTTAGGTGAAATAACAGAACAGTTTGGGATAAATGTAATAATACTAGGGATTCTATTCAACAATTGAACAACAATAACAAAAAAGCAAACAACCAAATTAAAAATCACCTTCTCTTACTCTTATCTTTCCAGGGCTGTCTCTCTCTGCCTGCCCCCACCCCTACAATTACCCATGTAGACACACTATGAGAACTGACAGAAGAACAGATTAGTGATAGTATGGTGGCAGGACATTTTGAAGACATATAAGAGACATGATGAGTGGTTCATTTTGACTTATTTTGGGCTGAGTACAATGCTAGTGGTGGGGCCTAACAGATTTTTACAAGATCTTGAATTCCAAGATAAGAAATTGAGAATTCCTTATATCTGAAACCAGAAATTTCTTCATTTTCCTTAGTGGAAAATTGTCATGGTCTTCATGACATATTAGATGACTAACTCAAGGTAGGAAAACTGCTTGGGAGGATCTAGATGTTTTCTGCATCCTTCTTATCTAGTAACTTGTGTTGTTTCATTTGGGAAAATGATACTCAAAGTGACCACTTGCTTGGTTTCAGGACAGGACCTTATAAGATTGCCACGATCATGATGAACTTGCCAAAGTACAGACATGGGATACTGATGGCCCAGGAAATGGTATGTGGTGGGTTAGAGAAAGGGCATTAAATAGCCTTGAAACACATGACAAGAATTTCAATTCTCTTTCAATCCATTCAGTGATACCAATGAGGAAAGCATCACTTTGTTGCTCTGCACCTTTAGAATCTAACACTTTACTAATCTTCATTTTTACAAAGAAAGTATGCCTTAGGCACAGAGCCTTCTAGACCTAAGACTTTACAGCAGGAGTTTAATAACACTATTTTGTTTTCATTTATTCATTTTTGTTATTACCATCTATTTAGGGTGAGTGAAATTGCTTTCCATTTATGTTGGCATTATATATCTTCCTTTTAAAATGCATTGATCTAACTAAAATTTAAGAAGGAAGGGAGTTGATTTATAGAAAAATGTCAGATAAAAGTATAGGGCTATGCAGTTATGGTGAAAATGCAAGAAGGGACACCAGTGAATAGAATTTAGAAAACCATAATTAGGTAGAAAAATGTGGAATTCAGAGTCAGACAAGATTGGCTTAATATCCAATGCACACTGAATAATGGAAGACAATTTCACTAAAAGCCTTAGTGTCTTCATTTAGAAAAATGAAGAAAATAATACCTTCTTAATAGGACTGTTGAGAGGAATTAAAATAAGAAATAGTTTTAAAGTACTGAGTACAACACAGTGCATAAGACACACAATACATTTCAGCCCTCTCTTCCTTTCCTTTCCCTGCTGACCACTGGGATTGGCCACAACTCCCTGCTTCTAGGGTCCTCCCTTTCACAGAATACCCTGTGGGCAGGCTCTTGTGCCCAACAGCCTCTGAGTGAGCTCTCTCCTTGCCAGTTTCCCTACTGACAGGCTGGCATGGGAGTGTCTATCTGGCTTCTAGGAGGTGGAAACACCAGGTGGCAGGAACTCCCAGACAAGGTCTCCTCACAGGCGTCCTTCTTCCTCCTCTTGGTCAAGGAGTAGAGTCATTTATTTCTCCTCCTCTCCCCTTCTCTGCGCAAAGCAGTCAACAACCTGCCTTTCCATTGTTTCCCCTATGGAGGAGCTCATGAACCCAAACTGGTGCAATCAAAGCAGCAAGAACCAGCTGATTTCTGACTTCTTAAAGCTCCTTCACCAGATAGAAAATCAGACCCTACTGCACCTCTTTCAAGCGTGTGAAAAACACCTAGTTTCCCTTTCTGAGACACAATTTTCTTATCTGCAAGATGAAATTATTAAGGCCTTCTTTTCAGGGGCATTGTGAGCAGGCAGCGCTTAGTGTCTGGTACCTGATATATTGGCCAATCCACAGTATTAGTTCTCACCAAAGTGTTACCACCTTCCTGGATAGAATAATCATGTCAGAGCTGAAAAAATTTTGAAGGTTATTAAGTTCTTTCTCTCATCAGAAACTCGAATCTTCTCCAGCTTTAAAATTTCCCACTCTCCAGCTGAGGGCTCCCTTCCTGGAAAGGAAGCTAGTTTCATTGTTTGATAGGTTACAGTTCTTAGTTACAAACTTGACTCAAATACTGAATTTAAATCTGCCTTCATTTAATCTGTTATCCTTTCTGGAGTAAGACAGGATAAAATTAAGATTTAATGACTTAATCATCATTATGAATCTGTTTCCAGGTGGCTTCTAATCTTGTTATTTCCCGAACTTCTCTGTTTCCTGGGAAGGATTTTCCCATTGCCTTTGGGTTCTCAGTACTAGATAGCTTTTCTGTAACCTTCAGTTAGTCCCAAGAGACTCATCATGGTTATTCTGATGCAAAAAGAACCCTAATCCAAACTACTTGCATTATTCTGGGATTTCTATCCAGCAAACAAGAGTGCTTAACAAAGTAGCATCTAAATGGGAAGATGACATGAGTTGTCTTCAAAATCTAGAGTCACAGAAAGACTGAGGGAGGAGAGTACCCACATGGTGAGTAAGCAAACAACTACACAGAACAGTGAATTCAGCAGAGCGTGCTGGACAGGACGAGAAAGGGCCAAAATCATACAAGGTAGGAGCAGGAGAGTCCTTCAGCTTGCTGGCTATTTCTTTCTTACATTACTGGTGAGAAGCTGGAAGCTGTCATGGAGGAATAATATGTGCAGCCACACAACACATGAGTGAGGTCTCCCAGCTCTTTGACGCCTAATCTGCTCTTTCCCCGACACTACATCATCTCTTGCTTACCCACTAAATTCTCCTTCTCCTTCCTGGTGACTGTCCTCAGCCTCAAAGTCACATTAGACCACAATCAATGGACCCCTTTTCAGCTCTAAGAGTTTGCACAGGATTAGACCTCCAGCAAGGCTCCTGAAGACTTTAATCCTCAGAATCAAAGGATATAAAATCTAGAATCTGGGAAGTAGAATTTAGATAGTCTAATAGAGAAGGAAAAGCAAAAAAAGAGAAAAGAAAATAAGACCTGATTTACTTTCTCAATATTATACCCCTTGTTACTGACAGAGTTGGAATGTAAGTAATAACAATAACTAAGTTTATTGAATGGTTATTATTTGTCAGATAGAATGTTATGATACTTACAAACATTGCTTTATTTATTGCTGTCAACAACTGCACAGTTTTGCCTGCTTTTTTCAGATGAGGAAGCCAAAGCAGGTAGCACTAACCTATCTCCTGAGAGACATGCAGTCAGTTATGCACAAGAAATTGGGGATAGAGAGGTGATTAAAACCCACTAACATCCACTTGGAGTACACAGTTTGGTCATAAAGACATAAACATAAACAAGTGAGGCTTGGGCACTGTGATGAGTGCAACAGTAAGAAATAAGGATAGAGGCTGCTCAGAAAACAAAGTAACCAATTTCCCTCTTGCTGGCTTTATATTCAAACTTGAATCCCATTACTCTCATTCCTAGCATTAGAATAAAGGCATTTTCCATGTGTAAGAACTGATTTTTAAATAAGATCCTCATAATGTTTTATGAAATAAACTATCATTTATTTAAACAGAAAGTAGTAGTAGTTGCTCAGTTGTGTCCAACTCTTTGCAACCCCGTGTTGTAGCCTGCCACGATCCTCTCTCCATGGAATTCTCCAGGCAAGAATATTGGAGTGGGTAGCCATTCCCTTCCCCAAGGGATCTTCCTGAGCCAGAGGATCAAATCTAGTCTGCTGCATTGCAGGAACATTCCTTACCACAGGAGCCAGAATGGAGAGATTTATATAAAATTGTTTTATACTATTCTCTATTATAAATATCTCTTCAAAAAAAATCTTTGAATACTAAATGTTTTCCCCCTTTCCCTTTGACCATAAAATTTAACTAGTGGCTCCGTATGTTTCAGTTTCCCCAAAACCACTTCCCTCATTTTTACATACAAGCAGTGAAGTCCATGTCCAAAAGCACTGAACTGTTTGATTATGTTAAAAGAATTAATAAGTAGTTGATCTGACCCTGGAACACACGTTCATATGGTTTCCAAAGTGATGCCTGAAGGCAGTAAAAGAAAAATATTCTTCTAGGTTAGGGTTTTCAACCTATTGATGACACTATTGATATTTAGGCCGGATAATTCTTTCTTGTGGAAGAGGTTCCTGTGATTGTAGGATGTTTAACAGCATCCTTTGTCTCTACCGGCTCAGACGGTAAAGCATCTGTCTGAATGCAGGAGGCCTGGGTTCNAAAATATTCTTCTAGGTTAGGGTTTTCAACCTATTGATGACACTATTGATATTTAGGCCGGATAATTCTTTCTTGTGGAAGAGGTTCCTGTGATTGTAGGATGTTTAACAGCATCCTTTGTCTCTACCGGCTCAGACTGTAAAGCATCTGTCTGAATGCAGGAGACCTGGGTTCGATCCCTGGGTTGGGAAGATCCCCTGGAGAAGGCAATGGCAGCCCACTCCAGTATTCTTGCCTGGAAAATCCCATGGACCGCGGAGCCTGGTAGGTTACCGTCCGTGGGGTCGAAAAGAGTCGGACACGACTGAGCAACTTCACTTCTTTCTTTCACTTTCACTTTGTCTCTACCAGATAAATGCCAATGATACTTCCACACATATACCAGCTACAAAAAGCAAAACTATCTGCAGACAAATGTTCCTGGGAGAGGGCTGGCAAAATTGCTCTCAGTTGAGAACCACTGCCCTAAGATCCTCACTGACAGCAGTGACAATAAGAAGAACCTTTTCAGTATTGAATAGACTTTGATTCACAACTATATGTGGACAAATGAATCGAGTGTAACCTACTTAATAAGCCTCAGAAAATTCATGATAAGATACTTAAAGAGTTCTGAAGTAGGTTATCCCTCCACCCCAAAAAGAAGAAATATATTATTCTGAGAGGCTTTTAGGATTCCTGCTGGTGTCCAACAGAATATATGATCCACAAAGACCATAAAATGAAGGGAAAGAACATAGAAACAGACATCAACTCCACAGCTATAAGGACTTCCAAGCTGCTAATCTCCTAGGAGTTCTCTGAAAAAACAAACCATATAGAGAGCTTGTTACCTGGCACTTGTATTTATGAGTCCTTGGGTAATCGTACAGAATCTTGGGAAGACCTGGCAGTCAGTAAGAAACATGGTAAAGGAATATCTTTCAGCTAATGCATAGTTATCTAGTTTCTTAGATCAGAGAATTAAGGGGGTCAAAAGATTGTAACGAGCCTACATATGTGGCCACTGATTGCATCCCTTACCATTCTGATTTCCAAAGACCATGGTTAAAGGGTGCTGCTAGATCTCTCCACTCATTGATCATGAAGTAAGCAGAATTTGGCATAATGTAGTTTCACTTGAATTGATGTCATATGAGTATAAAAAAAGAGCCATAACTGGGTAGAAAAGTGGCCTGGCAGTTTCCAAGATAAACCACCTCCCAATGCATAGAGTCAGGGTTTTACTAAAGGAGGATGAGCCATTACTCTTCCTCATGCATTTCTACATCCTTGTCTTCAGTTTGACGACTTAAATGCCAGACCGATAACACAGACTCTTAAGTGTAGCAGAGAGGAAAGTAGCTCCAGCAGTTACTAGCTGAGAGCTTATAGGCAGCTTTCTTCACTTCTCTGAGTCACAGTTTAGTTAATTGAATATACATTCCCAGATCTAGGGGAATTCAACAAGATATTATGTAACTCATCTCACATAGCATCTACTACACGACAAACCATAAATGTTGATTCTGTTTCCCTTTATTACGCTTCAATAGCCAGACTGTGGGCTAGCAAACATTCTTATCTTGAAGGTCATTTCGCTAAATAAACTCTTCAATTAAAATCCAGGACAGAGTTGGATTAACCTCCATAAGGAAAAGGAACACATCTCTTTTTCTGCTATATGAATGAAACCTCAGTACATGGTGTATATTAAGTGTTCAGTAAATCTTTGCTGGAGGAGTAGAATATATAAAAAAATAAATTGATCAGACAATAAAGTTTTATTATTAAGAAAGATAAAAGTAGCATTCTTTAGCACCTACCCTGTGCTAATCTTCTTTTGATATACACTCTCTAGCCATTCATTTAATTTTCTCAAATTTTAGTCCTATTTTTGGAAGATGAAACCATGGCTTAAGTAACTTGGCTAAGGTCACTTTATTACTAAGTGGGTTTGGCTGAACTTCAAAGTCTTAACCCCTAGTACAGAATGTGAACTTATTTGGAAATAGAGTCATTGGAGATGTAATTAGTTAAGATAAGGTCACACAGCAGTAGGGTGGGACCTTAAGCCAATGTGACTGATGTCCTTATAAGAGAGGAAATTCATGCAGGAAGAATATGGGCATGTGATGATAAAGGCAGAGACTGGAATATCTATGATCCCAGGATTGCCAAGGATGGCTGGCAAATCCTTGGAACTGAAGCTTGGAAGTCTTCAGGACACTAGACTGCTCAAAACTCTGTTCTGAGTATGCTGTACGCATGATTTGTATCTAGAATTGGCATTTTAAAAAAGTGGACTTTTACTTACCTTGATATAGTAATAGTGCCTGCCACCATCATTGGACACACATGGTGCTCAACGCCAAGTTACACAGGAGGTAATCTCTGGCATGTCTTCATTGGCAACATAAAATGTGGCCAAGAAGACAGGCTCTCAGAATAAGAAATCCATGTTAGTGACAGGAAATTCGGGTTTGGAGTACTTTTGTCACCAGTACCAGTTATTTAGCATACAGCTCTCCAGTGAGACTTGTCTGTGTCTCTTTTTTTTGGCAAGATGATACACTTTGTTTTATCTGCTAAATGCCACTGGACATAGAATAACCTCTGGAGAAGCCACCTATTGCATATGCTATTAAATGTTGCAAAATGTAGTGCATGCGCCTGCTAAGTCACTTCTGTCATGTCCAACTCATTGAGACTCTATGTACTGTGCCCACCAGGCTCCTCTGTCCATGGGATTCTCCAGGCCAGAATACTGGAGTGGGTTGCTGTGGCCTCCTTCAGGGGGTCTTCCTAACCCAGGGATCAAACCCAAGTCTCCTGCGTATCCTGCATCAGCAGGCAGGTTCTTTACCACTAGCACCACCTGAGTAGCTAAAATTGAATGCCACTTTCTGAGAGGTGAATTAATCAACAACCTGATCAGATTCAAAGCTTTTTGATGCATAAAACTTCATAAATGGAACTAGTCCATCAACAGGCAAAGTATATTGAAAACCTGTCTAGATATTTTTAGGGGGTGCATGTTATCCTGAGTGTTTTATTTGCTCCTCAAATTAACAATCTCTGTAGAGGTACACAAAGACCACCCAAAATGAGAACAGTTCAGTTCAGTCGCTCAGTAGTGTCCCACTCTTTGTGACCCCATGGACTACAGCACATCCAGGCCTCCCTGTCCATCACTAACTCCTGGAGTTTACTCAAACGCATACCTACTGAGTCAGTGTTGCCATTCAACCANCATGGCTTCGACTAGACAGACCTTTGTTGGCAAAATAATGTCTCTTCTCTTTAGTATGCTAGTTTGGTCATAGCTTTTCTTCCAAATACCAGGAGTCTTTTAATTTCATGGCTGCAATCACCATCTGCAGTGATTTTGGAGACCAAGAAAATAAAGTCTGTCACTGTTTCCTTTGTTTCCCCATCTATCTGCCATGAAAAGATGGGACCAGATGCCATGATCTTTGTTTTCTGAATGTTGATGTTTTAAGCCAGCTTTTTCACTGTCCTCTTCACTTTCATCAAGAGGCTCTTTAAATCCTTGTCGCTTAGAGGATGATCTTGGAGCTTGGAGGGGAATGATTCTGGGATTACATTATAACATTTGAAGGTTTGCCCTGATGAGTTGCCCTGATGAGTTGCTAATACAGTTAGATTTTTCTATATTTGTTTGCCCAATCTTATAAGCTACAGCCATCATTTAGAGAAAAAGACTTTAAAGTGATGTTCAGGTCTTTCTTCATGATTCATCCACTTTCAAACTGTGTTCGTCCTCCAGGTGCATTGTGGATTTAATTGCTTTGTCTATATCTTGCCATTTTTCAAATCTAGGAGTGAAAATGTGTGTTTCAGATGTGAAATACTGCCTTGAACTAAGAAAGCAGGAGTGATTTAAGACACCCAAGCCCCTCAACAGAGCCCTCGAACTCTTTACCTTCTCTTAGAATTTCAGTATAGATACCTATGACTGTGAAAACTACTAAGCCTAAAAATAAAACAAATTGTATCAATTTCAAAGATCTATCTATGCTCCTTGCTGGAGACAGGAATCCCTCCCCTTTTATTGTTAAAAAGAGTCTCAGTATCTTTCTTGAGATTATCCCCCACTATTGGATAGTGATTTATCATTTTCATAAAATTGCAAATGGGAGCCCGTTGCCCAAGACCAGTTATAAATTATGAAAATGTGTTCAGCTCCTCAATAGTGACTGATCTTATGGGGAGAATTTCCCAGAACTAAATTTAACTGCTTTGCATAGATTTGCAGGGAAGTTTGATGTCCCTGGCCCTCTGATGAGGAAGGAAAAATAGAAAAAGACTAACATTTGTTAACAACCTACTAGGGACCAAATTCTTTATATGGTACTTAATCTCTTAACACAATGAAGTATAATCATCGGCTTCTTTGATAGAAGGTAAAATAGAGGCACAGAGCTATAGAAGATTTTCCCCAGGCTAGTGAAGGAACAGAGCCAGATTCAAACCTAACTTTGCCTCTGAAGTTAAATCTCTTTTCACTTATTGCATTGCCTTTCTAAAGTGGAACAGTAATATCTCGACTAGGGTAGATGGGGTGGTTTTTATTAACATCAACCTAAACCTTGTGTTCTTCAAGTTCTGATTGATTTGCTCCAAGGAGCCATTAAGAAAGGACACTGATCAAGGGCTATAAATTAACATCTTCTTCATACACAACTCTAAGCAGCTATTTAAAACCTGGGTAATATTTTCTTTTTTAAAAAAATTATCAGTTGTCTGGGTATTTATGCTCTATCACTCTTGAATTTTCATCCTTGACTCCATTAATAGAATTTTCCTTAATTCCTTTTCTCTTTTTATGGCTTTGCAAGCAGCTAATTTGCAGGCAAAACTGCTAATTTTACAGATGCTTTCTGCTTCGTCAGCATGAGCCTGAATGAGGAGTTATTAATAGAAGAATAGGATTCCCTTTTCATCCTTTTGCTCTTGACTGTTGTAGGAGGTTGGACAAAATCCATTATTTAATAACATTTGTTCTTCTTGAAAGGTCATCATTCCAGCCTTTCAGCTTCCACTACAGTATAGCAGTATCAGCAGCCACTTTCTCTTCCTGAAAGGCTTCTGGAATTCCTCCAGGTTACATGGTTGGCATAAAACTGTCTTTGAGATCCACCTTGGGAATGGGGTCCAGCTGGGAAATTCTCTTGGTATTTCTGTGCATTTTCCAAATAGTAATTTCTAGCCACAATTATTTTTAAGTGTTCCAGTCACCTACATTCCTAGAAAGGATGCTGAATTGGGGATATATCCATTGAAAATTCTACTTGGTTGCTTATAGCAGATAATAGAGATAGTAGTAGCATAAACAAAAAGAATTTATTTTTCACATAAAATATATTTTTAAAACAGGCATTTAGAATTGGTATGGTGACCTCACAATGTCGTCAGGGACCTAGAGTCCTTATGTCTTTCAATTTTATTGTCACTACCATGTCTCTTCCATGCCCATGGTCTAAGCCACTAGACTCATGACTCTAAATATATGATTCTAATCAGGAATCAAACATATAGTAAAGGGCCCTTTTGGGACTTTCCCAGAAGCCCTTCCAGGAGATTCCACTTATATCCTCAAGCTGTAAGGAAGACTAGAAATTACACATAGTTTTCATCTGAGTACATTGCTCTCTCCATAGTATCTAGGGTTATATAACTAAGATAGGGTAGGACAATATTACAGAGACAACTAGGGTAGGACAATATTACAGAGGCAAGTAGCATGTTTGCTACATAGAACAAAAAGAATGATTAAATCAAATTGAGTCAATAAGCTCTTGTGAAGCTCACTCAGTCGTGTCTGACTCTTTGTGACCCCATGGACTGTAGCCCACCAGGCTCCTCCGTCCGTGGGATTCTCCAGGCAAGAATACTGGAGTGGGTTGCCATTTCCTTCTCCAGGAGATCTTCCCAACCCAGGGATCAAACCCAGGTCTCCCGCATTGTAGGCAGACGCTTTACCATCTGAGCCACTAGGGAAGCTACTAAGCACCTATTTCATGTCTGGAAATGAAATAGAAAGATTAGATTCCTTTAAGGAACAAAAGCTTACATACCTCACATACACAAAACTCTTGCCTTCTTAGCCTAGAATGCTTTATCCTTCCTTACTCACCTGGAAAATTTGTTTTAATTATTCAAGTCTGTTCTCCAATATCACCTGCTGTCTGATGCTTCCTTGGAAGATTCTTCCCAAGAAGAATTTATCAATTGCCAATTGCTCAGCTCTGTCCCTACAGCACTTTATCCTTAGCTCTACTTCGTCACTTGATTCCTCAGAAGCAGTATGCTGAAGTGAGGATAACATGAGAACTAGAAAATGCTGACTTCAACTCCCAAGTCTGTCACTTACTAGCATTAAGACAGATGCTTTTGCCCTTTGAGCCAGTTTTCCTGCTGCAGAAGAGAGAATGCTCAATTTCACCTCAGGGGCTTTTCTGAAGATTTAATGAGATAATAAGTGCAAAGCATGGCTGCAAGCAGTCCTTAAAACATGCTAGTTTATATTGGTATATTATATGACTGTTAATGATTTACACAAAAGATAAATAAGCTTCTATCTTATTCAAGCCACTGTTATTTTGTGAACATGTTTTTTATCATAATCAAAAGAAGCTTAACATCTCCATTAATAAAGTCTTTGGAAATATATTACTTACATACATTTCCTTAAAAACTCACTTAAGGATATACTTCATCCAAAGGAGAGAGATGTAAGAAGTCAATAGTCACGAGTAAAGTTCAATATGAAAAGACTGGCCATGAATACTAACCCACACAATCTACAATTAAATCTAAGTAATTACAGTTACAATTGCAAAATTGAATCTTGAAAATTAAAAATATATAAATATGCAAATGACAAGAAATAAACTATAATAGAAAGGTATAAAAATTCCAGGTTATAAAAATAAAATTATATATATATGTATGTGTGTGTATATATATATATATATATATATAGTAAAAGAGCAGAAGTTGATGAAAATGAAACTATACGATTTTTTTGTAGTGGAGACAATAAAGAGAATTCTGTTGTCGAGGATTCTGTATTATTAAATGTAAGTCAGATCATAGCTAAGAATGGAGCTAAAAGCAAACCAGACACTTTTCAAATCTCTAGATTTGATAAAAAGAACAAAGACAAAATTCTCAAACTATAGCTAAAGATACTTTAAAAAAAAGAAAGAAAGAAAAAGCAAAGATATACTTTTTAAAATACTAGGAAATGTAAAAGTCAGATATAAGACCATAGTAGCTTTGTTAAAGCAATAATTAGTGATGACAATAAAACTGATCATTAAAATCCTTTTTAAATGTTTAGATAAATCAAAATAAGAACTGATATGCATGAAACAAAACACCCTCAAAAAACTGATAAAAAAGGATGATGCAGAGAAGCCAGACAATTAAAAAAATATATATATTCTTATTATTATCAGATAGACTTCAAATCAACTGAAGCTTACTAAATATATAACATATAATGAGACTATGACTGTAATAACTTCTAAAGTATTGTCATAAATAGAACCAAAGTATCTGAAGAAAGATTCATGCAACTGCAAGCTAAACAGTGAAAAGTTTGTCTGGCATAGAGCACTCAATGCNACTTAAACGTTACTCTTATGAGCTCCATTCTCCTCCCTTTTCAAAGACATATATAATTCCAATTCCTGCAAATCACAGTATCTAGTATAGGCTTTTTCTATCTTTAAATAGGTTGACCTGGACAGTCATAATAGGGAGTGGGAAATAAGGTTTATTTTGTGCCAGACATTGTGTAAGTTGTGTCTCATTTAATTGTGATAATAATCCTAGGAGTTAAATGGGTATTATTCTATCCCTTTACAGATGAGGAAATAAACAACTATAATTAAACCCCAATCAACCAGCATATATGAAATGATGCTCAGGATGAATTCATATGTGATTGTAAATCTGGAGTTCAAACTATTTCCACCTTTGTATCTTGTATAGATTTTCTATTGCTGAAAAAAAAGCCCATCATACTTAGGAGTGTAACACAACGCCTCTTCATTATTTCATAGCTTCATAGGGCAGCTATCTGGTACTGTATGGCTAGGTTCTGTACTCCTGCTAAAATTAAGATATTAGCCAGCTGTGTTCTCATCTGGAGCTCAGGGACTTCTTTCAAGTTCATTTCTGTTATGAGCAGAATTCAACTTTTTCCAGTCATAGGACCGAAGTCCCAATCACTTGCTACCTGTTAGTACAANGGCAGCTATCTGGTACTGTATGGCTAGGTTCTGTACTCCTGCTAAAATTAAGATATTAGCCAGCTGTGTTCTCATCTGGAGCTCAGGGACTTCTTTCAAGTTCATTTCTGTTATGAGCAGAATTCAACTTTTTCCAGTCATAGGACCGAAGTCCCAATCACTTGCTACCTGTTAGTACAATCTATACTCGGCTTCTAGAAACCACTCACATTTCTCATCACATAGCCCCCTCAAGACAGTGGCAGGTCATGGAATCTTTCTCATACTTGCAATCCCTCTGAGTTCTCCTAATACCAGCCACATAAAACTCGCTGCTTTTTAAGGGCTCATGTGATTACATTAGACCTATGCTCAAATAGCCTCCTTTGGCCATATGATCATATAACATAATCAGAAGGGTGATACATCATTATATCCACAGCTTCTACTCACATTCAAAGGAGAGGCATTCATTATACAGAGATAAAGATTATATCAAGGTCATTCTGAGAACTATGCTTCCCACAGATATTGCAAACCTGAAATGAGCCCTTGTTTCATTAGCAGCCACATGGCTTCAAAGCAGGCACCAATATTCTGGTGGCTTTCCTACAATCCACAAGACTCCTAAAACAGACAGGAGCAGATTTCTTTTTTAGAAAAAATTCAGTCTCCTCGAATTCCATGAAATTCCATGAGATTCCTTCACTCTCTCCAAGTGTTAGCTGAGCTAGGCAAGGACTGAACCAGTAATAATTGTCTAATGTAAATAATGATGAAAAAGCAAACTTGTAAATACATTCATAAGTATAGCTTGAAACTAGGAAAAGAAAGAGCCAAAATTATTTTTCTTATCTTTATGAAAGATACACTTGGGACCACACTTCCTCCTATAGTATTTGTCTTATTGTTGAGTGTCATGTAAACTCCAAGCTGCAAGAATGAAAGTTGCATGCTAATCATGATTCAGCACTGAGGATAAGATGGTCTCTTCAAGTCAAGCAAAAGGCACTACTACCTAGAAAGCCACTGGACTCAGCTTTCCCTGTTTACCCTAAGCACACAACTTGATGAGACAACACATCTGCCTCAGATCTAAATAAAGGTCCCTGTGGGAGCATGCAGAAAGTAGACATTCTTACTTGAAAGAACAGAAGGATCCTATAACACTCCAAAGTATAACAGCACGTCCTAATGGAACACTTTAACCAGTAGGAACTTTCTGTCTACCATAGGATTTCCATGTCATCTCTCCAACCTCCAACAAAGAAATGAAAATTTACAGCTGCTGGTTTTACTAAATAGCTCTCAACTGCAGCCAGTCCTAAGATCCTGTGAGAAATCCCAAAGCTGCTTTGTTCTCAACTCTATTAGAACTTGTGAATCTCTTTAGCTTATATTGCCACTATTTTTCCTATCACTTTTGCAAGATTGTCACCTTCTTGATTGTGAAATCTGTGCCTTATTGTATATTTTTATATAATTCAGTATCTAGCATCTATCTATTATTATTTTATTAATAATTGATTAATAAAATATCTAGTGATGTACCACCACTAAATCACTTTCTGTTGTACTGTTTTTTCTTGAAGTCTCCGTAAGGCTAAATATTTACAAGTTAGTGGTTTGAATTAGGGTACTGATTATTAATGCAAGCTAATATGAGCCATGCCATGTATAGCCACCCAAGATGGATGGGTCATGGTGGAGTGTTCTGACAAAATGTGGTCCAGTGGAGAAGGGAATGGCAAAAAACTTCAGTATTCTTGCCTTGAGAATCCTATGAATAGTACGAAAAGGCAAAAAGATATGCCACTGAAAGATGAATTCCCCAGGTTGGTAGGTGCCAATATGCTACTGGAGAAGAGTGTAGAAATAACTTCACAAAGAATGAAGAGATGGAGCCAAAGTGAAAGCAACACCCAGTTGTGGATGTGACTGGTGATGGAAGTAAAGTGCAATGCTGTAAAAAACAATATTGCATAGGAACCTGGAATGTCAGGGCCATAAATTAAGGTAAATTAGAAGTGGTCATACAGGAGATGGCAAAAGTGAACATTGACATTTTAGGAATCAGTGAACTAAAATGGACTGGAATGGGTGAATTCAGATGACCATTATATCTATTACTGTGGGCAAGAATCCCTGAGAAGAAATGAAGTAGCCCTCATAGTCAACAAGAGTCCAAAATGCAGTACTTGGGAGCAATCTCAGAAACAACAGAATGATCTCTGTTCATTTACAAGGTAAGCCAACCAATATCACAGTAATTCAAGTCTATGCATCAACCAGAAATGCTGAAGAAGCTGAAGTTGAACAGCTCTATGAAGACCTACAAGACGTTCTAGAACTAACACCCAAAAAAGATGTCCTTTTCATCATAGAGACTGAAATTCAAAGGTAGAAAGTCAAGAGATACCTGGAGTAACAGGCAAAATTTGGCCTTGGATTACAAAATGGAGCAGGGCAAAAGCTAGCAGAGTTTTGCCAAGAGAACACACAGGTCATAGCAAACACCCTCTTCCAATAACACAAGAGAAGACTCTACACATGGACCTCATCAGGTGGTCAATGCTGAAATCAGACTGATTATATTCTTTGCAGCCAAAGATGGAAAAGCTCTATACAGTCAGCAAAAACAAGACCAGGAGCTGACTGTGGCTCAGATCATGAACTCCTTATTACAAAATTCAGATTTAAATTGAAGAATGTAGGGAAAACCACTAGACGATTCAGGTATGACCTAAAGCAAATCCCTTATGATTATACAGTGGAAGTGAGAAATAGATCCAAGGGATTAGATCTGATAGACAAGAGTGTCTGAAGAACTATGAACAGAGGTTCATAATATTGTACAGGAGGCAGTGATCAAGACCATCCCAAGAAAAAGAAAGGCAAAATGGTTGTTTGAGGAGGCTTTACAAATAGATGAGAAAAGAAGAGAAGCTAAAGGCAAAGGAGAAAAGGAAAGATAAAAGCATCTGAATGAATCCCAAAGAACAGCAAGGAGAGACAAAAAAAAAAAAAAAGTCTTCCTACATAATCAATGCAAAGAAATAGAGGAAAATAATAGAATGGGAGAGACTAGAAAATTAGAGAAATTCAAGATAATTCAAGAAAAATTTCAAGAAAATTAGAGATACCAAGGGAACATTTTATGCAAAGATTGGCTCAATAAAGGACAGAAATGGTGGCAAGAATATGCAGAAGAACTGTACAAAAAAAGATCCTCATGACCCAGATAAACATGATGGTGTGATCACTCACCTAGAGCCAGATATCCTGTAATGTAAAGTCAAGTAGGTTTAGGAAGCATCACTATGAACAAAACTAGTGGAGGTGATGGAATTCCAGTTGAGCTATTTTAAATCCTAGAAGATGAGGCTCTGAAAGTACTGAACTCAACATGCCAGCAAATTTGGAAAACTCAACCGTGGCCATAGGACTGGAAAAAATCAGTTTTCATTCCAATCCCAAAGAAAGCCAATGCCAAAGAATGTTCAAACTATCACACAATTTCAGTCATATCACATGTTTGCAAAGCAATGCTCAAAATTCTCCAAAACAGTCTCCAAGACAGTCCAACAGTACATGAATCATCAACTTCCAGATGTTCAAGCTAGTTTTAGAAAAGGCAGAGGAACCAGAGTTCAAATTCCCAACATCCGTTGGATCATAAAAAAAAGCAAGAGAGTTCCAAACAAACATCTACTTCTGCTTTATTGATTACACCAAAGCTTTTGATTATGTGGGTCACAACAAACTGGAAAATTCTTCAAGAGATGGGAATACCAGACCACCTTACCTGCTTCCTGAGAAATCTTATGCAGGTCAAAAATCAATAGTTAGAACCAGACATGGAAGAACAGACTGGTTCAAAATTGGGAAAGGAGTACATCAAGGCTGCATATTGTCACCTGCTTATTTAACTTGTATGCAGAGTATATCTTGTGAAATACTGGATTGCATGAAGCACAAGTTGGAATCAAGACTGCTGGCAGAAATATCAATAACCTCAGATATGCAGATGATACCACTTTTATGGCAGAAAGCAAAGAAGAACTAAAGATCCTCTTGACGAAATTGAAAGGGGAGAATGAAAAAGCTGGCTTAAAACTCAATATTCGACAAACTACAATCATGGGCATCCAGTCCCATTACTTCATAACAAATAGATGGGGAAACAATAAAAACTGTGACAGACTATTTTCTTGGGCTCCAAAATCACTGCAGATTATGACTGCAGCCATGAAATTAAAAGACGTTTGCTCCTTGGAAGAAAAGGTATGACAAACCTAGACAGCATATTAAAAAACAGAGACATTACTTTGCCAACAAAGGTCCATCTAGTCAAATTATGGTTTTTCCAGTAGTCATGTATGGATGTGAGGGTTGGACTATAAACAAAGCTGAGCACCAAAGAATTGCTGCTTTTGAACTGTGGTGTTGGAGAAGACTCTTGAGAGTCCGCTAGACTGCAAGGAGATCAAACCAGTCAATCCTAAAGTAAATCAGTCTTGAATATTCATTGGAAGGACTGATAGTGAAGCTGAAACTCCAATACTTTGGCCACTTGATGCAAAGAAGTGACTTATTTGAAAAGACCCTGATGCTGGAAAGATAGAAAGCAGGAGAAGGGGACGACAGAGGATGAGATGGTTGGATAGCATCAATGACTTGATGGACATGAGATTGAGCAAGCTCTAGGAGTTGGTGATGGACAGCAAAGCCTGGCATGCTGCAGTCTTTGGGATCACAAAGAGTTGGACATGACTAAGTGACAACTGAACCAGATAGATATAAATTCTGTCTCTGCTGGGAGCCAGTTGTAGTGTGAGCTTACTGTGAGCATCTGGGATGGATTCACAAGAATCTGGTGAAAGCAACACAACCACAGGAATTGATCAGCAAAGTTCAAACAGGGACTGATGAATCCAGCCAGAGAATCACTGAATTCCAAAGGAAAGTTTAATATGGAGACTGACAGCCTCTTGCACCACTAGATTCATTTATTGTCTCCTGTCCTAAGAAGCTCCAGGACTATAATATACATCTTTAAGGAAAAAAAATACATGAAAGTGTTCTCACTCATTCTCTGAGAGGAATATCCAATATTTCACATCCAATATGGTGGCCACCTGTGATACCCTTGAACATGAAAGCAAAAGAGTTTGTGCAACAAGCTACAGGCTACTCCTATAGTTTGTCTAAAGGAAAAAATTTACATTCAACTCCTTTATCAATTTTCCATCCTGGATTCCCCTCACTCTCGTCTAGCATGTTAGTTGGTCTGGGTTACCTACCTAGTGGAGTGACTCAAACTTTATTACCTACGAGATAGCAACTAAGTGCTCTGTCCTCGTTCAAGTATGTTTGCTGTAGTTGACCATTACTTGGCATGGAAATATGAAGAGATACCCCAGTGACTTCTCTGGGTTAGCACAACAGTCCTCCTTTCTCCTGATAGCGACAGGAAGATTAAATTGCCACAGCTAGTACAGTAATGCTCCTCCTAGCATCCTGGTCTAATGACATATGAGGAGTCCAAAGTGGCCCAATAGTAGTTACAGCATCCAGTTAAGTAGAGCCCTACTTTATCCCCTGGAAAAATGTTTGTCCCCACCATAGAACTAGGTTCTGTAACCTGACAGAGACTCAGTTCAGTTCAGTTCAGTCGCTCAGTCATGTCCGACTCTTTGCAACTCCATGAATCGCAGCACGCCAGGCCTCCCTGTCCATCACCATCTCCTGGAGTTCACTCAGACTCACGTCCATTGAATCTGTGATGCCATCCAGCCATTTCATCCTCTGTCGTCCCCTTCTCCTCCTGCCCCCAATCCCTCCCAGCATCAAGGTCTTTTCCAATGAGTCAACTCTTCGCATGAGGTGGCCAAAGTACTGGAGTTTCAGCTTCAGCATCATTCCTTCCAAAGAAATCCCAGGGTTGATCTCCTTCAGAATGCACTGGTTGGATCTCCTTGCAGTCCAAGGGACTCTCAAGGGTCTTCTCCAATACCACAGAGACTAAGATTAGAGAAATGGAAGCACAGATTCTGCAAGTGGATCAGAGGGCATGAGAGTTGGGATGGCCACTTTCACTTTCACCGTTTGTTTTCCAGAGCTATATATTTTAGTTAAATAGGACAAAGTACCACCAGTTCAAAGTATAAGCCACATCTTGAAAGACAGAATCTCACCTGGGGTTTCCTGGATCCTTGGTTGGATCCCTGCATCGGGAAGATCTCCTGGAGAAGGTAATGGCAACCTACTCCAGTATTCTTACCTGGGAAATCCCATGGACAGAGGATCCTGGTGGGCTACAGTCCATGGGGTCACCAAGAATCAGACACACCTGAGAAAGCTTAGCACGCATGCATCCCACCCTGCAAGCATTGCCCCACCACCAGTGCCTTAGCTGAGTGTTCACAGGCTGTTCCACTTTTTTGTCAGGCTCACTGTTGCTAGGTGATAGGGTACATAAAACGAACATAAAATCATAAGCACGAGCCCATTTTCACACATCACGCTTTGCTACAAAATGGGTCTCTTCATCAGAGGCAATGTATTGGACTCAAACCAGTAGATGAGACCTCTATAAGCTTTCAGAAGGCACTCTGATGGGAACAGCTCCATACGAAGGGAAGTCAAACTACTGTCTAGAATATGTGTTCATTTCAGTAAAACATAAACAGCAAAAGACTTTTGATATTATGATCTGCTAACAAATATGCTTGGTCTCCTTGAGGAATTGTTCCTTGATATTTTCTGTTAGCAGATTTTCATTTAGCAGTGACAATGGTTAGAGCAGCCTTGAGGAGGAGCTTAAGTTGTTGAGCTGGTGCTTAACCTACAGTTAACCTTAAGTTGCTGAGCTGGTCTATCTTTTAATTGCACAAACTCTGGGTTATTAAGGAAAGAAAATAGCTGACATCCTAAGCACAGAGCATCTGTCTTCCTGCACAGAACGCTGTCTGGTGACACTGAATGTGAAACATAGAGATCTACACATCCCAACAACTATTCTCCCGTTTTCCCGGATACACATTAGACAAATCCTGGGGCTTCCCAGGTGACACTAGTGGTATAAAGAACTCACCTGGAGGAGACTTAAAAGATGCAGGTTTGATCCCTGGGTTGGGAAGATCCCCTGGAGGAGGGCATGGCAATCCACTCCAGTATTCTTGCCTGGAGAATTCTATAGACAGAGCAGCTTGGAGGGCTATAGTCCATATGGTTGCACAGGTCAGACATGACTGAAGTAACTGAGCACACACACACAGGATTTCTTTGGCTTAAGGATTTTTCTTTTCAGAGTTAGGCTTGTACTTTTCTATCAGGGCTGTGCTGAGACCTACCTCTGATTATTAGCCAAGAGTTAAGGACAGGTGGTACAGGTGACTCTTGAGGTAGTCACTTTATAATGTACCTGCTTAAGGCTAAATAGATACATGCTTTTCCAGGAGAGGAGGAATATTGAAGAGATGAAGGTGCTGCTCAAGATAATTTGTGGATTCAAGGATCTCAGATTTGTTTATTCAAATGTTACCACCGCAGGTCTCATGATTCTACTCTTTTTCTATAAAGCCCACTCTTTGGCATAGCAGACCTCCTGAGATTATGCACCAATCCCTTTTATAGCTCAAATACCCTTATAATCCATTCCTGGCCTGATTTTCATCATGAGTGTGCCCTGAAACCGCAAGAGAGAAGACTGACCATTAGAGATTTAGTAGAAACCTTTCAGGTTTTGCATTCTTCCTTAAGTTGAAATGGATTCTCCTTTCCTTTTCCTTTTTTTTTTTTAAAACTAGGTCTATAATGCTACCTAAAGTGCCTCATTTCACAGCTTTTATTAAAGAAACAAACCCACATCAATTGTAATAATTAATGTTCCCACATGAATTAAGGGATACAACTCATTGGTCTCCCAACCCCTTGCCCTCCAACTGGGCAACCCCAATTTCCTGCATGTAAAAACTTCCGTGATTGCAATGCATAGTAACTTACTTACAGCCACAGGTTGTATTGCTTCTAGACAAGCGGGCAATACAATGTTAAACTCTTGTTCTCTAGGATCATTTCTTGGTTTAGCCAAGTTTCTGTAAAGCAGTGCTTGAGTCAAGGATTGAAGTGGTGACACTTTATTTAGAAGAAGCAAGCCTAGAGAAATGAAGATGAGAAAGAAAAGGGAAAATGAAGCAAGGAAATATGAGAAGCAATACAATATATTTTAGGACATTGGCCTCTTTCTCAATAAGCCAGGAAGACTTAACTGCAGCTTGTTGTCAGATTTGTTTGCTTGACCTGCAGGACTTCTTTGGAAGGTTTACAAGGAAATTTTTCAACTTAAAGAAATCCCCAAAAGATAAATGAGGTAGAGTTATCTGACTAGTTCCCTTCTACTTCTCATTTGTCATTGCTCTTGGTTTGCCCATTGGACTAGATCAACTTTTATAGTAAATATGAGTCACAGGATCCTGTTTGCAAAAATATATAATGCTGAAAGTGACCAAATTTTTAGAAGCCATATATAACAGTAAGAGTTCATGAAATAAAACAGGCACATCAGGCTGACACTTAAATAAGTTATTGTGGGTAATTAATATAATTTGGAAAATAAAGAACCAATAGGACTATTCATAGAGAATGCTTGGGAAATTTCTTCTGATTGATATAAAAACATGTTTAGATATCCATGATTACTTTAAAAATCAAGAAATAAAAATTATAATATACTGTATGTAATTCTACCCTAAAAATAAATTTTTTCTACAATTAAAATGCAATGGCATGAAAATATATAAAAATTTATTTAAATAGTTGGTGTATATTTTTTATCTTTAAAACAAAGAAAGCATTTGATGCAAAATGGCAGCAAAGGGACAGTTGGGGGACTTCTGAGATTATACTAAAATTTATTTTATTTTTACCTAGAAGTATGGTCAAAAAAGCATATAGCTCCCCCTTTCATACTATTATTACAAATGTTATCCAAAGACTACTGGATTGTATATTCTGCAAGAGAATGGATCATATGTTTTACTCACCCAATGGATGTAGAATATCAAACTTGATAAGCATTTAATATTTATTGGATATTGCAATAAGTCAATTAATCAGTCAAAAAAACTATATACTTTTTAATCTATCATTTCTCATTGTTCTCAGTTCACCTCATTTGAAGTTTTGATTCTATGTAAAATACAAATTAAAGTTATTCAACTGTATTTGAATAGGCCTCCCCAATCTTTTTCACAGCTCATCTTCAGTGCAGTGAATATTAAAAACTGCATAAATTCATGGCTAAAAGATGAGCTTTCAGAATGCTGTGAGTTTTCTATTAATTTTTGATAGTTTCATATGAAACTTCTACTAAAAAAATCTTGATTTATCTACTTAAAAAATAAAAAAAGAATACTATGAATTTAATACATGAGCTGGGCATAGTTGAACTTTTATGGTCATCTGGGGTAATTTGGGTACCTTCAAGGGATTTTTGATAGTGTGTCATAATCAATTTTCATAGGTTTCCAGGATATCTTTATTTTCATTCTAAATGTACAAATAGACAAAACCCAGATTGTATTTCTGTAGGCTTATATGACAAGTCACTCACCCTGGATTCACTATTTACCTGGGCCAAATTTCCCTATTGAAAGCAACTTATTTCCCTGCCTTTATCTTTTTTGATAGGCCTCAATCCTTGGTTAATCTCCATAGAAAAATAAGCCTGAACTTTGATACTCATCATGGCCTCTAGTCTAGAGCATGGATGCATACATGATTCTTTGTGTCATGAATAGAACTGGAAATGAAATGAATAGATAATTGGCATGGGCTCAAAATAAAGTGTGTACTAAAAAGGGCATTATTTTTCTCCCTCAAAATGTAGGAGTGTCATTCTATTAGGTATTTCAGAAACTTCTTAACTATCCCATAATATTTCCATAAGTACTAGTGTTCAGGCAAAATGAACTTAGAAACAGAAACAATCTGAAATAGAAGGAGAATCCACCAATTCTCCATCCTGGCAGTATTCTTGTCCCATTAAACTGTTGCAAGACTGAACATTTGTAATATATAAGTTGACTTTGTCAATTCCAGCAACCTAAAATACACTAGGAGTGTTGATTATAGGNCCATAAGGATGGTGTCATCTGCATATCTGAGGTTATTGATATTTCTCCTAGCAATTTTGATTCCAGTTTGTGCTTCATCCAGCCTGGAATTTCTCATGGTGTACTCTGCATATAAGTTAAATAAGCAGGGTAACAATATACAGCCTTGATGTACTCCTTTCCCAATTTGAAACTAGTCTGTTGTTCCATGTCAAGTTCTAATTGTTGCTTCTTAACCTACACACAGATTTCTCAGGAGGCAGGTAAGGTGGTCAGGTATTCCTATCTCTTGAAGAATTTTCCACAGTTTGTTGTGAACTATACAGTCAAAGGCTTTGTTTTAATCAATAAAGCAGAAGTAGATATTTTTCTGGAATTCTCTTTCTTTTTCTATAATCCAACAAATATTGACAATTTGATCTCTGGTTCCTTTGTCTTTCCTAAAACCAGTTTGAACATAGTTTACATCAGTCACCTAGAGTCAGACATCCTTGAATGTGAAGTCAAGTGGGCTTTAGGAAGCATCACTACAAGCAAAGCTAGTGGAGGTGATGGAATTCCAGTTGAGCTATTTCAAATCCTAAAAGATGATGCTGTGAAAGTGCTACACTAAATATGCCAGCAAATTTGGAAAACTTAGCAGTGGCCACAGGACTGGAAAAGGTGAGTTTTCATTCCAATCACAAAGAAAGCCAGTGCCAAAGAATGTTCAAACTACTGCACAATTGCACTCATCTCTCATATTAGTAAAGTAATGCTCAAAATTCTCCAAGCCAGGCTTGAACCGTACGTGGACCGTGAAACCTGAATATACCCTGTGGATTGTACAGTGTCAATTTCCTGGTTTGAATGTTATAAGTAATATAGTTATGGGAGATGTAACCATTAGGGAAAAGTAATTAAAAGGTATACATGGGATCTCTGCACATTCTGTTTGTTTGTTGTTATCTCCTATGAATTTATAATTGTTTCAAAGTAAAAACATTTTTTACAAAGTCAGGAGAAACAGTGGAACATAAACCAAAGAGACAGCAAGAGAGAAATTAGTAAGACACTCATAACAGAAGACAAGGCAAAGACCAGGAAGGTGGGGAAGGTGGGAGCAGTGGCAGGAAACCTCCAGGTATTGAAAAAGGCTGAATGAAGCCTGGTAGGAAACAAACACCTGTGAAACACTGATCCTAAAGCCTCAAATCTGAGGCCATTTTCTCTCACAGCCTAGAAATTTCTTGCCTGGTTATTATTCTATTCAGAAGATTTGTCTCAAGACCCAGCCAGATCAATGCCTGCACATAGAAATCAGTAAACAGGAACACAGGATCAGAACGAGAGGGTGCACTGTGGAATGGAGAAGAAGCAGAAGAGAGAATAGTGGCCCCCAGAAAACATCCCCGAAGTGAATTATTCATCAGGCTGCATGTGGTTTTACATGCGTCCCAGAGCTTGCTCTGCGGCAAATCTTGAACGGTGCATTTGGCTTCCAGGCAGATTGGTGATCGTTTTCTTGTTTATTCCATCCACAGAAAGGTTAATTATGCTAGTGACAGTGGCTGGGAAACAATTCTTAGAAAATGCTTTGGTAACAACAGGTTGGCAGTGTATGAAAACCATCTGCTTCCCACAAATGTTAAGGTAAACTTTCAAACTTGTGGGGTTAGCAATTACAGATTGTATAGTAGTTTAGCACAGGGAAAATACATGCTGTGTTGATGTCGACTTTCTGGATCTTCTTGACACCCAGCCGAAAAGGCACACCTTGTTATAAGAAGGATGGTCTTTGAGCATATAAAAACTTTGAGTAAGCCATCTTTGTTTGCACTTATTAAGGCTAACAGAACAAGAACATCACACAGGGGAATATAGTATTTATACTGAATGTCTCCTAAGTAAATTAAGCCTCCCTGGTTTGCTCTCGCCTTGACCCACTAATGGGAACAGGATCATAGATGGAAGATTTGTTTCTTATAAAAATATTCAGTTTATTCTACAAAGGAGCATAAAATGCTGCTCCTCTGACCCCACGGCAGGAGCGGCTCTCAAGGGCTGCAGTTGTGGTTGTTTCAGCTGCTTTGTCATGAAGAGGTCCACTCTCCAACTCTTCCAATGGCAGGGTTTCATGGCTCCCCACCTCCACTCTGAAGGAGAGAAATGGAAAGGGCTAATGGGCTCCCAACTTAGCAAATGTTGTCAGGGCTTCTAATCCATCATTCTAAGGGTACTTCTCAAAGAGACATATTCTTGCAAAAATCATTCAGCTGAAGCTGAGAGGGAATATTTTAAGTAGAGTGGAGTTCAAAATTATGAATGGCAGTAGAGACTGGACACAAATCATATTTGCTAATGGAAGTGAAAAATCCAATTGGTCCCTTGTGGTTTCATGTTGAATAGCAACACCTTATAATGCTTTAGGCCCTAGGTGGTTTGTGTCCATTACTTATTGAGGAATGGCCACATAAATATACGAATTAAAGTTTTAGGCACACTTAGGTCTATAGGTGATTAACTCTCTCCCCACAGCATTCTTGTCCTAATTGAACATTTGTGATGTTTCTGCTAAGATCTGAAAAGGCAGGGTGAAGAAAATGATGATATCTCCCTCAGTCTGTATATGTGAACATCTTATAAAGTGGTTATAAAAAAAGGAAACTTCAATCTTTGTCAGAAGACTGCAGGGCATTAAATAGAGCAAAGAATCTGGAATGAGAAGGTATTTATTTTAATAAACTCTACCACTAAATAATTGACCTGGTGGTAGGTATTTGAACTCTGTAAATCACATAATTTTCATAATTAAAACTAGATCAATAACAATAATATGCTTCTCATGTATGCATACTAAGTCACATTAGTCATGTCTGACTCTGCAACGCTATGGGCTATAGCCCACCAGGCTCCTCTGTCCATGGGACTCTCCAGGCAAGAATACTAGAGTGGGTTGCCATGCCCTCCTCCATGGGATCATCCCAAACCAAGGATCGAATCTATGTCTCTTAAGTCTCCTGCATTGGCAGGCAGGTTCTTTACCACTAGCGCCAACTAGGAAGCCCACACTTCCCATAGGACTGCTATATCGGACACAGCTATTGCTCCAAGTGATCTATTATTTCCTTCTTCTTTGCTAATCAGGTCACAGTTTTGCTTAGGTTTTCACTCTCCCTGCCTCTATGCTCAGAGAAAGGACCCCTCCCCAGGCCTAAATGGGGCTTGACTAATAAACCAAACATGGTCATCCTGTTACCCCTAACAAAATCTGGTTTAGGCATAGGCAGGTGACAAAGTTCTTGCCAAAGAGACATGAAGGCAAGGCTTTGGGAGAAGAAGGCCTCTCCCAAATAATAGAAATGGATTATTTACCCTTACACAGAGCCCTATAAATACAACTTCACTTTCCTATCTCAAGATAGTGTCAGCTACATATGATACTCATAACCACAGTAGTCATATAAATCATTAGAATAAAGCTAAGAGAATTTTAAACATCTAAGCTAGATCCAGGATACATTTGTGAGTTAGCAAAGAGCCATCCTATCTCTGAACTTCTCATTATGTAAAATGCTAAATTTATTATGTTTAAGCTTTATGTTTTATTTGCAGCATCCCAAGGAATCCTATCTGATAGAATTTAAGAATCAAATAAATGTCTATGGAGGGCTATTGAAGAAGGCAATGGCACCCCACTCCAGTACTCTTGCCTGGAAAATCCCATGGATGGAGGAGCCTGGTAGGCTGCAGTCCATGGGGTTGCTAAGAGTGGGACATGACTGAACAACTTCACTTTTACTTTTCACTTTCATTCATTGGAGAAGAAAATGGCGACCCACTCCAGTGTTCTTGCCTGGAGAATCCCAGGGATGGGAGAGCCTGGTGGGCTACCATCTAAGGGCTTCCCAGGTGGTGCTAATGGTAAAAAAAAAACCCACCTGTCAACACAGGAGATGCAGGTTCGATCCCTGGGTCCAGAAGATCCCTTGGAAGAGGGCATGGAAACCCACTCCAGTATTTTTGCCTTGAGAATCCCATGGACAGAGGAGCCTGAAGGGCTACAGCCCACAGGGTCACGAAGAGTCAGACATGACTGAGCATGCCTGCATGGAGGACTACCCTCAAGAGATGGGATGCATCGTCCGTGCTTACTCGCTCAGTCCTGTCGAGTTCTTTGTGAGCCACTGAACTGTAGCCACCAGGCTCCTCTGTCCATGGGGGTCTCCAAGTAAGAATACTGAAGTGGGTAGCTATTCCCTTCTCCAGAGGATCTTCCCAACCCATGGATCGAAACTAAGTCTCCTGCATTGCAGGTGGATTCTTTACCGCCTGAGCCATCAGGGAAACCCTGCTGCTGCTCCTAAGTCGCTTCAGTCCTATCCGACTCTGTGTGACCCCATAGACAGCAGCCCGCCAGGCTCCCCCCACCCCGTCCCTGGGAATCTCCAGGCAAGAACACTGGAGTGGGTTGTCATTTCCTTCTCCAATATAGGAAAGTGAAAAATGAAAGTGAAGTTGCTCAGTCGTGCCCGACTCTTCGCAACCCCATGGACTGCAGCCTAGCATGCTCCTCCACCCATGGGATTTTCCAGGCAAGAGTCCTGGAGTAGGGTGCCATCACCTTCTCCTCAGGGAAGCCCAGATATACACAAACCCAGCTTCAATACAACCCAGTCTCGGACTGTATTCATGTGATCTGTCCTCTACTGACCACATGGAGAACTCACTCCAGAGGGAAACGACATCACCAAGAGCTTCCACAGATTCCCGTAAGCAATGTCTTACATTCAAATTAAACATTCTGAACATATCAACAAGCAGCACTAAGAGGAAAACACAGACAGTAGAAAAAGACCTGGTTTGGGAACCCATCAAACATGAACTTTAAAATAACTGTCAGTAAATATTTTTTAAATAGATTAACTGGCACTTACATAAAACAAAAACAAATAAAATTTTTAGAACCAAAAAATATACTCATCTAAATTAAGAAATCAATATGGACATAACAGTGACCCAGGAGTTAAGTTGATAGAAACTATTCAAGCTAACACAAGGAGAGTAAGAAAAGACAAAAAATTTAGAAAGTATCATGAAAGACACATAAGAGAAGATACAAAGTTCTACCCTGTATACAGTGAAATTGTGTAAGAGAAAGAGTCAAAGGAAATATTTGAAAGTCAATAGCTGAAAATTATCAAACATTGACAGTAGACATTAAGTCACAGATTAAAGCAAGACATATAAAAAGAAAATCACACCTAGATATATCATAGTAAGACTATTAAGAACCAAAAACAAAATCATTTTTAGAGTAACCAGAGGAAAAAACACATTTACCTTCAAAGGAGCAATAGTAAGATTTAATGCCTGACTTTTCAATAGAAACTTTAGAAGCTATAAAACTATAAAAATGCTTTTTAAAGTGCTTAAAGGAAATAACCATTAACTCCTCAGACCGAAACCAATTAAAAATGGTATTATACCCAATAGAAGTAAGTGCTTCTGTCCTACAAAGAGAAAACCTGTACAATAGTGTTCATCACAGCCTTATTATTAATAGCCCAAAATGAAAAGCAACCCAAGTGTTCATCGATAATACAACACATAAATGAATTGTGATATAGTCAATGAGATACTGCATGACAATTAAAAAACAAAACTCCTATTACACATAAAAGATGATTCCACAGAGCTAACACGGAGTGAAAGAAGCCAGAAAGAAAAGTACATACTGTATGATCCCAAAACTAACTCATGGTTGGAGAACATAGAATTGCAATCACTTCTATAGGAAAGGTGATGTCTGTGAGGGAGAAGGGGCGTCTGGAGGGCTCTGTATGTTCAAAACCTTAATTTGGTGATACACTTAAAAATTCATCAAGCTGAACATAGAAGTTATGTGCTTTTATATGTCTGTAAGTTATTATTCAAAAAAAGTTACTTATATAAGGAAAAAAGCAAAGAATAAATACAAATATTTCTATATAAGCAAACAAAAAACCCTGAGAAAAAAAATTTGTCAACAAAATCACACTAAAAAAACACTAAAAAGAGTTATTTAGACAGTAGGAAAATGATTCTAAAACATAAAATCAAAATTCAGGAAAGAATTAAGGGCAATTGGTATAGGTACATTAAGTACATAAACCTAAATGAATATTGTCTATGCAAACAATGATAATAATGTGAACTTTAAAATGTACATGTAACTTTGCTTAGTATTAATAACAAAATAATCAAGAAAAGAATAAATAGAGCATCAGTTCAGTTCAGTCACTCAGTCCTGTCCGACTCTTTGCGACCCCATGAATCGCAGCACTCCAGGCCTCCTGTCCATCACCAACTCCCAGAGTTCACTCAGACTCATGCCCATCGAGTCAGTGATGCCATCCAGCCATCTCATCCTCTGTCGTCCCCTTCTCCTCCTGCCCCCAGTCCCTCCCAGCATCAGAGTCTTTTCCAATGAGTCAACTCTTGGCATGAGGTGGCCAAAGTACTAGAGCTTCATAGATGTTCTAAATCAGCAATATCTAAGAAGTAATAAAAGATCTAATTTATATTAGACCTAATTAGTTAAGGGTACTTGTAATTTCTAGGATCCTCACTAAAAGTACAGTAAAAGAATGTATAACTAACAGGTTAACAGAGGAGAAAAAGATAGACATGCGAGAAAACAGAACACACAAATACCAGCATACATATTAAATATAAATGAACTAAATATTTCAATTAAAAACAAAAATTAGCAGACTGAATAAAACAAAACACAACCACATGCTCCTTGTAGAAAGCATATTTAAATGTACAAACAAACTGTAAGTAAAGATAGTTTCTTAGGCTGGCTTTCTTGGGAAGAATTTGAGTGTAAATAGTTTACTACTGTTATGTGATGGCAAGATCATATGTAAAGAAATGATCAAATAACACAGGCAAAGGAAGGATACTGGATGCATTAATGAACAGTTTAATTCTTGTGGCAACTATAACTGAATTCTGTTATGGGCTGCTGCGAGATGGTATAAAACATATATCACAGTTGTCTCAAGTGAGGTGTGAGAAAAGTGAGGTGTTTATCTGAAACTCCCACACTTTATTGGTAAAGAACTCTGCCTGGAAAACTATTAACTCCCCCCTGCTTCCTGCCTGTCACAGGAGTCAATTAAGATAAGAATGTCAGGCAGAGAGTTCAAGGTGCTTTCAGAAGAACTCAGCAGAATGCTTTGGCAAGAGTAAGTGCTGAAGGAGATACAAGCAAATCCATAGCTTCAGCCATAAATGGAAAAATATATACCATGAAAATACTAATTTTTAAAAAATTTAGTACAGCTATATCCAACAATGTAGGCAAGAAATTTTTAGAAATTAAAACATATTTCATAGGATAAAAAGATGATTTAGCACTTATTAATTAATATGAACTCAATTGCATAGCTTCACAATATATGTGAAATATATAAACTGGCATAAGAAAAAAAAATCTATAAACATAGTCAGAAATATTAGTATGTGTCTCTCAATAACCAATATACTCACTGACAAAAATATCAGTAAAAACAAAAAAAAAATCTGAATAGCACAAATAATACTCTGGAACTAATTAACAGCTATGTGTATTCAGTTGCTAAGTCGTGTCTGACTCTTGCAACTCCATGGACTGTAGCCCTAGAACACTGCAGCCAAAAGCATTAATAATAGTATACACATTATCTTCAACTGTGTATAGAATATATATCAAAATTGACTACATGCTAGACTATAAAGCAAGTCAAATGACTTGCAAAAAATTTAATTCATACGTAATATGTTCTCTGAACAAAGTGGTTTATAGCTAGAAAACAATAACAAAAATCTAAGTAGAAAATTTCTGAAACTAATGATTATGCAAAATAATTCCAAATGAATCTTGAGTTAAAGAATAAATCACAATGAAAATTAGAAAATATTTTATACTAGATTATTAAAAAAATCAAGACTTGCAGAATGCTGCTGAAATATAGGCGTAAAGGAAAATATATAGACTTAAATGCATATACTTCAGAAAAGAAATTTTAAAAAGCCCAAACCCAATGTTTTAAGTAGCTAATTGAAAGAGTAGAAAGAGGGAAATAAAGAGAAGAAATAATAAAATGGAAAAAATATAATAGAGGAAATAAGCAAAGTGACAATTAGAATAACAAAAGGAACAAATCCTTGACAAAATTAATCAAGAAGAAAAAGACAGAGACAGGAGGAGAGGGGAGTGTAGAGAGAGATTTGATAACCAGGTATGAAAAAGAACATATCACAACATATCTTGCAAAAAAATATTTTTAAAGAAAGAAGGATAATATGAGGATATTATAATAACTTCATGCTAGGAAATTCTAAAAGTTAAGTGAAATTGCCAAATTCCTAAAAGAAGAAAACTTGCCTAAGCTGACACAAGAATAGAAAACTTGAATGATCTATAGCTATTTAAAAAGCTTTATTTCCAGTTAAAACATTCCACCAAGTGGAGAAGTCCCTAGACTCAGCCTCATTAGTTAATGCTTCCATATATTTAAGAAGAAAATATTAATCTTGCACAAGTTTTCCCACTTAAGAGAAAAGAGTAGCTAATTTTATGAGATCAGCATAACCTTTAGTCAACAACCTGGCAAGGATATTGGAAAAAAGGAAAATGTCAGAGAAATCTCTCTCAAGAACATGTAAAAAATTCTAAAGAAAATATCAACAAGTCCAATTCAACACTATATAAAAATGATAGCACCCAAACCAACAAGGGTGTACTCCAGAAACAAAAATTCCTGGTTGGTTTAGCAAAGTTCAATCCATGTAATTTAGCACATTAAAAGAAAAAGAATAAAGAATATGATAACTTAAGTACATGAAAGCATTTGGTAAAATCCAATACATTTCCTTCTAAAAATCCCTAGCAAACTTGGAATGGACTGAACTTTCTTAATTGGATAAATGCTATCATTATCATTTAAAACCTCACATCAAATATTCTTTGCAGCCCATAAACTGTGGCCCACCAGGCTTCTCTGCCCATGGAATTTTCGAAGCAAGAATACTAGAGTGGGGTGCCATGCCCTCCTCCAGGAGATCTTCCAGACCCATGGATAGAACCCACATCTCTTGCATCTCCTACCACTAGCACCACCTGGGAAGCCATATCAAAAGTCATACTTAGTGAAATATTAAAAACTTTTTCCATAAAATTGAGAATGTGAAAAGAGTGCTTGACACTACCATTTCTATTAACATTGTACTGAGTACTGGGCTAGAACAATAAGAGACAAAAATTAAAACCATAAGAACTGGTATGGAAGAAATTAAAAATTCCTTATTTACAGATGACATGATTACATGCAATAGACAATTGGAAAGAATATACAGTCAGAATGAGTGAAAGTAGCAATGTTAATATTAAAGTGTTTACATATAGCCAGAACCAATAGAAAATGTTTTAAAATAATACCATTTATACAAGCAAAAACATGAAATACTTCAAAATATTTTTAAAAAAGATGTATAAGACTTCAGATCTCACAACTATGAGACATTACTGAGAAAAAAGGAGACCAAATTAAATGAAGTGATATACCATGCTTATTTATTGGAAAACTCATACTATTGGTTCAATAATACCCCACTCAACATCTGCAGCAGGACTAGTTGTTATTGTAAACAAAAATGACCAATCAATTCTAAACTTTATAAAGAATTACAAAAAGCTAAGAATATTCAAGAAAATCTTGAAAAAGGCAATGCTGTAAGATTTACCTGCTGCTGCTGCTGCTGCTAAGTCGCTTCAGTTGTGTCCGACCTACCAAATGTCAAAACTTGTTTAAATGCATATTCATTAAGACACTGTAGCATTGGTGCACAGATAGACAGATATACCAATAGAAAACAAGGGAGTATTAAAAATAAGCTTATATGTATATGGTCACTTGGTTTGGACAGTCTCAGCACTGTAGTCAGGAAATAATGGACTTTGCAATAAATGCTTCCGGGTCAATTGGAAATTATTATGGAAAAAGTGAACCCTGATTCCTTCTTAGCAACCAACAAAAACTAATTCCCAATGAAATGTAGATCTAAATGTGAAAAATAAAACAGATTCACTAAAGTAATTTGTACAAAAATCTGTGCAACTGCAGCAGTCACTTAACTGCTAAGTACCAAACCCTGTGCTATTCTTCAATCACACCAAGTAGGTATTTTATACCCATTTTATGGGTGAGTATAATGAGGTTTCAAGAGATTAGATACCTATGAAAAGTTACAAAACTAGTAAAGACAGAAGCAGGATATGAATCCCTGTCAATGTGATTTTCAGACTATACTTTCAACTGCCACCCTCTCCTGCTAACCCAGCGGCCAAATAGTTATCTATCGTGGAATTGGGGAAGGGGAGAGAAGCCCAAAAGGGAGGAGATATATATAATTATAATCGATTTATACTGTTGCATGGCACAAACCAACCCGACATTGGAAAGCAATTTTGCTCCAATTAAATAATTTTTAAATAGTTACCTAGATACAGATTTTGAAAGGCTAAGTAAATAGCAAGGTCTAAAGATCTCACATATCCCAAACTGTGTCCCTAATCATTTATCTTCCTTTATCTTTGATGAATAGAAAAGATATTCCTCAGGAAAGGAAAAATAATGACACAGCAATCACTGACATCCTCCAAAGCTCTCTGGAGACGGATCTCTGGACGTGTTTGTGGTTTGCACAAGCAGGTGAAGGCAACGGGACTCTGAAACAATGTGACTCAAGTACACTGACTTCATCACTCACTAAAGAAAAGCAGTCCTTTGCTCTGGAAACAAATATGTTCCTTCCATCACTCAGAAAGACCTCCTTGCTTGCAAGCTAACGTCGGTCTCAGGCACCTGCAATGTCAAGACCACACTGAAAACTCTCAGAATGATGTCATCATTCCGCTGTGCACTTCTTCCATCCTGAAAGCACTTTCTCTTGACTTGCTTTAATACCTTAGCATTCAGTGTCCTACTCTTCTGGAAATCTAATTAAAACATGTTTGTGGTTCGCCTAAGTGGTGATCTGATGGCCTCATCACAATTAATCCTTATCACACATCTTTGGGGTAGCTTATTGGATTCCCATTTCAAATTGGAGGAGAGTGAAGGTCAGAAGAGGTAAAGGGGGTGTTCAAGACCACTCAAATATGAAGGGACATAGCTAGGATCTACCAGATACTAGAGACCAGACTTTTTTTCTACATGCGCCTATGCAATGCCTGCAGTTGGAGACCCGTATGAACAGCAAAACATCTTGAAAAAGAGGGAGGAGTATGAGAAACAAAAAATCAGACAAACACAAAAACCTTAGTGACCTAGGGCTAAATGAAGGCCAACCTTGCCTATTTCAGTGGCCTCTAAAATTCATAATTGAATTGCACTAGAGTTATTCAGCTTCAATTTACAATTAATCAGGTCCAATTATACATGCATTCATTAGTCAGGCCTTTAGTTAACAGTAGATACCAGGTACTAGGCTAAGAAATGGAATGATGATGGTGGTGACAATGAGAGAAAACTACCTACCCTGGCTGACCTTACCATCTAAATAGAAAGTTAGACAATTACATTAGCAACATGATAAAGTGCATTATCTGTTATGACAGTGGGAATTATGACCCAGATCAAGTAAAAAGTGCAATCATGATTAGAGTTTTGTTGTCAAGAAGGCACAAAGGTGTAAACGAATATAAAACCAAATATTATTAAAATAAGTTTGGAGCATTTATATGTACTTGCATTAATAATGAGAAAAATGTTAACTTTGGGGGGATAATCAGAATACATGAGATTTTTCTAATACGATGAATAATCTGCCCTTGTTTTATAGTAAAATCAAAGCTTATTAACATGTCCAGTTCTACCTTCTGTGTCTAGAGCAAGGTCTTTGGAGGCACAAACACTGAGCATAAATATCAAGTGTGTCACTAATTTTTTCTGGTCCTTTTATTTCTATTATAAAAAGTCATTTCATTCATAAGAATATTGGGCCCAGAGTTATAAGAATCAAGGAAAATAATCTATATAAACAAAATGTCTTACTCAGAAATTTTTCAGTTGCAAATGCCTGAATCCTAATTCTACTAGCTTTAAAATTATATTTGTTAAAAACTTTAATCTACACAAAAACCTGCACATAGATGCTTTAGTCATAAATGTCAAAACCTTGGAGCAACCAAGGTGCCCTTCAGTAGGTGAATTGTTCAATAAACTGTGCTACATCCAGACAGCAGAGTATTATTATTCGGCTTTAAAAAGAAATGAGCTATCAAAGCTATGAAAAAACATGGAGGAATCTTAAAAATGTATTACCACATGTAAGGAGCCAACCTGAGAGGGCTACATACTATATGATTCCATCCATATGACCTCTGAAAAAGGCAACCCTATGGAGACAGTGAAAGAATCAGTTGTTTCCAGGGAGGAGGAGAGAGGATGTGAGTAAGTAGAGCGCAGAGGACTTTTAGGGCAATGAAACTACTCTGCATGATACTATTGGGTTGGCCAAAAATCTGTTCCGATTTTTCCATTACAGCTTATGGGTAAAACCTGAACAAACTTGTTGGCCAACCCATTACAATGGTGGAAGCATATTATAGATTTCTCCAGACCCACAGAATGTACACCACCAAGAGTGAACCATAGTGCGAATGCTGGACTTTGGGTGGTGATAAGGAGTCAACGTAGGTTCATCCGTTTTCACAAATGTTCAGCCCTGGTGGGGATGATGGGGAGAAGCTAACCACGTGTCAGGGCAGGAGGCTATGGGCAATCTCTGTACCTTCCTCGCAACCTTGTGATGAACCTAAACCTGTTCTTAAAAAAACAGTCCTTTTTTTAGTGCTACTTACTGACTCCGAGGAGAAGGCAATGGCACCCCACTCCAGTACTCTTGCCTGGAAAATCCCATGGGTGGAGAACCAGCAGATTTACTGTGGTGGATCTCCCCTCCAGCACTGCTGGGCCTAGGGGCTTGAAGGTTGCAACCAGAATGCTTTCCATCTCTTGCCTTTGTTACTCCATTAACCTCGTTCTTTCCTATTGTAAGCAGGCTTCTTACCTGTTTACCATCCTGGTTGGCAATCCTGCAGGAGAGACAGTCTCTACTTCCACTCTTACATAAATCTTAGGGATCCTGGCTGGCCAGACTTTTCTCTTGTAGCCATCCCTTAGGTTAGTAAATACAGGGGTCCCCAACCTCCAGGACCTAACGCCTGATGATCCAAGGTGGAGCTGATGTAATAATCACAATAGAAATAAAGTGCACAATGAATGTAATGTGCTTGACTCATCCCCAGACCACCCCTCATCCCACTCCCACCCATGGTAAAATTGTCTTCCAGGAATCTGGGCCCTAGTGCCCCAAACACTGGGGATTGCTGAGTTAATAGGACTAGAGTGAGTATTATTGTGACTGGGTAGGCCTGGGCATGCTCTTAGCCTGTGGTGACACAGAAGGGCACATGGGATTAGCAGTTCTATCAGAATACTGTGTACTTTGTTCTGAAGGAGGAGTGACTCCCCAAGGAAGAAGAGGGGATACAGAAAAGCATGTCGGAGAGTCAGATCTGCACAATCCACTACGCATAATGTACTTAAGATCTGTGGATTTCTACATAGACTTCACGATACTTTAGCTATGTGATCTAGGCCTACATATTTCTCTGCTCTGTGCTTCATTTTCCTCATCTAAAAAATAAGGCATTTCCTTTGTAACCATTAAATGAAATAATAAACCCCAGATGCTTGGGACCTTGCACATAGAATTGCTCTATAGAAGGCAGCCATTACTAACAAGATTAATTCCCATCTCAAAGACCTGGGAACAAAGGCTCAGAGAGGTTCTAATTTGCCCTTGGCCATGTCCATTGAACACCCCGTGGAGAAACAGAACAAGCGCAAGAGCCTGGAGCCTTGCAGACGTCCTCCGCACTCTGGGAATTATACAAATGATTTCTCAACGATGACATCTGGTCCTGAGGGAGATAAGGCTCACTTTTAGCTGTGCTTAAGGACAATCGTATGATCCTCGTAATGTCTTGTGCTGCATGGTGCTTTTATTTTTCAAAGTGTTTCCCATCAATTACATCATTTTACTCTTAAATATCCCTATGAGTCAAGGAAGACATTATCACCATTAGTTGTTGTTCTTATTATTGATTTTTTTTAATGCTCTGCTTGTTATAGAGCAAATACAGTCTTTCCCATTTTTAAACTGTTTCTAATATATTGTTTCATGAATTCTGGTGCTTGGCTTTCTCTGGCTTGAATTGTTGTCTCCAAATTGAAAATGGCAAATTTCCTTGACAAATGCACCACAAGATGGTTTAGGATGAGACTAAGGGGTAAGAGAGCTGGGAAATGAATTTTTACATACAAACAAATGACAAAAACTGTGTTTTCCAATCCTGAACTTCTGTAGAAGCTGGAGTCAGGAGGACCAAGGAATCTGTGAACTAGCTAACACCACAAGTTAGCAGCTGTTCACATGGGGCCCTGACAATTGCCAAATGAATGCATTTCTCAATGTAAACAGAGCTGATGGAAAGTCTGGGCCTTGTGAAATCTTGAAATCTGTTGGAATACTCCAGCTGCATGAAAATGAGTTCTTACCTTCTTTTCTCATTATACAGAGTAGAAAGTCTGATGCAGAAAAGAGGTTTATCCAGGAAAAGGTCGGGAGTCCCAGATCCTAACACTCAACTCTGCCACTCACTGCCGTTTAGGAAAGGGACACAAGAGCCCCATTCGCTTCTGAAGAGTGAAAATATCAGGAACTTCTGAGGAAGGTAGGTCTGAATATAAATCTAGCTTTCCTACATTCTGAGTGCATGACATGCTATATAATTATCTGAGCTCTAATTTCATCACACGAACTGCTTCTATTTGAAGATTAAATAGCATCAACATGTACAAAGACCTAATACAGTATTTGCTGCATAGTAGGGATCAATAATTATTAGTTTCTCTTTCCCTAGAGCAAAACAATTAAGTCTATGCATATATATGATAAATAGCTATATATGCAT
The DNA here is from genome assembly GCA_006410615.1 of Neotragus moschatus. Lineage (NCBI taxonomy): Eukaryota > Metazoa > Chordata > Mammalia > Artiodactyla > Bovidae > Neotragus > Neotragus moschatus. Next base: position 226,483 of record SJYA01000408.1, on the reverse strand, counting down.
AGATAGATACTTTAGTCATATTTGTATATAATTACTGTGATAAAATTAAAACCTTAAGTTATTTTAAATCATTACCAATACAATTAATATGCAATATATACTAAACATTTATAGCCTGTATTATTTCAAATTCTCAAATATTCCATCTTCAAAAAGAATATAATTGTGTACAAGCCAGGATCACTATTTTCTCTCATACAGTAATTATTTAAGGACCTCCTATGCTCCATGCATACGCTTGTGTGAGTGCTAAGTCGGTTTAGAATCTTCGTGACCCTATAGACTATAGCCTGCTAGGCTACTCTGTCCATGAAGTTCTCCAGACAAGAATACTGGAGTGGGTTGCCATGCCCTCCTGCAGGAGATCTTCATGACTCAGGGATCGAACCCACGTCTCTTGTGTCTCCTGCATTTTCAGGCGGGTTCTTTACCACTAGCACCACCTGGGAAGCTCTCCATGCATATAATGACTAGCAAAACAGATGAGTTCTCCACCCTGCATCTAAAAGTTTAGGCAATGAGGTCAAAGAATTGTTCCTTCCTGGAGAAAGTACTTAGGAAGGATATCTGGGAACACATTAAAGGGCCATCAAATTCATCCTCAACAGATTTAACCAGGTGAAAGCATAAGCTGAGGATTCTAGACAGAGCAAAGGCACGTTTGCCTTAGCTCTGTGGAGGAAGCCAAGAGATGTTCCCTAAGGCAGAATCCATGGTAAATTATTGGCCAGAGACAAGATCCTTATCTGATAATATAAAATAAGTAGTCAACATATGATAAAGGTCTACCTTTTCAAGAAATTTTATCTTTCTTCCTAAAACGATGGGTGCACACATCTGCAAAAGCAGAAAGGAGCTGAGCTGCTCAGCTTGCTTTTTGGTATCCAAAAATTCTTGAACAGGTCTCAGCCCATCCAACGACTTATTGGAAATCTAGTTTCACAGCCTGATTAAATCACTCACCAGTCACATGTCTTTGGGCAAGTCATGGGCCTCAGTTTCCCCATTATCCAATGTTGACAGTCCTCAATCAATTCATTCTTCTTTTCAAACACTCACAAGAAACCAGCACTTAATGAGAAAGTGTATTTTGATGTCACTCCTGCCCTAAGATTTTATGCATTTATCATAAAGCCTGATTTTATCATCAGCTTATTAAAAAAATGGAAACATCCCTATATAATAAGACTCTTGTGGGAATGGGAATGGAATTGGAACTCACTTATAAAAATCACGTAGCAAAGTGTTTTAGCTGTTGGTTCATTCCAGCCTAGTCTGTGCTTTGCATGAAAAATGAGCTCATCTTTGAATGTAGCAAATTCTGCTTGTTTGGGTAGTGCTTCTGATCGAGACATATATATTTTCCCTCGATCACAGGAAAACAAATTGTCGGTGGCATATTGCTTTGATATTTCAACCATTTGCTGGATTTCCAACCTCCAAAATATCTTAAACAGAAGCATGAAGCATGAACAGGCCAAACTAGAGAACCTAGTATTTATGAGCCTATTCNACTGCCGTTTAGGAAAGGGACACAAGAGCCCCATTCGCTTCTGAAGAGTGAAAATATCAGGAACTTCTGAGGAAGGTAGGTCTGAATATAAATCTAGCTTTCCTACATTCTGAGTGCATGACATGCTATATAATTATCTGAGCTCTAATTTCATCACACGAACTGCTTCTATTTGAAGATTAAATAGCATCAACATGTACAAAGACCTAATACAGTATTTGCTGCATAGTAGGGATCAATAATTATTAGTTTCTCTTTCCCTAGAGCAAAACAATTAAGTCTATGCATATATATGATAAATAGCTATATATGCATAGATAGATACTTTAGTCATATTTGTATATAATTACTGTGATAAAATTAAAACCTTAAGTTATTTTAAATCATTACCAATACAATTAATATGCAATATATACTAAACATTTATAGCCTGTATTATTTCAAATTCTCAAATATTCCATCTTCAAAAAGAATATAATTGTGTACAAGCCAGGATCACTATTTTCTCTCATACAGTAATTATTTAAGGACCTCCTATGCTCCATGCATACGCTTGTGTGAGTGCTAAGTCGGTTTAGAATCTTCGTGACCCTATAGACTATAGCCTGCTAGGCTACTCTGTCCATGAAGTTCTCCAGACAAGAATACTGGAGTGGGTTGCCATGCCCTCCTGCAGGAGATCTTCATGACTCAGGGATCGAACCCACGTCTCTTGTGTCTCCTGCATTTTCAGGCGGGTTCTTTACCACTAGCACCACCTGGGAAGCTCTCCATGCATATAATGACTAGCAAAACAGATGAGTTCTCCACCCTGCATCTAAAAGTTTAGGCAATGAGGTCAAAGAATTGTTCCTTCCTGGAGAAAGTACTTAGGAAGGATATCTGGGAACACATTAAAGGGCCATCAAATTCATCCTCAACAGCATTTAACCAGGTGAAAGCATAAGCTGAGGATTCTAGATAGAGCAAAGGCACGTTTGCCTTAGCTCTGTGGAGGAAGCCAAGAGATGTTCCCTAAGGCAGAATCCGTGGTAAATTATTGGCCAGAGACAAGATCCTTATCTGATAATATAAAATAAGCAGTCAACATATGATAAAGGTCTACCTTTTCAAGAAATTTTATCTTTCTTCCTAAAACGATGGGTGCACACATCTGCAAAAGCAGAAAGGAGCTGAGCTGCTCAGCTTGCTTTTTGGTATCCAAAAATTCTTGAACAGGTCTCAGCCCATCCAACAACTTATTGGAAATCTAGTTTCACAGCCTGATTAAATCACTCACCAGTCACATGTCTTTGGGCAAGTCATGGGCCTCAGTTTCCCCATTATCCAATGTTGACAGTCCTCAATCAATTCATTCTTCTTTTCAAACACTCACAAGAAACCAGCACTTAATGAGAAAGTGTATTTTGATGTCACTCCTGCCCTATGATTTTATGCATTTATCATAAAGCCTGATTTTATCATCAGCTTATTAAAAAAATGGAAACATCTCTATATAATAAGACTCTTGTGGGAATGGGAATGGAATTGGAACTCACTTATAAAAATCACGTAGCAAAGTGTTTTAGCTGTTGGTTCATTCCAGCCTAGTCTGTGCTTTGCATGAAAAATGAGCTCATCTTTGAATGTAGCAAATTCTGCTTGTTTGGGTAGTGCTTCTGATCGAGACATATATATTTTCCCTCGATCACAGGAAAACAAATTGTCGGTGGCATATTGCTTTGATATTTCAACCATTTGCTGGATTTCCAACCTCCAAAATATCTTAAACAGAAGCATGAAGCATGAACAGGCCAAACTAGAGAACCTAGTATTTATGAGACTATTCGAACCTTGTAAAGATCTGATCAGCAAATATGCCAATTGATACACCATAATGTTTTACAACTGCAGTTGTCTTGGTCTATAAAACTTATAATTCTGAAGGGATTTCTGCTTTCTTTGCAGACATTTCTGTTTTACTGCCACCTAGTGGTGTGTATTAGATCCAGCAGTGTTCCTGCTAGAATTTTAGAAGGCAAGCCATTAAAAAAAAAAAAGACACAAATGATCCTAACAGGCATCTTTCTCTCCTGTCTCACTCATCCCACCTTCTCCATTCAATAATCCTCTCCATTTACACACGTAACCACAATATTCCAGGCAATATCTGTTAGGCTTTAGTATGGATTATGACCTAGGAGGTAGAAAAAGCCCCAAATCTGTCTTTTCCAAAAAGCCCTGAACTTTCTGATCTTTAATGTCTACCAAACCATAAACAAAGCTGATATTTTTACTCCCACTTGGCTCCTCTTTCAAATATGCCTGCCGAATTCTGACAACAGACACCGAGAATGTGGTGGTGTTGAAGGGCCAGAATTGGTTTCTCAGTGGGATATCAGGCTGGCCATGGCAGACTCATTGCTCAGGACCAGAACATCCCCATAAGGATGTCAAGCAGAGTTCTTTTCTAAGAGATTCCTAGGGCACCAGCCAAAGGAAGCAAAAGAATCCCAGTCCCAATGTATACTAACCATACAGAGAAAAGAAAGGTCCCACATTACAGAAGCTGTAAGGCTTCCCACAGAAATATTGGATCTGCGCCTGCATAGCAATGTTGAGCCCCTTCAGACCAATGATTCTCAACCTGAGGAAGTAGAATCCCCACAGTAAACATTTGAAGTAGGGTTGGCCTATATTTTGATTGCCAAAATGAATGGAGTGTGTCCCTGGGAACTAGTGTTCATGAGTTGCACAGATGCAGGCTGTTTCTTCAGTCATATCTGACTCTTTGTGACCCCATGGACTATAGCCTGCCAGTCTTCTCTGTCCATGGGATTCTCCAGGCAAGAATACTGGAGTGGGTTGCCATGCCCTCCTCCAGGGGATCCTCCCAACCCAGGGATGGACTATTTGTCTCCTGCAGTTCCCGCGTTATCAGGCAGATTCTTTACCACTGAGCCACTTGGGGGGACGGAGGGGCCGGTGGTTCTAAATACCCTTCAGTGGTCTAGACAGGCCTGCACAATGAAGAATGTTCTGTCCAGAATGCCAATACTATCTCCCACGGAGAAACAGCACTCACTCAAGGATGGGGGTTGACTCTTCACTTGTTTTATTCTTTAATAAAGACTTTTCTGAGCTCCTTCATGTCAGGCCTTGGGTTAGAATCTGTGGATCTGATACTAAAGACACAACCTCCCATAAATTTGAAAGGACCCCCGTGAGTATTCCATTCATTCTCACCCACACTGTACTTTGGTTGATTTTCATTTTCTCCCTTGGGGATATGATAACCAGCCAGGAAGCCACATGAAGATAGTGCAGCCCTGTCACAGTCACAGATGAGGAGGCTTACCAGGAAGATGTTGATTGTGTTTCAAGCATGCTATGGTCCAGCACACTCTAAATATCACAACCCTTAAGAGACTCTAGCAGGGCTGCATTCTGATTCTCACTGAGTTCATACTAAAGTGGAAGGGAATACTCTTCTTTTCTCTCTTGGATTACTCTTTGTCACTTGCTTACCAAACAAGTGCTGCTTCTGTCTCTGTGTCTCAGAGTCTCCCCATGTCATCTCTTTTACCATCTACTTCTAGCTATGGGTAGACTTGAGTACATGGATGGGGCACCTAATTTTCAAACAGCATAATGTCCATCCTATTTCAGGCTAATTCCTAGATATCCACATGGAAACACTTTATTATTTTCCTTCAGCAACCTCTGGAAAAATCCCTCACACAAACCCGCCTAAGGCCATAGTCACCAGGTCAGTTAATCAGATACATTAAATCCCAGTTTCAACTCAATCTGGAACAGCCCCGCCCTTCGCATAAGAGCTGAATCAATGTCCTTATGTTGATGAGAAAGAGAGAAAGAGAGAAATGGATAGAGGATAGATACGATGTGATAAAATACCACGTGGTAAACTCTTGACACAGACTAATAGGCTCTTAATTAAATGTAACTGTTATCCTTAAAACATTTTTGCACAATTCAGCTATTATCAATGCCATTCTAAAGATGAGAAACTGAGGCTCAAAGAGCAATTCATTCATAAAGTCAGGATTCTGGCTTATTGCTCTCTGACTCAGGCACTTTTGACAAAACCATATTAGCTCTACATTTCATTCTACGTAAGAGAAAGATATTTTAAGAGCATGTAACATGTTAAGATCACATTCAGGCAACTGCATATATACATATTATGTTAGTGTTCTTCTTTCCTTAAATGTGGCTTTTTTTTCATCACATTCTGATGAGGAGATGTCCTTTGGAAGCTGTGGTCTATACTGGTTACATTGAAACTTGCAGCTGAAACCAACTTATTCCCACACAATGTACACCAACTTATGCTGCTCTAGAGAAGGAAATGGCAACCCACTCCAGNGCATATATACATATTATGTTAGTGTTCTTCTTTCCTTAAATGTGGCTTTTTTTTCATCACATTCTGATGAGGAGATGTCCTTTGGAAGCTGTGGTCTATACTGGTTACATTGAAACTTGCAGCTGAAACCAACTTATTCCCACACAATGTACACCAACTTATGCTGCTCTAGAGAAGGAAATGGCAACCCACTCCAGTGTTCTTGCCTGGAGAATCCCAGGGATGGTGGAGCTGGTGAGCTGCTATCTATGGGGTCGCACAGAGTTGGACACGACTGAAGCGACTTAGCAGCAGCAGAGATAATAAAGGTTATGGAAATAAGTAGGTATCTTTCTTTCAGTATGTGTGATGGGTGGATAAACCAGAAGCAACATTTCCTTCATTTGAAAGTGATAAATGCAACAGATGGGGAAATTTCTGTTAATAGTATATTAGAAACCTTACATATCTCTGTTTTGTTTGTAAATACAATCTTGCTCTGAATCACAATGATTTTCTGCAAGTGTGGGTGCAGCAGACATTACTTGGGCTCCTCAGTATCCATGTCCTCCTCACTTCCAGACACACAGAGACCATACTTCCCAGGCCCTGTTTGTATTAGGAAGAGCCATGGTACTCATCTGGCCAAGGGGTTATAAGCTGAAGCAGTGTACATGTGGTTTCCAGAACAGAGTACCTTAGCTCCAGGTGGGTAACCTTTCAGAACTTTCTTCTTGCAACAGCCATCACAGAAACATGTGTTGAAATGGAGGTGCCATAGGGTTCACAGAGACCAGATTACTGAGCCAACAAACACACAGGATAATTTTCCTGGAGAGTTGCCCAAGTCCACGGCAGAATTTAGATAAATAAAAATAAACTTTTGACTTTTGTTTTCTTAAGCCTCTGAGACTTAAGTGTTGTCCCTTAACGACATAAAAGACATGACTTAGACTTGCTTGACTAACCCTGTGGGTGAGGTCAATTTCATACCATAAAATAGCATACACATCCTTCTGGCCTAAACCAGAAAGATAGATGTATTTTAATTTCATACTCAAGGTCTTCTACAAACTGGCCCAAACCTGCTTTCCAAAATTATCTTCTACCACCTCCAAATGAAACTAGATATCTTTTTTTTTTTNGAATTAATTATATTTTTATTATTGTGTTATATACCATAAAGTTTTAATTTGTCTTGCCAGAAGTTTTTTCTATTACTAGAGTATGTTATTTTTACTGTATTTTTTAAGTAAGATCTATGACATACAATTTTGTAACTTGCTTTTTAAATTTAATATATTGTGATTATCTTTCCATGTGTATATCTAATTACACCACTTCTAATGGTGTAGAAGTGGTTTGTGTTTCATTAGATGAATTCTTCTATAATCTGAAATCTAATACTTTAAATACAGGATTTATTTAAAAGAAAAAAATCACCACACTGCATCTACATCTTTGAACACTTGTACAGTCATTTTTTAATTGGGCTATAATTGACACATAGCATTAGTTTCAAGTGTACAATATAATGATTTGATGTTTGCATGCATTGATAAATGATCATCACAAGTCTAGTTAACCTATCACCATACATAGTACAATTTTTTTTTCCCTTGGTGTGAGAGCTTTTAAAATACTTTCTGAGTAACTTTCAAATATGCAATATGGTGTTATAAACTATAGTCACCATACCATATATATCCATAACTTGTTTATAACTGTAAGTTTGTAAGTGTTGACCTCCTAGTTTTACCTGCTACACACTTCCTACCTCTGGCAGCCACTAATCTGTTCTCTCTACTTTTGAGTTTAGTTTGCTTTTTGTTTGTTTGCTTATTTCTTGTTTAGATTCCACATATGATATAATACACTATTTTTCTCTATCTGACTTTTTCCACTTAGCATAGTGCCTCATCCATTTTGTCACAAATGACCAGATATCCTTTTATAGGATTGAATAATATTCCTATATCTATAGAGAGATACATTAATTACATTTTCTTTATCCATCCATCAATGGACATTTCTTTTGTTTCCATGTCTTGGCTATTGCAATAATGATTCAATGAACATGGGGTTCAGATATCTTTTCAAGTTAGAGTTTTCATTTTTTTCAGATAAATATCCAGAAGTGGAATTGCTGGGAACATACATAAGTTCTTATTTTAAGTTTTTGAAGAATCTCCATACTATTTTCCCTAGTGACTGCACCAACCCCTTGCCAATATATAGTTTTCAAATATTTCCTCTCACTTAATAGGTGTCCTTTTCATTTTTGTTTTCTTTGCTCTTTAGAGCTTTTTAGTTCAATGTAGTTCCAATTGTTTGTCTTTGCTTTTGTTGCCTTTACTTTCAGGGTCAAGTTCAAAAAAATTATCACAACACCATTTACTGAAGAATCTGTTTTTCCGCATTGTATATTTTAGCTCCTCTGTTGTAAATTAATTGACCATCTATGCATGATTTTGTATCTGGGTTCTATATACTATTCCATTGATCTAGACATTGATTGTTCAAAACAGCTGAGACCATACTGGTTTTATTACTATAGCTTTGTAACACAGTTTTAAATCAGGAGACATGAAGATTTCAGCGTTGTTCTTAAGGTTGCTTTGGTAACTCAGATTTTTGCTATGTTGTTCTATACAAATTTTAGAATCATTTGTTCTATTTTTGTGAAAGATACCATTGGGTTTTGATAGGGCTTTCATTGGATCTGTATATTGCTTTATGCTGTATGGGCCTCATAACAACATTAATTATTAATTTTTCTAGTCTTGTATTATCATTATTTATGCTCAATATTTAAAAGATACAGATACCAGTGATACTAATACAGTAAGTTTTATCATAAATTCAACTTGCTCTATCAAAAAGTGTTCTTTCTCTCAATCACTTTCTTACTTCCCACCAACAAGAGGGAGTCTTATATCATTCAAGCCACTTTAGTAGTGGTGGGAGAGGGTGGGATGCTGGGCACTGAAAGGTCCTGCATGTGTACACGGTCCCTCTTCTAGACCATGAAGCAGGATTAGGAAGTAGAACAGGCTTCCCTCTTTGCTCACAGCATTCATAAACTGAGGAGTTTGTGGCTATGGGGCTTCATGGCTACTAGGAAGAAGACTGGAAGCGGGAGGAGCATCATGGCAGCAGCACTGATATTTACTAAGAATTAGGGTGTGCCAGGACCTGTGCAACTGCTCTGTGTACATTTCATCACTTGCTCTTCCCAAGCAGCTGGCAGAGAATCTGCCTGCAATGTGGGAGACCTGGGTTCCACCCCTGGGTTGAGAAGATCCCCGGGAGAAGGGAAAGGCTACTCACTCTAGTATTCTGGCCTGGAGAATTCCATGGACAGTCCATAGGATCACAGAGAGTCGGACATGACTGATCGACTTTCACACACACAAGAGCAAGGAGGTGTAGAACATGGTGGATGGTGTATAAACTCTAAAGTCAGACTGCAAGTGTTTGAATCCCAGCCCTATCACTATGTAATTTATAATCTAGGACAAGATATTGAATTTTCCTCTGCCTCAGTTTCCTTAATTGAAAACAATGCTCCCTACCTCACAGAATTATTAATAGGCTAAATGTGTTGGTAAATAGAAAAAAACTTAGAAGAGGGCCTGCACATAAATGCAAAACAAATATTGTTTTGAAAAAAAGTAACGTTATTACGATCCTTTTACAGATTAAGAAACCAAGGCATAAACGCTAAGCCCATTGCCCAAGAACAAGCAACAGTAGTGTTGGAGTTGATATTTGAACTCAGTCTTCCGGTCTCAGAGACAATGTTCTCAGTTCTACCATATAGCCTCTTTGAGGCCTTCAGAATAATTGGGCAAGAATGTTGCAAAGAATATCCATGCATGGGTAGAAGGATAATTACATGAGACAACGTCTGAGACCGCCTTTCAACCTTGAGATTATGTGATTTACGGTTGTGAAAACTTGAAAATCGGGTAAGGCTCCTAACAATCCAGGGCAGAGGTGACCAGAATGGTCTTTCTGTGATTTAGAATTCCTAGTCGGAAGTCATTCTACAGATAGATGTGAATCTGAATCATTGTTCTTCCACTAATTTGTTGCAAGACCTTGGGGAAATTATTCAACTTCCTATCAGGCTAATGTCTACCAGGTTCCTGAACTTTGTAACTTTCTAGATCCTGTTTCTTCCTCACAGCTAAGGACTCCTCCAACAATTTCGTTCATGTTCCTGCTATTATTTTTCCCCAGTGAAATAATTCATTGGTTCAGATGAATTGACATAATCCAAATTAGTAAATAGAAGTAGGAAATTCTAGGTATACCTATCTCTTAAATGGAAATAATATAAGCTCATGAATTTCGTGGTGGGTGACTTTTTTTCAGAAGGCATGGTTTTTCCCAGAAGGCAAAGGTTTGGGGATATTTATGGGATACAAATTATGAAGTGGAAGGTCTGAGGCATGAGGAGCAGGGAAAGGTTATTGGAATAAGGTGCAGTCCTGGTCATTCTGCACAGGTGTTAGGTCATTTTGCCAGTTTAAAAGGTCACTGAGTGGACGCTCACATATGCCCACTTGAAAGGCCAGTGGTCATATCCAGTCTTGACTGGCTCGGCTCAAACTAGACACAGCTGACTCCAAGTTTCTAGAAAATAACTCAGGCAAACTTCTCATTTAGCTGCCTGAATGACAAGCAAGTCTTAAAGTGACCTTGATTAGTGAAATCAAGTGAATGGGATTTAACCCCCATGGGTTCATTAATACTATTAATTTACTGAAGATAGCAGACCTACCTGCCTAAAGACATTGAGAATAGATAGCTTCACAGAATTGGTAACATTTGATCTTACCTTGAAAGTTAGAAACAGGGTCATGAGGAAAACATCTCAAGCCAGAGCAACTTCTGCAAAGGCATGAGGGATAAAACTCCATGGGAGGTTTTTAAGGAACTGCAGACAATTTGGTATGGCTTCAGTTAGGTGGGGTGAAGAAGAAGGAGATGAGACTGGAGAAGTGAGTAACAGCCAAATCTGAGAATGCATAATAAAGAATGCGTATATCATCCTGAGAAGGAAGGCTAATGACAAACCTTCAACATACACCAAACACCATCCTAAGCATTTGTTAATTCCTTTCAGCCTTACATGATGGTAGGCGTTGGTACTATCCACAAGGAAATTAAGTTTTAAAAAAAAAAAAAAGCACAAAGTAGCTTGTCTAAAGTAACACTATACTGAACACAGAGTCAAAGTTTGGATCCAAGCTGTTAGGACTTCTTATGGATTGAATTATGGCTAAGTTAGGTGAAGTTACAATAATAAAAATACCATAGTTTGAGTAGTTTAAACAATAACCATTTATTTCTCAAAGTTTTGAAGACAGAGAAATCTAAAATCAAGGTATCAGCCAACTCAGTTTCCAGAAAGAACCCTCATCCTGGTTTGCAGAGGTACANTGGATTGAATTATGGCTAAGTTAGGTGAAGTTACAATAATAAAAATACCATAGTTTGAGTAGTTTAAACAATAACCATTTATTTCTCAAAGTTTTGAAGACAGAGAAATCTAAAATCAAGGTATCAGCCAACTCAGTTTCCAGAAAGAACCCTCATCCTGGTTTGCAGAGGTACACTCTCTTGCTGTATCCTCACAAGATGGAGAGAAAGAGCTCTAGTCCTTCTTTCCTTATAAGAGTGCCAATCCCATGACCTCATCTAAGCCTAATTATTTCCCAAAGGCCTCAACTCAAATATCATCATAGGAAGGTTAAAGATCCAACATAAGAATGGGAGAGGAACACAGACTTCAGCCAACAGCAAATTTTAAGTCCCACAAATTCACAGGCTAAAATCTTAACCCCCAGTATCTCAGAATATGATCTTATATGGAAATAGAATGACTGCAGAGGTAATTAGTTAAGATGAGGTTATACTGAAGTAGATTGGGCACAAATGTGCACACAGCGAAATATCTTGTGAACGTGAAGTCAGACATTACAATCCAAGGGAACACCAGATATTGTCCATAAACCAGTAGAAGTAAGGATACAGGCATGGAAGAGATTTTGCCTCATCACCCTCAGAAGCCACCAACTCTGCTGACACACCTTCTTGGACTTCTGGCCTCTAGAATTGCGAAACAATAAATTTCTGTTTTTAATTCACCCACTGTGTAGTACTTGTTATGGCAACCTAAGTAAACTAATATAGGGCCCAAAGTCAACACATCTAAGCAGTACGATACATGACCTTATTTTTCCAGAGCATAAGAGCATTTTAAAGAGAAAAGAAACTTGGCCATATTTGCATTGTGTTCTAAAATCAGCCTGCCCTCACTCATCTTTTTACCTGACATCCCCTATTAGTCATAAAAGATCATTGGCTTGGGTCCTGTATGTTTCTTTGGCCAAAAAAAGTATTATATAACGCCCACATTCTTTGCAACACAGCTCGGTTTACATCAGTATTCATCCCTTCTCTTTTTGGACAGGGACTTCGATGCAAAATGCCTGTTTTATAAATCTTTGATTAAACTGTTCAAAAGAACAGTGCTTTTTTGCTTCCTATTTATAAATTCATTCTATTCTGACTTCTATGGGCAAAAACAAAACATTGGAGACAGTTTTTTCCTCATCCTTACTCTGTTTGATGGTAAACATAAAATCATAAAGTTTTAGGGGGGTGTATTTTTTGGTCCACTTATTACAGCTATTCATCTTTTTTGGTTGGAGCGGGGAGCTGACTTTCTTGGATGGAGAAGTTCTCTGGAATCTTTCTCTGGTGACTCATAATCTAAAGCTGTTGAATTCAAGGAAGGCAGTTTCAACTGAAGTATTTAATCTTATGGAGACATTTATTGCACAGTTTTTGGTTTTGTCTTGTTTAATATAAACCACTGGAGAGATGTTTCCTGGTTATGTCATTTCATAAAGCAGGGTGTAAAGTAAAAATTTCCCAGATAAGAAAAGGCCATTGCTTCTTAAGGATTCTGTCATAGAATCTGCTTCTCTAAGAGACTTAGAGCCTTAAAGCAATGCCAATAAGAATATTATCATTAATGGTAACAATAACATGGCTAACTAACATCCACAGAGGAGATATAGACTAGGTTATAAAGGCTGCTTCTAGAGTCAGACACATCTAGATTTTCACTGCAGCTCTGACTCTTCCTAGCTATGTTCCCTGTTTTTTAATCTTCTTTTTTCTTCTTCAGGTTCCTCATCTCTAAACAGGGGATAATAATGTCCTTATTTCATAAAGTTTGGGGGAAGATTGAATGAATATTGAATGAAAAGCTCTTACCACAGTGACTAGCACGTAATAAATATTCATTAAACGTTAGCCACTATTGTTATAAACAANTTTAATCTTCTTTTTTCTTCTTCAGGTTCCTCATCTCTAAACAGGGGATAATAATGTCCTTATTTCATAAAGTTTGGGGGAAGATTGAATGAATATTGAATGAAAAGCTCTTACCACAGTGACTAGCACGTAATAAATATTCATTAAACGTTAGCCACTATTGTTATAAACAAGAATACAATTTATTGGAAGCCTATTGCATATTAAAGAATATGTATGCCTGGCAAGCTGTAGTCCATGGGGTGGCAAAGAGCTGTACATGACTGAGCAACCAAACAACAGCAACAAATTGCATATTAAGTCTCTTAGGATGTTGTCTCTAATTCTGATAGCAATCTTGAGGTTAAATATTGTTTGTCTCTACCTTAAAGATAAAAGAGTAAAATTGCTTGTTTCAGGTCAATTGGCTAGGAAATGGCAAATCAAAGATTTCCTGGGATCTGAAAAAAAATATCAAATTTCATCTTAATACCTCCAAAATGATAAAAGAGCTGCATTATGGCAAGCCTCTTTCCTGAGTTATATGTTTCTAGTTAGCATGTATTAGAGAAGGCAATGGCACCCCACTCCAGTACTCTTGCCTGGAAAATCCCATGGACGGAGAAGCCTGGTAGGCTACAGCCCATGGGGTTGCTACGAGTCGGACATGACTGAGCAACTTCACTTTCACTTTTCACTTTCACACGTTGGAAAGGAAATGGCAAGCCATTCCTGNGATGGTGTGATCACTCACCTAGAGCCAGACATCTTGGAATGTGAAGTCAAGTGGGCCTTAGGAAGCATCCCTACAAACCTTATCCTCACAGGTTGCTAAACTGGGAGCAGATAGAGGACTTGTTTATCCTCTGAATATCTGTGTACCAGTCATTGATAAGAACTGTTCGGCCTACTTAAGCCACAGAGTGTGATCAGATCTATAAAGGCACAGAGTTGTGCGTTGGGAGAACTGATCTGGCATGGCATTACTTTTTATGGCTGTTGCAATACATTATCACAAACTTGATGGTTTATAGCAGCACAAATTGGAGCCCAGATACCCAAAAGCATTGTTACTGGTCTAAAGTCAAAGGATCAGCAGGGTATGGTTCTGGAGTCCCTAAGTAAGTGAAGTCACTCAGTCGTGTCTGACTCTTGAGACCCCATGGACTATAGCCTATCAGGCTCCTCCATCCATGGGATTTTCCACGCAAGAGTACTGGAGTGGGGTGCCATTGCCTTCTCCAGGGGATCTTCCTGACCCAGGGAGATTGAACCTGGGTCTCCCGCATTGTAGGCAGATGCTTTACTGACTGAGCCACCAGGAAATCCTCTTTTAGGAGTCCCTAAAGGAGAATCCAATTCCTTGCCTATTCTAGCTTCTGGAGGCCACCTGCATTCTTCGGCTCAGGACATCTTCAAATGATTCTAATCTCTTGCTTTCATGGTCATATCTCATATTTCCTCTTCTACAGTAAAAATCTCCCACTGCCTCCCTCTTTAAAGGACATTTGTGATTATATTTGAACCCACTTGGCTAATCCAGGATAATCTCTCCATCTCAAGATCCTTAACTTAATCACATCTGCAAAGTCCCTTTTGCCAGAGAAGGCAACACTAATAGGTTCCAGAGATTAGAATGTGAACATCTGGGGGGCCATTATTCAGCCTACCACCCGCATAGACCAGGAAGGTATGATAACTATGCAAACAGGCAAAGAAAGACACATTTTATAAAAGAGAAATAAAATTATTCAGAGAATGGAGAAATCCTTTTCAGCTTCTGGGATTTGGTTTGGCTTCTTGACAGATAATTATAATAATGATGCAAGCCAACATTTATATTGCTCCTTATGTGTCAGGCATTGTTCTAAATGCCTTATTTATACTACTCAATTAATCTTTATAAAACATTGTACTCACTTTATAGAAGATGAAACCAAAGTACAATGACATTAAATGACTCACTCCAGATCACACTGAACTATCAGAGCCAGAATTTGAACCCAAGGTATCTGATTCTAGGTACATACTTTTGACAATTTGAGATGGAAGAATGGAGAGCAGGCTGACACAATGAGAAAACATGAGTACTGTAGACAGCTCAGATCATGGACCCCTTATTGCAGAATTCAGACTTAAATTGAAGAAAGTAGGGAAAACCACTAGACCATTCGAGTATGACCTATCAAATCCCTTATACAGTAGAAGTGACAAATAGATTCAAGGGATTAGATGTGATAGACAAGTGCCTGAAGAACTATGGTCGGAGGTTCATGACACTGTACAAGAGGCAGTGCAAGACCAGCCCCAAGGGGAAAAAATTCAAAAGGCAAAATGGATGTCTGGGGAGGCCTTACAAATAGCTGAGAAAAGAAGCAAAGCTAAAGCAAAGGAGGAAAGAAAAGATATGCCCATTTGAATGCAGAGTTCCCAAGAATAGCAAGGAGAGATAAGAAAGCCTTCTTCAGCCATCAATGCAAAGAAAAGAGGAAAACAATAGAATGGGAAAGGCCAGAGATCTCTTCAAGAAAATTAGAGACACCAAGAGAACATTTCATGCAAAGATGAGCCCAATAAAGGACAGAAATGGTATGGACCTGACAGAAGCAGAAGATATTAAGAAGAAGTAGCAAGAATACACAGAAGAGCTGTACAAAAAAGATCTTCATGACCCAGATAACCATGGTGGTGTGATCTCTCACCTAGAACCTGACACCCTGGAATGCAAAGTCAAGTGGGCGTTAGGAAGCATGATTATGAACAAAGCTAGTGGAGGTGCTCGAATTCCAGTTGAGCTATTTCAAATCCTGAAAGATGATGCTGTGAAAGTGCTACACTAGATATGCCAGCACATTTGGAAAACTCAGCAGTGGCCACAGGACTGGAAAAGGTAGTTTTCTTTCCAATCCCAAAGAAAGGCAATGCCAAAGAATGTTTAAACACTGCACAATTGCACTCATCTCACACACTAGCAAAGTAATGCTCAAAAGTCTTCAAGCCACGCTTTCACAGTATGTGGAATGAGAATTTCCAGATGTTCAAGCTGGATTTAGAAAAAGCAGAGGATCCAGATATCAAATGTCCAACATCTGTTGGATCACATAAAAAGCAAGAGAGTTCCAGAAAAACATCTATTTCTGCTTTACTGATTACGTCAAAACCTTGACTATGTGGGTCACAATAAACTGTGGAAAATTCTTAAAAAGACACTAATACCAGACCACCTTACCTGCCTCTTGAGAAATCTGTATGCAGGTCAAGTAGTGACAGTTAGAACTGGACATGGAAAAATGGACTGGTTCTAAATTGGGAAAGGAGTACATGAAGGCTGTATATTGTCAACCTGCTTATTTAACTTATATGCAGAGTACATCATGCAAAATCCTGGGTTGGCTGAAGCACAATCTGGAATCAAGATTGCTGGGAGAAATATCAATAACCTCAGATATGCAGATGACATCACCCTTAAATGGTAGAAATGGAAGAGGAACTAAGGAGCCTCTTGATGAAAGTGAAAGAGAAGAGTAAAAAAGGTGGCTTAAAATTCAACATTCAAAAAATGAAGATCATAGCATCTTTCCCATAGCATAGTTCCCATTAATTCATGGCAAATAGATAGGGAAACAATGGAAGCCGTGACAGACATTCTTTTCTTGGGGTCTAAAATCAATGGAGATGGTGACTGAAGCCAAGAAATTAAAAGATGCTCCTTGGAAGAAAATCTACAACCAACCTAGACAGCATAATGAAAATCAGAAACTACTTTGCTGACAAAGGTCTGTTTAGTCAAAGCTATGGTTTTTCCATTAGTCATGTATGGATGTGAGAGTTAGACCATAGAGAAAGCTAAGCACCAAAGAACTGGTGCTTTTTAACTGTGATTTTGGAGAAGACTCTTGAGAGTCCCTTGGACTGCAAGGAGATCCAACCAGTCAATCCTAAAGAAAATTAGTCTTGAATATTCATTGGAAGGACTATGCTGAAGCTGAAGCTCCAACATTTTGGTCCTGGTGCGAAGAGCCAAATCATTGAAAAAGACACTGATGCTGGGAAAAATTGAAGACAGGAGGAGCAGGGTATGACAGAGGATGAGATGGTTGAATGGCATCACCAACTTGATGGACATGAGTTTAAGCAAGATCCAGGAGTGGGTGATGGACAGGGAGGCCTGGTATGCTGCAGTCCATGGGGTTGCAAAGAGTTGGACACAACTGAGCAACTGAACTGAACTGACCTGACCTGAGACAGAGGGAGGAGAATGAACAAATGCGCAGAGACAGAGAAGTGAAAGGCAGATTCAGGCCAGTGAGTACACAAGGTCAGATGGAGGTTAGAGAATCTGAGAGAAGTAGTAGGCCAGCAAGCTACAGCTAGAAGACTTCCAGGGCTTAGAAGACTTTGAAACCATAGGCCATCTCCATGGCTGATGGGAGCCCTTTGAGAAACTGGACTAGAGTTGTGCCTTGGGAAGACTGATCTGGTGACCATGTGAAGGCTGGACTGGAGAAGTGGGAAGGGAGCTTCCCCTTCTCCTCTACTCCCCTGGCACTTTGTACATAATAGAACATGCCTATATGTCTTGCCCACTGGAGAGTGAGCCCGAAAAGGGAGACCAGTGTATCATCCATCTCTGACAGCATGTGCCAATAGCTGATACAGTCAAGCACAAAACACAATACAGATAGACGCGAGGGGGCAGGGGGTGTGCATGCTGGGGCTGCTGCTGCTTCTGATGAAAATAACATCATTCTGTAGTCAATTTGAAGAGTCTTTATCCACATTTGTTGAAGGATTTTAATGTAATTAAAAATGCCTAGAAATCTTGGAATATGTAGGTTTATATTCAAATCTTGCCTCCATAAGTTGCCTCTGTGGGGTCTTGGGTAATTTCTAGATAGCCCAAGCCTTGTAGTCTTAATCTTTAAAACAGAAAAAAAAATACTTTATTGGTAACTGCTAATTTATAATGTTACTAAAACGAACTAAAGAACCTCTTGATGAAGGTGAAGTAGGAGAGTGAAAAAGCTGGCTTGAAACTAATATTAAAAAAAAAAACTAATATCATAGCGTCTGGTCCCATCACTTCATGGCATGTAGAGGGGGAAAGGTAGAAGCAGTGATAGAGTTCCTCTTCTTGGGCTTTAAAATCACTGCAGATGATAACTGCAGCCATGAAATTAGAAGATGATTGTTTCTTGGCAGGATTGCTATAACAAACCAAGACAGTGTGTTAAAAAACAAAGACTTCACTTTGCCAACAAAGATCCATATAGTCAAGGCTTTTGGGCTTTCCAAGTGGCTCAGACAGTAAAGAATCCACCTGCAACACAGGAGACTTGGGTTCTATCTTAGGGTTGGGAAGATCCCCTGGAGGAGGTCATGGAAACCCACTCCAGTATTCTTACCTGGAGAATCCCCATGGACAGAGGAACCTGGTGGGCTGCAGTCATGGGGTCTCAAAGAATCAGACATGACTGAGCAACTAAGCACAGCACTTGGTCTTTCCAGTGGTCATGTACTGTTGTGAGAGCTGGACCATGAAGAAGACAGAGCACCAGAAGAATTGGCACTTTTAAATTGTGATGCTGGAGAAGATTCTTGAGAGTCCCTTGGACAGCANGGTCTCAAAGAATCAGACATGACTGAGCAACTAAGCACAGCACTTGGTCTTTCCAGTGGTCATGTACTGTTGTGAGAGCTGGACCATGAAGAAGACAGAGCACCAGAAGAATTGGCACTTTTAAATTGTGATGCTGGAGAAGATTCTTGAGAGTCCCTTGGACAGCAAGGAGATCAAACCAGTCAGTCTTAAAGGAAATAAACCCTGACTACTCATTAAAAGTATTGCTGCTGAAGCTGAAGCTCCAAGAATTTAGTCACTTGATGTGAACAGCTAACTCACTGAAAAAGACCCTGATTCTAGGCAGATTCAAGGCAGAAGGAGAAGAGGGCAACAGAGGATCAGATGGTGGGACAGCATCACCGATGCAACAAATATGAACTTGGGCAAACTCCAGGAGATGGTGAGGGACACAGAGGCCTGGTGGACTGCAGTCCATGGGGTCTCAAAGAGTC
>SJYA01000408.1:174591-204460 GCA_006410615.1 Neotragus moschatus | reverse complement strand
TGTGGCAGAACCAATACAATATTGTAAAGTAATTAGCCTCCATAAAATAAATAAATTTAAATTTAAAAAATAAAAATAAAGAGACAAGAGGAAGATTTTCGGCTGTATGCACACCTCATAAAGGGAAATGAAGCTTAAGGGAAAGAGCAGGATAGACGCCACCGCACAGGTGAAAGAGATGGACTTCAAGAAGGAAGCTCAGATTTGAAAAGAATATCCAGACTATTCACCCTGGGCACAGACAGCCTCAGGCAGGTAGGAGCTCTGGTCCCCGCCCAGCAACAGCCCTCTGCGTCCTTAACTACCTGGGGCGGAGCCGCCTCCGCCCGGGAGCCGGGGCGCTCCCCTGCCCCACCTTGGTTCTCACAGGCCTCCGCAGATCTCAATCCTGGGAAGAAGCACTGAAGGCGCACCCCTGAGCCTCCTGAGCGGTAAGACAGCCGGCTCTGAGCGCCCCGGGGAAAGGACTCAGGAGTGACACGCAGCTCCTGGGTAGAGGGGACTCCACAATCTCCACAATCACAAATTTTGGTCCTTGAAGCTTCCAGATAGGTTCAAAGAATCTAACCTCGCAGAGCAGATCCAATTGCTGACCACACACTAAGTGAAACTGGGGTCTTGGGAAGAACCCTGCTCTAGTTATCAGACCGAAGTACTGGGATCAGGCCTGCTGTCAATCACTGTGTGACCTTGGTCAATTAACACCGTCTCTGGGCCTTGGTTTCCCAATCTGTAAAGAGAGCCTTGGGAGACTATTCAGTGTTATGTGGCAGCCTAGATGGAAGGGGAATTGGGGGGAGAATGGATACATGTGTATGTATGGTTGAGTCCCTCAGCTGTTCACCTGAAGCTATCACATTGTTAATTAGCTATGCCCCAATACAAAATTAAATGTTTACAAACCTTCATTTAAAAAAAAAAAGAAATTATTTCTAAAGACCTTTTAATTTCTAAGAGGCTCTAACAGGGAATGGTTAGTCTGGGGCCAGGTTTATAGAACTTCTCAGTTTCCCCTGGCAGCAGACCTGCTTAAACATCCAGTGAATATTAGTGGAGGGTCTCAATTTTAGATTCATTGCATTGTAGAAAAATCAGATCAGCAGAAAAATCCCTCTTTTCTATGCACATTGCTCCTTCAGATGCATGATGTCATTGGACTGTTACTAAATCCAGAGGGCAGCACTGGAATTACTCTGGTTTCATAAATGGAGATACTGAGCATCAGAACTGAATTTGAGTTCCTCACATGTCCTTCTAAAGCCCTACTTTCCTCTCTGACCTCATTATAATCCCATCTGGTGACTTGTAGGATAGGAAGACAATCACCGAATGGCTCAGTCAACCAGTTTTGCAAACGTCTTAGATGGGATTTCCAATTCTGCTAATTACTGTTATGTGATATTGGAAAAGTTACTTAGCTACATTATGCCTGTTCCCTCAACTGCGAGACAAGAATAATAGTAATTAAGAATATCTTTCTCATGCTTTTTTGGGAACTATTAAGTGATTTTATAATATAGGTAATACACTTGACCTCGCTATTATTATTGTTGCTATTATTGACAAGGATATTACAGTTGCCTAGTGGAAAACCCAGAGAAATAGTTTAGTTTCCACCCCCAAGGACTTGAAGAGGTTTGGAAAATTATGTCTTCAGTTTGGAAGACTCCCCGTGGATCAAATGCAATGCCTGAGATGATGGTGAAAATCATTGGAAGTAAACACTTCCGCTATCTTGTGGAGAAGCCAAAAATGTACATTTACTCTTTGAAAAATATGTTTTGCTTGCGTGNAGGACTTGAAGAGGTTTGGAAAATTATGTCTTCAGTTTGGAAGACTCCCCGTGGATCAAATGCAATGCCTGAGATGATGGTGAAAATCATTGGAAGTAAACACTTCCGCTACCTTGTGGAGAAGCCAAAAATGTACATTTACTCTTTGAAAAATATGTTTTGCTTGGGTGATAATGAAGTTTAAGCATTTTTTTTTTAATCTAGAAATTTACACTTTAAAAATGCTCTCCGTGGAAAATTTAGTCATTAAGATGCAACCGTAAAAGTAAAATAGTGTCGATAACATCTACGCACAGTGTTTTCCTGAATTTTTCATCTTACAAAGATGCTCTTTCCCCATGCTCGTTAATTACTTGAGCTGATTTTCCAGATAGATGGGAAATACAAGCTTTGAGCCATTTATAAATATTAATGGAGCATTGCTGCTTCTCCTTATCAGGTTTGTAGTCTACCACATGTAGTAATTTTTTTTTTTGGGGGGGGAGGGAGGGAGGAACGTTGTTAGTCAATTTGTTATGAATTAAAGGAGTGGGATTAGTAATGAATCATGAATGTTAAGTTTCACTTACTTTTGCTTGTATTCCATACTCCTCTAAGCAGGGGCTTCTAAGAACATAACTAAGAGGGCTTTCTTTTTCCAAACTCATCACAGTCACATTTGAAGGGGGACACTCACATAACTCTAAAATTCACTCGTTTTTTGACCAATCCTTCCTTATAGAGTTTTGATAGTTCACACAAGAAAAAGAAGATACTAGACCTGCCTTTCTTCTAGTAGACATTCCATAAATAGTAGTCAGCAAGTGCCTTTCCCTCCTAAAATCATTTCCTTAGCTCTTTCTTCTCTTTCAGAAACCCACAGACCAAACAAATAGACAAACTAAAAGATCTAGCCTCACTGAACATAGGTTCAGAAAGCAGTGGATAACAGACCTGGCTGTCATCAGGTGGAGAATCCTTATCATCACCTGGAAAATCCTTAACAATAAAGATGTGGGATTCAAGACCTATTAAGTCAGAATCCCTGAAGATGAGACCATTAGGACTACTGTTATGGAGTATGGGCTTTAGAGGGGAAATGGGCTTTACCTCCCTACCATCAGTACTAACAGATTGTAAAGTGAGTGCCCCAAGAGATTCCAAAGTCAGTACTGTAGTCAACTAGTAATGTCTGCCATGGCACAGGAAGTGAGCTTTGCAGCAGGAGTCATGTATGTGGAATCCTTTACAGATTTAAGAGATGTGAGTTTGAATCCTGCCTCAGCACCTTAGCCTTTTGACTTTGAAAAAGTGAATTAACACCTCAAGCCTCAGACTCTACAGCTATCAAGTGAAGATAAAGCCCATCTACCTAGCAGGGTTGTTGTGAGAAAAAAAAAAAATGAGACAAGTATGCAAAGCATCTTTCTAGTGCCTAGAAGTATATACAGTGTGTGTGTCAGTTGCTCAGCCGTGTCGGACTCTGTGCGACCCCATGGACTGTAGCCCATCAGGCTCCTCTGTCCATGGAATTCTCCAGGCAAGAATACTGGAGTGGATTGCCATTCCCTTCTCCAGAGGAATTTCCCAACCCAGGGATAGAACCCAGGTCTGCATCACAGGCAGATCTTTTACCATTTGAGCTACAGGGAAGTCATATTCCACGTGCTTAATAAATGGATCTGCTATTATTACTGAAGCAAATCTTTCCATAGACATGACATGAAGTAAGAAATCTAATATCTTTCTATGAAACACTTGCCATCCCTTTTATATTCTATGCCAGTTTATCTCTGTTTTGTAGAAGAGGAAACTGAGACACACTGATGAGTAAGTGATTATTTCAAGATCTTGACAAATTCCAGTCATTATCCAGAAAAATAAATAAGATCACTAGGAATGCTTTGCTTAATTCTCCTTCTACCTGGAAGACATTGCTCATCTATTAATTCCATTTCTCTTTGAGGTTGTTTGTTTAACACCAACATCCCCAACTCCATCCTTTTTCCCATGGTATCAGAGTCTAATATGTTCCTAACAGGAAGGGGGAGGGTGGTAGGGATAGAGGAAGGGTCCTTTTCCTTTTAAATTAGAGGAAAAATTCCATCTTTCTTATAAGAAGCTGCCTTTATTTCTCTTTATTCTTGAAATTTTAGATTTTGGAAATAAGAGTACACTACATTAGTTACATTAATTGGGAAATAAAAGACACAGATCTGTTTCTTCTGTGACAGATAAGATAATTGTTATTTTTTAATATTAAGATACATTTTGTTGTTTGTTTCTATGGACTTGATGTTACTGTTGCTGGAATGACATAGGACGGTTGACAAGCTTTCCTAAAATATTCTTGTATGGTTCAAAAGTAAATAACTCTCAAGAGGCTTCTCATTGCTGAGGTAAGGACAGACCCACCACAAGTATGCTTTGCATGTTCCAGAGTCTGTCTCTAAAAACCACTTAAATCATGCTACATCTACACCCTTCAGCCAGGGTCTCAAGATGGTGTTTTCTTTGTTAACTGACCTTATTCATAAAAATCTACATAGAAAAATAAATAAAAGCCAAAAGAGAAAGAAGTCTCTAAAAGAAAAGTCTGGATTAAAAAGAAAAATTACAAAGTAATATGGGATGGAAAAACAGAAATCTTCCTGTGTAACAACATTTATTTATTTATTTGAATTAATTTTATTGGAGTATAGTTGCTTTACAAATGTATAACTACATTTAGTTCAGATGTCTTATATGTTGTGTGGAAAGATGGATAGTATGTCAGACATAAATATGATCTTCAAAGTACAAACCAAAATCAGTCTGTTGGTTTTCGAGGACTGCTCTAGACATACCAAAACTAGGTGGCTTAGACCAACAGAAATGTATTGTCTCTCAGCCAAGCCAAGGTGTCTGCAGGGCCTTGCTCCTTCTGACGTGCCCGGGAAGAATCCTTCTGTCCCAAGTCCCTCTCCTTATTGGAGAAATAATATGTGTCTGTGTACAGGTTTCCTCCTTTCATAAGGACACCAGTCAATTGGCTGACAACTCTACTATTCTAGTATGGCCTCATCTAAACTAATTACTTCTGCAGTTACCTTATTTCCAAATAAGATCACATTCTGAGATATTGGAAATTAGAACTTAAAAATATGAACTGGGATAAGGGGATAGAACTTAAACCATAACGACCAGTCTCCCATTTTACAGATGAGGTGAGACAACTGAGGTCTCAGTGAATTTAAAGTGAGGCCACTTATTAAGAACTAAGCCTGGAATTTATTCCTTCTCTCATTTTTTAGTTTAGCCTGTACAGTGATTAACAAGAGATGNAAAAATATGAACTGGGATAAGGGGATAGAACTTAAACCATAACGACCAGTCTCCCATTTTACAGATGAGGTGAGACAACTGAGGTCTCAGTGAATTTAAAGTGAGGCCACTTATTAAGAACTAAGCCTGGAATTTATTCCTTCTCTCATTTTTTAGTTTAGCCTGTACAGTGATTAACAAGAGATGAACAGAAAATTATCAATGCCTACTTAGAGCACATTTTTCATCAAGAAGATCAATATATAGGTTTAAGTGTCCCTCAGTTTGTGGCATCATTATTTTCCTCATTGACCCCCTACACTAGCCTTTCAATCCTGATCCCCATCTTTCATCTAACTCTCTGATTCATTCTCTGGATCCATGCTCTTCAAAGTGTAGTCTATGGACCATCAGCATCAACTTCACCTGAGAGCTTGCCAGAAATGCAGACTCTCAGGCCCCTTTTCAGACATATTGAGTCAGAATCTGCATTGTTGTCAATTCCCAGGTGAGGCCTATGCAACATTACAGATTGAGAAGACCAGTTCTTAAGTATGGCTAGCAACCACATAGAGTCCCTTGGATTGAAAGGAGATCAAAACAACCAATCCTAAAGGAAATCAATCCTGAATATTCATCAGAAGGACTGATGCTGAAGCTGAAGCACCAAAACTTTAGCTACCTGATGTGAAGAGCCAATTCATTGGAAAAGATCCTGATGCTGCAAAAGACTAAGGCAGAAGGAGAAGGGGGTGACAGAGGATGAGATGGTTGGATAGCATCACCGACTCAGTGGACATGAGTTTGAGCAAATTCCAGGAGATAGTGAAGGACCAGGAAGTCTGGCATGCTGTAGTCTATGGGTTCCAAAAAGTTAGACATGATTTAGCAACTGAACAACAATCTTTTTAAAATGCAAATCTAATCAGGTGTCACAACCACCAGCCCTGGATTTGCCTGCTTCCCTCTCCCGTGACCCCCATAGCATCCTCAGGGATTGTCATGCTCCATGACAATTTTCTATGCATTTCTGTGTCCCCCATTTAACTGGAAATTCTGTGTGCACAACCTTATCCTCAGTACTGAGTGTAAAGTCTTGTACATATTGAAAACCTAATAAATGAGTTAGAATACAATGGCGGTTTAGTCGCTAAGTAGTGTCCGACTCTTGCGACCCCATGTACTGTAGCCTGCCAGGCTCCTCTGTCCGTGGGATTCTCCAGGCAAGAATACTTGAGGGGTTGCCATTTCCTACTACAGGGTATCTTCCCAACCCAGGGATCTAACCCGAGTCTCTTGTAGCTCCTGCAGTGCAGGAGGATTCTTTACCACTAGCACCAACTGGGGAGCCCAGAAAGCCAATATTAAGTGCTTTAAATCCATGTCTAAAGGCGCATGTTGCTAAAATAGCATGAAGTTGTTACTATGGAACCCTGATGATTAATGGGATAGCTGATCCAGGAGACAATATTGCAGACGATAGGAGACAAATATTCTTATTTTCTTAAAAGAGATAAATGTTGGTAGTGAAATCATGAAACTTGAAGCTTATAGACAATCTCTGGCAAAATCACAAGCCAAAGAATTAAATATATTAGATGTGAGTACAAAACACAAAGCCCTTCACCACTGAGGGTTAGTCCATTTTGACCGAGAACAGAGCATGCCAAACTGGCCCCATTCTCTTTACTGATGAAGTTACTGTGGTGCAAATGAAGGAAGTCATAAAGCATAGTCTTTGTTGATTTCAGTGAGTTACTAGGAACACTTTTCTCACAAAGTTTGGAAATAGGTAGAGACTTCTAGATTGAATAGTATTAAGATGGATGACAAACCAGCCTGGTAGTGATTGAACAATGGATTTAAGCACAATGTGCTGGAGGTGGAGAGGTTGGTAGGATTTGTGTGTGACTCGGTTCTTAGTCAACATTTTTTAATCCTCAACTAAAGGAAGACAGACAAATCACTTCAGGAAGCAGGTGAATAGTAGAATGCTTGGAAGATATGGCAGGAAAATGAGCTAAAACCAGCAAGATGAAATCTACAGAAATATACGCAAAGTCTCTTTAGATGAGGGCACACGCACATGATTATATACAATAAATGCTTGGGATGTACTTGCTAGGAAGTAATAGAATATATGCTGGTCTCTGGGAATTCCCTGGTGGTCCAGTGGTCAGGACTCCATTCTTTCAATGCCAAGGGCCTGGGTTCAATCTGTGGTTGGGGAACTAAGATGCTGCAAGCCTGTGGCATGACCAAAAATAATAATGATAATTTTCTTAAAGAAAGAATACATACTGGTCTCTGATCCCACCCAGTTCCTGGCATGGAAGCTCCTAAAACTCTCTCAATTTTCTAAGAGATAAGAACACTAGGAGTATCATTTGTTTTACTATTTGGTCTTTGATTCTGGTTCCTGACACAAAACTTGTAAAGTCCTTAGAATTTCCTGAGTGATGAGTTGTCTTCTGTTCTAATGAGAATACTCTCGATGGGCTCCTGGATGGCTTCAGGATGTAGGTTGTGACCAGAAAGACCACCCATTGACTCAAAGCTTGGAAACTTTCAGCCCAAACTTACTCCCTATCCTCCCAGAGGGAAGAGAAGCTGGATACTGAGTGAAAGATTTATCCTGACTACATGTTGAAACTTCCTAAAAATCCCAAATGTATGGAGTTCAGAGAGCTTCTGGGCTGCTAAACACACCTATGTGCTGGGGCGGGGGGGTGTTATGTCTGCAGAAGCCATGGGAGTTCCATTCTCTTGCCCACATACTTTGCTCTCTCCATCTCTTCCATCTGGCTGTCACTTAGTTGTATTCTTTAACAGTAAACTAGTGACTCCAGCCACATAATTAAAAGATGCGCACTCCTTGGAAGAAAAGCTGTAACAAACCTAGACAGTGTATTAAAAAGCAGAGACATAACTTTGCCAACAGAGGTCCATATAGTCAAACCTATGGTTTATCCAGTAGTCATATGTGAATGTGAGAACTGGACCATAAAGAAGACGGAGAGCTGAAGAACTGATAGTTTCAAATTGTGGAACTGGAGAAGACTCTTGAGAATCCCTTGGATAGCAGGGAGATCAAACCAATCAGTCCTAAAGGAAATCAACCCTAAGTATTCACTGGAGGAACTGATGCTGAAGCTGAAACTCCAATACTTTGGCCACCTGATGCAAAGAGCAAACTCACTTGGGGGGTGGGGGTGGGGGGAGGGAACGATGCTGGGAAAGACTGAGAACAGGAGGAGAAAGGGACAACAGAGGATGGTGTCACTGACTCAATGGTCATGAGTCTGAGCAAACTATCCAGGAAATAGTGAAAGACAGGAAAGCCTGGCTGTTGCAGTCCATGAAATCGCAAAGAGCTGGACACAACTTAGCAGCTGAACAACAACAGCATCTAATGAGTAAATGGTTTGCCTAAGTTCTGTGAGACACTCTTATAAATTAACCAAGCCTGAGAAGGAAATTGTGGGAACTCTGATTTATAGCTAGCCTGTCAGAGATACAGATAACAGCCTGGACTTGTGCCTGACACCTGAGGGAAGTAGGGCAGTCTTGTGTGATTGAGACCTTAACCTGTGGGGTCTTTGCCAACTCCAGGTAGATAGCGTCAGAATGGAATTGGAAGGTAGGACACTCAAGTAATGTCAAAGAATTGCTTTGTTTGGGGAAAAACCCACGCATACTTGATGACCAGAAGTAGAATGGAAGATAAAATGGCAGGTTCCCGCAGTACACCTGTGTTTAATAAGCTTAGCATGAACCAAAGGTGTCCAGATAGATGAATGAGGGGGTGGGGGTGGGCCTCTTACTCATAACTAGACCTGTCACCAGGGAGTACTGTGCTTCGTCCTGGCACGCTAAAGGTACAGGCACTAAAAGCGTGGCATTAGGGAATCTCCAGGGTGTGAGGTTTGGCCTAGGGGAACATTTATGGAATTTGGGAATTGAGTTGTTAAATAAAAGAAGAATTGGGTTCCTTTCAGGAAACTCCTGTGAGTAGAGATGCTTCCAATTAATACAGTTGGCCTCTATAGTTCCTTCCAGTGCCAAGAATCAGTGACCCAGAGTATTTTATTCCATAGTTACCCTAATGTTGGTATAGAATTGTTAAGCACAGGGGAAGCTGACTCCTTTATGGGTGGTTTAGTCACTAAGTCATATTTGACTCTTGAGACCCCATGGACTGTAGCCTCCCAGGCTCCTCTCTCCATGGGATTCTCCAGGCAAGAATGCTAGAGTGGGTTGCCATTTCCTTCTCCATGGGATCGTCCTGAGCCAGGAATTGAACCTGGGTCTCCTGCATTGCAGGCAGATTCTTTACTGACTGAGCTCTCAGGAAAGCAACAAATAATTGTAACTGCGTATCACGTATATTGATATTTAGAGTCAATAAATACAAAATTCTGATGTTTTTCCACATGACTCTCCTGGAGCCTATATTCTGTCATTTTTTAAGCCCTCAAAGTCCTTCATATTAATACAGTATTTTGAGCTTCTTTTTAAAATTGTTTGTTTATTTTTGGCTGCTCTTGCTGCTGGGCATGAGCTTTCTAGTTGAGGTGAGTGGGAGCTATTCCCTAGCTGTGATGCAAGGCTTTCCCACTGCAGTGACTTCTTGTGTTGAAGAGCACATGCTCGAGGGCATGCGGCCTTTGGTAGCTGTGGCACATGGGTTCAGTTGCCCCAGGTCATATGGAATCTTCCAGGACCAGGGATCTAACCTGTGACCCCTCAGTTGGCAGATAGATTCCTAAGCACTGGGTCACCAGGGAAGGCCAATATTTTTGAGTTTCTTGAAATTTTTAAAAGTGTTAATAGTTTTAGAAATTGTATGAATGGCATCAGCACCTTTTCAGTTAACAAATATTAACTGAGTACCTGCTAAGTGCCAAGCCTTGGGAACCTAGCAGAGTACCTAAAGTCCTAGTGACAGAAGACACACAACAAACATATAACAGTAAGCATTCAAATGAAGATAGTGCAATGAGGAAAACTACAGTAGGCCCAGAGGGCATATGAAGTCACAAAGGGTGCTCTCAGAAGGCCTCTCTAAGCAAGTGACACTTAACTGAGACTATATAAAGATGAGTCAGAATTATCCAATGAGACTTATCCATGGTAAGCTAGCAGTGAGCTGGCTAAGACTAGCACAGCTCTGTCCTAGTGCATGAGGCTTTCCATGTTTCAATCTTCCATAAAGCTCATAGTTTCTTCCTCCTCCTCCTGCCTTAGAAGAAGAGGCTGCAGCTTCCCATGGGCCCCAGGTTCTCCAGATATTTCGCTTTCCCAACAACTGCTACAAATAGCACCTAAGATGAGCACCTGGAGCCCAAGTAGATCTTCTTTGGTACACGGCCGCCTCTTGCCTGCCTCATAAAAGAGTACCACATCACTTTCCAGGAACACAGATCTCAGAGATCAGGGCAATCATATAGCTGCTTATTTTTCACCCATGAGATCCAGTCTGTACCCAGCAACACCACAGGTGTTCATCATTACCTGCTAGCCTCCACAGTTCTACACACAGAGTGAGCTATGCAAATGGCTGAAGAAATCATTCTGGACAGCAGGGACAGACAATAGAAAGCCTTTTGGCATGCTTAAGGAGGAGCAAGGAAGTCAGTGTGGGTGGAGTTAGTGAACAAGGGGAGGAAATGAGGTCAGGGAGGCCTACAAGACTCGGATCATGGGCCATGTGGTCCGTGTTAGAAACTTTGGATTTGTTCTATGTACAATGGGAAGACATGGAAAATTGAGAGCAGTGGAGGACACAATCAAATTTACACTTTCTAAATAATGGTTCTGGCTGCTATGTGGAGGATAAACTANAGTGAACAAGGGGAGGAAATGAGGTCAGGGAGGCCTACAAGACTCGGATCATGGGCCATGTGGTCCGTGTTAGAAACTTTGGATTTGTTCTATGTACAATGGGAAGACATGGAAAATTGAGAGCAGTGGAGGACACAATCAAATTTACACTTTCTAAATAATGGTTCTGGCTGCTATGTGGAGGATAAACTAGAAGAGACAGGAATATTAAAATGAGAGAGACCACTTAGGGAGTCATTATGGTAATCCAGGCAGGAAATGGTAGTGTCAGGCAAGTCTATTCTCCTCACAACAAAGATTTGAAGTGACGGACATTACAGCCCTCGGCACATCACAGCTCTTGGGTCTTGGACAGACTGTGTTATAGCTCTCAGGTATCGAACAGACCATGTTATAGCTCTTAGACAGATCAGTGTTACAGCTCCATGTTATTGAGAAAATAGCAGGAAAATCCATCCTCGAGGTGTGAGGGCATGTCAACCCAAAGATGCGAAGAGAAGAGAGTGGGGGAGCGTGTGAGCGCGGGAGAGAGAGAGAAACTTGGCCCTTTGGCTCCTCTTTTTATATGTTTTTTCCTCCCCCCTGGGCCTGCCCTATGTAAATTGGGCTAGCCAGGAATGCTGTTTGTTCCACCTGAGGTCCTCACTCCAGTCCTCGGACCTTCCTTTTTTCTATTTTCACGGGCTTTTCCCTTCCTTGTCTTTTAGCCACTGCCATTTTGGACTCCTGTTTCCTATTCTAACTACCTAACAGTAGCAATAATCAATTATGTTCCCTATGTAAAACCTGGGTAAACTTTGCGATTTAAAAATTCACATACCTACTCATCCTTTTCTTAAAAAGTAATAACTAACTGTAATATCTTATCTTTGTTTATTGCATTTCATTCTATATAATCTACATATTACCTTACTCTCCATGAATTCAGTCTCTCCCTAAAACAGAACAATGTCAGAGAACAAACTATTGTCTTTATTTTCACAAGTTCAAAGAAATAAAATAATACACTAAAATCATACTTCTCCTATGACCTTTCCACAGTTTTCTTTTTAATTAATCTCCTACAATAGGTTTTAAGTTATTATCATTATTCTAGCACTGTGAGAAGTATAAAGAAGCATGAGATATTGTTTTGGACATATGCCTCCAGTCCAAAACATAGGCATAAATCTTTAAATNTCACAAGTTCAAAGAAATAAAATAATACACTAAAATCATACTTCTCCTATGACCTTTCCACAGTTTTCTTTTTAATTAATCTCCTACAATAGGTTTTAAGTTATTATCATTATTCTAGCACTGTGAGAAGTATAAAGAAGCATGAGATATTGTTTTGGACATATGCCTCCAGTCCAAAACATAGGCATAAATCTTTAAATAAGAGTATATGGCTTTGTGTGAGTGCATGTCATATCAATGTTATAAAAAATAGGTGGCCATCGATCTTAAATCTTGAAACTGTGCAGTAAAGGTTGTTACTTTACCATTTGAAATTCTACATTTCCAAAAATATGATAAGTAGTAAAAAGCAAAAATAAAATACTATTTAAAATGTATATGACAGGAAAAAATTATTCCTCTTATGTATAAAGAGCTCTTACAAATCAATGGGAAAAATATGAGCTGCCCAGTTTAAAAAATTGGCAAAAGGTCTAGACAGGCAAATCACAAAAGAATAAAAAAAAAAAAAAGAACATTAGACATATATATGGTTGAGGGACTGGGGTGGGGAATTAACCTGAGTGGTAATAAAAGAAATTTAAATAACAATGAAATATTATTTTCTACCAATCAAACTGAAAATCTTTTTATAACAGAAATACCCAGGGTTGACAAGGGTTTAGGAAAAATCTTACTCATATTCTACTCCATTTTTAAGTATATTTATCAAAAGCTTTAAAAGTGTATTTCTTTGACATAAAATCTTCTTCTAAGAATCAATTCTCTGGAAATTATTGGTGGATATAATGGTTTGATTTCAAAAGTTTACACAAGAATATACTAGTCTGGGTCCAGCAGGAAACAGATTATATNAATCTTACTCATATTCTACTCCATTTTTAAGTATATTTATCAAAAGCTTTAAAAGTGTATTTCTTTGACATAAAATCTTCTTCTAAGAATCAATTCTCTGGAAATTATTGGTGGATATAATGGTTTGATTTCAAAAGTTTACACAAGAATATACTAGTCTGGGTCCAGCAGGAAACAGATTATATAAATTAAGGTAATTCCTGGAGGATTTGGTTACAAGAGTAAGAGAGTTGCAAGACACAGTACAGGAATACTGGGCTAGCAGCTGCAAGGTTGTTAC
Source organism: Neotragus moschatus (assembly GCA_006410615.1). Classification (NCBI taxonomy): domain Eukaryota; kingdom Metazoa; phylum Chordata; class Mammalia; order Artiodactyla; family Bovidae; genus Neotragus; species Neotragus moschatus. The sequence goes on along the minus strand of SJYA01000408.1, from coordinate 191,227 downwards.
AACCATGGGTCTGCAGAGACGGGAAGCAAGTGTGCCCAGTTATGTCAGACTTTTGCAGCCCTATGGACTGTAGCCCACCAGGCTCCTCTGTCCATGGAATTTTCCAGGCAAGAATACTGGGGTAGACTGCCATTTCCTCCTCAGGGGATCTTCCTGATCCAAGGATGGAACCCACATCTCCTGCATTGGCAGGCAGATTCTTTGCCGCTGAGCCACCAGGAAGCCAAGATGCAAAGAGGGGAATGTTAATGAGGAGGGAAAAACAGTCTTGAGCTAGAGAAAAACAGTGACCTTTGGGCAAGAGACACAAGTAGTTTGAAGCACTCTTATAGGGAGAGCCATCTCTTCCAGGAGAGCCAGGGCCAAACCAGCCAGAATCAGAGGACATGAGAGCTGACTGGCTAATCAGTCCACAGCGGTCAGCTTCTCAGAGTGGAAGAAGAGGCAAGGAAGTGGGAGCAGAGGGAAACGTCCAACAGAGAAGCAATATTTAAACTAGTAAAACCCTGGGAACAGTAAACATCTCAAATAATATAGGACAAGTTAAATAAACTCGTGTATATACATACAAGGAAAAACTAGATATTTTAAATGTTCTTGTGGAGATATAAACACTGATGGATAACGTATCCTTATGATATTGTCAACCGGAGCAGATTTTAAAAGATCACAACATTGTATAACCACAGTTTGGTTTAAGAGTAAAACAAAAGCTCGTGTGTGTGTGTGTGTGTGTGTGTGTGTGTGTGTGTGTATCTTACCACATAAAGGGCAACCACTTACAATTTTGAGAAAGCACAAATTTATATTAATGTAGTACTTCTTTTTGAACTTTATTTTCCAGAGCAGTTTAAAGTTCATGGCAAAATTGAAAGAAAGATGCAGAGATATCCCATATGCCTCCTGCCCTCACACACATGTAGCTTTCCCCATTATCAGCATCCCTTACCAGAGTGGTGCATTTTTTACAATTCATGAACCTACACTACCACACCTTAATCACAAAAATTCCATGGCTTACCTTAAATTTCTCTTTTGCTGTTGTATATTCTATGGGTTTGCACAAATGTATAATAACATGTGTTCATCGTTAGAGTGTCACACAGAGTACTATTGCCCGAAAAATCTGATGCTCTGACCATTCATCTTCCCCTCCTTTCCTAAAGTGCAGTTTTCAAATACATGGTCTTTTTACATACCCCTGATTTAGTTCAACATAATTAAATAAAATCACATATTAATCATTATTGCTCCTTATTCCCATAGACTCTGTGGATGTCTCCAGAAAGTATTTGCAGAGAGAGGAGAATGGTTTGCGCTACATCCTCTGAGTGTGGATAGAACCCCTGCCTCAGAACTGTGCCTTAAAGCACAGAGATAATTGATACAGAGGCCAGGCAGTTTCACAGTCATCTTGATTAGAAATGTAAGAATACAAGTACAAAGGACTTTGAATTTCAAGCCTATAGATAGCATGTTAAAAAGCAAAGACATCACTTTTCCAACAAAGACCTGTATAATCAAAGCTATGATTTGTCCAGTAGTCATGTATGGATATAAGAACAGGACCATAAAGAAGGCTGAGCGCTGAAGAACTGATGTCTTCAAATTGTGGTGAGGACGCTTGAGAGTCCCTTGGATAGCAAGGAGATGAAACCAGGCAATCCTAAAGGAAATCAACCCTGAATGTCCATTGGAAGGACTAATACTGAAGCTCTAACACTTTGGCCACCTGATGCAAAGAACCAACTCATTGGAAAAGATCCTGATTCTGGAAAAGATTGAAGACAAAAGGAGAAGAGGGTGGCAGAGGATGAGATGGTTAGATAGCATCTCCAACTCAGTGGACATGAATCTGAGAAACTCTGGGAGATAGTAAAGGACAGGGAAGCCTGACATCCTGCAGTCCATGGCATCACAAAGAGGCAGGCATGACTTAGCAACTGAACAACAAACAGTTGAAACTGTCAACACAAAGATTTTAAAACAACGCAGTTTGCACAGCTCCTAGGAATAAGTCACCTGAGGACATTTTGATACAACAATGTTGTAGGTGTTGGGTTTTTTTTTTTTTTTTGTAAAATTAAGGAAAATAATTCCAAAGAATTGTGCTTTATCAGAGATGTTAAATACAAATTAATCTGATTTTTTTAAAGGTAGGTGACTCCTATAACTTGTATTTACAATTATTAGTAAATAAACAAGGCAGCTGGAGAGATTACATTAACTCTCTCTTTTTATCCATTTAAGTGGTATTCCTCAGTTCCTGTGAACTATGAAATATTGATCCTTTGACCTTTAGTTTTACCTATCAACAAAGAAAGTTTGGGGATCCAAAGGAAAGTTCATCCCTTCTGTACCTGGAATGAGAAAGGTGTTGATAAAGGAGACAGCACTTTGATTTAGGACTAAAACTTAACCATTTGTCTTGGGCTAACTGGGAACCACACTCAGTGCTAAATATTCAATACATCTTATCTTAATAAGTATTATTTTCCTAATCTCATAGATGAGAAACTGAAAATCAGAGATGTGAAATAACTTACCAGAAGTCACACAAGTTATGTTTGGGGCTAGGACTCAAAACCAGGTCTCTTGGACATATAGCTCACATCCTTAACCACTGCCTGAAATATGTGTGTATTTTGCACAACTGTGGAAAAGACTCTCCTTTTTCATTTTCTGTGCCATCGTTTATCAAATTTTAGTGTACATAAGGATCATCAGTGATGTTTGATAAGAAGTTTCTTGTCCAGCTTTCAGAAATTATGATTTAGTAAGTTCAGAGTGACCCAAGTTTCTGTCTTATTATCCAGCACACTGCAGGTGGTCTGAAGTTCAATCACTGTCTTTTTCTCTAAGAACAAGCCCTTCTTTCAGCTTCTGCCCTAGAAATAATTTCCTTCATGAATTCATTTCTATTCCTCTTAAGCAGATTCAGTTCGACAGATAAAAATATTATCTCTTTTACATGCTCCGTATTTTCAATGAACATTTTATATCATAATTTTCTGTTTCAATGTCTGCTTTCTCCACCTAACTACGAGATCTTTGAAGACAACACAGTCCACAGATAGTGAGTGGGTTAGCTTCTCACTGCAACCCAAAGAAGGTAGTAATGTCGAGCTAAAACGCAAAACAGAAGAAAATCTCCATGGCATAAACATGTCTAATGCTGTAGAACTGGATTAAGTGTAAAAAGAAGGTTTCAGAAGAGTATGTATATTGGGATATTATCTCTATGAGTTAATTTATCCAAAGAAAACGAAAACACCATTTCAAAAGATATGTGTATTCCAATGTTTATAGTAGCATTGCTTACATTAACTGAGAAATGAAAGCAACTTAAGTGTCCACCAACACATGAACGGATAAAGGATATGGTATACAGGCAATGGAATATTACTCAGCTGTGGAAAAGAATGAAATTTCACCATTTTTGTCAGCATGGATAGAACTGGAGGATATTATGCTTAGTGAAATAAGTCAGACGGGGAAAAACAAATACTGTATGTTTTCACTTGTATGTGGAATCTAAAGAATAAAACAAATGAACTAACATAGCAAGACAGAAGGGACTCAAAGGTACAGAGAACACACTAGTGGTTGCCAGAGGGCAGGAGGGTTGGAGGAGGAGCAAATAGGAAAGGGCACTAAGAGGTCCAAACTGATAGGTATAAAATATGTATAAAATGTACAGCACAGGAAATATAGCCAACACTTTATAATAGTTTTAAATGGAGTAAGTTTTATAATGATAATAAAGAATCCGTGGTAAAGAATCCGTCTGCCAATGCAGGAGATGCAGGAGACATTGGTTTGACCCCTGGGTCAGGAAGATGCCCTGGAGGAGGAAATGGCAACCACTCCAGTATTCTTGCCTGGAAAATTCCATGGACAGAGGAGCCTGGTGGCTATCATCCATGGAGTCACAAAGAGTCAGACACAACTGATCAACTGAGCATGCACAATGTCAGAAACTAATATGACATTGTAAGTCAATTATACTGCAATTTTAAAAAGAAAATAAAAAGAGGTAAAAAAAAATCATACCAAAGAATAATTGGTGATTGAACTGGTTACTAATTTTGCAGCCAAAATGACCCCAATTTGAGACACTGTTTTTATTCTGTAAAGCAATATAGAGTAAATGCCGTGAAAAATACAGTTCAGTTATTTTCATTGATGTCAGAATGTGGCTCAGTGCTATGAGAGAAATGGGATACTTTAGAAATAACTTTGGGAGTGATGAACACCTTGTCNTTGAACTGGTTACTAATTTTGCAGCCAAAATGACCCCAATTTGAGACACTGTTTTTATTCTGTAAAGCAATATAGAGTAAATGCCGTGAAAAATACAGTTCAGTTATTTTCATTGATGTCAGAATGTGGCTCAGTGCTATGAGAGAAATGGGATACTTTAGAAATAACTTTGGGAGTGATGAACACCTTGTCCCTGCTGCTGCTAAGTCACTTCAGTCGTGTCCAACTCTGTGCGACCCCATAGACGGCAGCCCACCAGGCTCCCCCGTCCCTGGGATTCTCCAGGCAAGAACAGTGGAGTGGATTGCCATTGCCTTCTCCAATGCATGAAAGTGAAAAGTCAAAGTGAAAGTCGCTCAGTCGTGTCCAACTCATAGTGACCCCATGGACTGTAGCCCACCAGGCTCCTCCGTCCATGGGATTCTCCAGGCAAGAGTACTAGAGTGGGGTGCCATTGGCTTCTCCCTGGAAAGGTACAAATCAAAGCTGAAGGATGGCTACTTAGGTGTTATGAAAGGGACTTGATGCTTAGGTTGGAAGATGGACTAGGTACTTGTACGTGTGTTGTTTTTTATTAACATTTTAAAAGAGAATCAAAATTCTGTTGCTTAGCAGTAGCCAGTTTATTATGGGTGTGAAATTGAGGAGAGATGTGAAGGAAGGAGCACACATTTTGGAGGCATGCAGACCTGGGTCTGAGTTCTAGATCTCTACCTATTATCAGCTTATCAATGAGCAATTTACTTAACTTCTCTGGTGACTTGTTTTCACATCTGTACAATGATAATCATAACACCTACCTTTCAGGATTATTAGTAAAACATGAAAAATGTATGTGAATTTATACACAGTGGCTGACACATAGAAATAAGAATTTAGGGCATGTTCAGTTCAGTTCTGTTCAGTTGCTCAGTCGTGTCCGACTCTTTGCGACCCCATGAATGGCGGCACGCCAGGCCTCCCTGTCCATCATCAACTCCCAGAGTTCACCCAAACTCATGTCTATCGAGTCAGTGATGCCATCTAGCCATCTCATCCTCTGTCGTCCCCTTCTCCTCCTGCCCCCAATCCCTCCCAGCATCAAGGTCTTTTCCAATGAGTCAACTCTTCGCATGAGGTGGCCAAAGTATTGGGCATATTAGCTAGCATAATTAAAAGATGAAGAAAGGATTTGGGCATTGGTCTGGAATTAATGTACTTTAAAAATCTTTCTGAAGACTAAACATCAATAATGATAATATATGGATGGCTCCATGGCGTTAAAGAGTCAAAAAAACCCTCACACTCCATTACAACAACATCTTCTAAGTTAGCACTAGCTTTACATTTCAGCTTCCCCATGAAGTTTAGTGAGATTTTCAGCTGCACTCCCCTCCCCAGTCACATTTTATTTTTTATTTTGTTGTCTTTTTAAAAGAGAAAAGTCTGGTTGTGACGATTATCTGTTATTACTTCCAAATAAGAACATGCTTTCATTTACTGAAATTAGATCCCCATTCACTATGTTGGCACACTCTGGGCTGTCTCCTCCAGAGGGCTGGAGGCCTGTTAGATGGTACTCAGTTGGAAACTGGCAGCACTGAGTCTCTGCCAAGGCTGGCAGACCTTTAACGTGGCATCTGGTGACCTTTTTGCTGAGCCCCCTGGGTCCTCCATTTGCGATTTGATGTTCTCAGCAGGGGTGTAATCCAAATCAAATGTGAGATCTGGTGAGACGGAGTTGCAGGGGAGGTGGGGCCAGCATAGGATCTGTACATTGCTTTGGGCAGAGGATGCTACTAGATACTCTTGCCATGTTCCTTTCTAATCCTGAGGGTCTGAGCTCTAATAGAGGGTAGCACTAAAGTCTAATTCTGAGACTCTGAGCTCTAATAAAAGACTGGTTTTCAGGAAGAGCCCAACGTGAAAGGGAACAATTGGACAATTTTCTCCTCATTTATTTATCATCTAGCCATACTGTCATTCTCCCTAATTGCTGTAGTTCCCAGATGACACTAAACTCTTCACAGAGCCCCTGAGAGCAGCAGCTGAGGTTAGAAGTACATATGAGGAAGCTAGCAGTGTCTTGTTTCCAAGATAGTATTGATGGCATTTTTTTTTTCCTTTCTCTGAAATGGCAAATTTCTATTTTCAATAGTGCAGGTAGATAGCACACAAGCCTAGAAGAAAGAACCGTGAGTTTGTGAACAACATAACAACCAACGCGTGTTGACAAATTGTGCTAACAGCAGACACATGCCATTTCTCAGCTGGGGAGTCTTTTTCATGATAAATTGAAAGTGTTATGCATGTTGTTGTTTTTTTTAAAAGCAGCTTTTACTTTAAACAGATTTAACAGATTATTTTTAATTTTACATACACTATGGCTGTTTTAACAGACAGGCAGTTACATTTCATAGTTCTCACGCAATCTTATCCTAAGACTGCCCACAAAAGGATTTTAAAGGTCATGAAAGCAAAAATGATTCAACCCTCCTTGCCTTCATCCAGAAGAGTTAACTCTTTGCCCCATTACCATTTTTGCTTTTAAATCCTGTGCTTCCTGCTTGGTGCCTTCTCTAATTTCTGTTTCTCATATACTCCCTAACTTTCACAGACTTTTTTTCCTGACTCTGCTGGCACCTGGAACAATCAAGGTGCAACCAGGAAGATTTAGATTTAAATCCTGGCTGTACCTTTGCAAAACCAGGTAAAATTAGACAATGATATAAACCCTCTGAACCTAAATTTTTCATCCTAAAATGAGAATAATATGAGCACCTACCTATAGGGCTGATTTAAAGATTAAATAAATGAATGTTTGTAAATGGCTATAATGTGGCTGTCATATACTTAATAATACTATTATTTTTGAAACCCCTGCAAAGTATAATTACTTATTTTTCTTAAGAACTTCAAATAGCACTGATTCTTTGTAACATTCTATTGACATTTATTTATATACCAATTTGGTTATATTTCTTGTGGTCTTCCCTTGTGGCTCAGCTGGTAAAGAATTCACCTGCAATGCGGGAGACCTGGGTTCGATCCCTGGGTTGGGAAGATCCCCTGGAGAAGGGAAAGGCTATCCACTCCAGGATTCTAACCTAGAGAATTCCATGGACTGTATAGTCCATGGAGTCACAAAGAGTTGGGCACAAATGAGTGACTTTCACTTCACTTCACTTGGGTATATTTCATATTATTTATGTAAATCTTATGCCAATTTCCTTTAACACTTTGTAGAAATATACCTATATAATACATAAAGTACACTTCATAAGTATACAACTCACTCAGTGAATTTTCACAAACATGAAATACCCTTGCAACAGACATCTAGATCAAGAAACGAATTGGTACCACATTCCTAGAAACACCCCTGATGTTCCCTTCTGGACTTTATACCTCCCTGCAAAAGTACCCACTATCCTGACTTCTAGAAACACATTTATATCAGTTGTGAACTTTATTATTCCTATATTTTTGGATAGCCAAATGAAATTAGATTTCTTAAGATCAGGGACTGTATACGTCTTCTCTCATTGAAGAACTATATATTAAATATGCACTCCCCCAGCATTCCCATTTTGCTCTATTGTCGTCCAACTACCCCCATCTGACAAATCTCCAGCCCTGGATGAAGCTCACTGTCTGCCTTCCTTGCGTCTCCACGAGGACTGCAGAGCATGCAGCCTCTCCAACTGGTGCTGCAAAACCTATGGTCTGCAGCCTTCGAGTGACCACTCGATTGTGTCCAGCCAACCCTCCTTCTGTGTCTGATCAGCTATCTTTATAGCAGCTATTTCAAGCCATATGCCCTTAAATTCAGACCCCCTACCCCAGCGTTTCCTTTCTTGAGACCCAACAGGCAGTCGTACCTTGNTTTATATCAGTTGTGAACTTTATTATTCCTATATTTTTGGATAGCCAAATGAAATTAGATTTCTTAAGATCAGGGACTGTATACATCTTCTCTCATTGACGAACTATATATTAAATATGCACTCCCCCAGCATTCCCATTTTGCTCTATTGTCGTCCAACTACCCCCATCTGACAAATCTCCAGCCCTGGATGAAGCTCACTGTCTGCCTTCCTTGCGTCTCCACGAGGACTGCAGAGCATGCAGCCTCTCCAACTGGTGCTGCAAAACCTATGGTCTGCAGCCTTCGAGTGACCACTCGATTGTGTCCAGCCAACCCTCCTTCTGTGTCTGATCAGCTATCTTTATAGCAGCTATTTCAAGCCATATGCCCTTAAATTCAGACCCCCTACCCCAGCGTTTCCTTTCTTGAGACCCAACAGGCAGTCGTACCTTGTATGTCAAAGAGAAAATTTAAGCTGTCAGCAATTTGGTCATTCTCCTGTCACCAAATGTTAAAGCCTGCCTACATCCTCACCCATCTTCCTGCTGCCTGACCCTAAGGTTTCATTTCTATCTCTGTCTTCTCAGCGATATTCCATCTCATTTTGTCAGGGTTCATCTTATGTCATCAATGATATCCTCTCCTTTTCTTTGGTCAGTTGGCTCTTCATTTAAATGTGCTAAAGTCCCTACTGTCTTTAGTTTCTTTTATTTAATTTTATTTTTATTGGAGTATAATTGACTTGTAATGTTGCACCGATCTCTGATGTCTAGAGAAATGACTCAGCTCTATAATATAGACATGTTTTTAATGTCTTTTCCATTCTTTTCTGTTCTTTTCCATAATGCTTTATCACAGGATGTTATATACAGTTCTCTGTGCTATATGGTAGGATCTTGTTGCTTATTCTTTCTATATATAATAGTTTACCTCTGCTAATCCTAAACTCCCAGTCCTTCCCTCCTTTACTCCCCTCCCCACTAGTAGCCATAAGTCTGACCTCTGTGTCTATTTCCATTTTGTAGATAAGCTCATTCGTGCCATAGTTTAGATCCCTCATATAAGTGATATCATATGGTATTTGTTTTTCTCTACCTGACTGACTTCACTTATGACAATTTCTACTTGTATCCGTGTGTTGCAAATGGCATTATTTTACTCTTTCTTAAGTCTGAGTAGTATCCCATAGTATATGTATATATGACACATCTTTATCCATTCCTCTGTCAATGGACATCTGGTTTGTTTCCGTGCTTTGGCTATTATGAATACTGCTGCTATAAACATAGGGGTGCATGTATATTCTTAAATTACAGTTCTCTCCAGGTACATGCCTGGGAGTAGAATTGCTCGGTCATATGGTAAATCTATTTTTAGTTTTTTTAAGAAGCCTCCACAATGTTTTCCATAGCGACTGTACCAGTTTGCATCCCCACAAGCAGTGTAAGAGGTTTCCCTTTTCTACACACCCTCTCCAGCATTTGTTACTTGAGATTTTTTTAATGATGACCTTTCTCATGGGTGTGAGGTGGTATCTCATTGTAGTTTTGATTTGCATTTCTCTAACAGAGAGCAGTGTTGAGCATCTTTTCATGTGCCTATTGACTATCATATGTCTTCCTTGGAAGAATGTCTATTAAAGTCCTCTACCCATTTTCTGACTGGCTTATTTATTTATTTTTATTGTTGTCGAGTTGTGTGAGCTATTTGTATATTTTGGAGCTAAAGATGACAATAACAAAGCCCTATCTGAAACCAACATTGTACTCCAGTCACCCCATTTCTCTCCTCTCCTGAAGCCACAGCTCTTCACAGAGGTCTGTATACTTCCTACCTTTAGCTTCTGATCCCTCCTCTTTTGTCAGCCCACTTCAGTCTAGCATCTGCCTCTGTTGCCTCAGGGAATTCCTCATGTCATGATGGTGATGTCCTTAGGGCTTAACTCAGTGGACACTTTCTAGAACTCACTTTTCTCAACAGCCTGTGAGGTGCTGATTATGCCAGCTCTCTGGAAACACTCTCTTCACTTTGCTGCTAAGACCACACTCTTCTAGTTTTTCTTCTACCTTACTCAGAATTTCTTCCAAGTCTCCTTTTAGGGCTCTTCGCTCTGTAAACGTAGGTGTTCCACTCAGCTTTTTCCTAAGCCTCCTTTGCTTCTCCTGCTGCCATGACTAAGAGAAGTAATGTAAAAAAANCTTTGCTGCTAAGACCACACTCTTCTAGTTTTTCTTCTACCTTACTCAGAATTTCTTCCAAGTCTCCTTTTAGGGCTCTTCGCTCTGTAAACGTAGGTGTTCCACTCAGCTTTTTCCTAAGCCTCCTTTGCTTCTCCTGCTGCCATGACTAAGAGAAGTAATGTAAAAAAAATATACATATGTCAATCTTGGCCTTACTCAAATCAACAAGTGTTGTAGCAATTGTTTTATGCTCAGATTACATGGCTCGCTTTAACATGGGTCCTTTCCACTGCATCAGTAACAATAGCTCAAATTTATACAACCTTCTAGGCATAATGCATAGCTATTTTAAAATTTATTTTTCTTGATAATAAAATAATATGTCCTTATGTCAGAAATTTAGAATAATAGTTTTATTATATAGTATAATATGGTGTATAGTACAGTTTATAATATAGTATAATGTGGGCTTCCCAAGTAGCTCAGTGGTAAAGAATCCACCTGCCAGTACAGGAGATGCTGGTTCGATCCCGGGGTCAAGAAAATCTCCTGGAGAAGCGAATAGCTACCTATTCCAGTGTTCTTGCCTGGAGAACTCCATGGACAGAGGAGCCTGGCACACTACACTCCGGGGTCACAAAGAGTTGAACATGAGTGAATGACTAACAACAGCTCACTACACATAGTATCATGTAATATCCTGACTTCTGGTAGGAGGCACTTACTGTTTACTTCTGACATATTTCCTTCTATATATATTATGCACTCTCACACAGACACATGTGTTTATACATGAGTTTATATAGTTGAGATGATTATAATTTTCACTTGTATAACAAGACAGTTTTTCATTAAAATTATTTGTAACTATTTTAATAGCACCATACATTATCTCATAGGAACAGAGAGTGAAACACTCAACACATCCATCTATTAATAAATAGCCATCTATGGGGTCACACAGAGTCGGACACGACTGAAGCGACTTAGCAGCAGCAGCCACATTTTTTACTTAATATAAACTCTTAAAAATTGATCTACTAGTCAAGACTTTTACCTTCCTGACTCTTTAATATGTTTAGTCTGGTCACCCACTATAAGAATTCTATTTATTTATGTGACCATTAGCATTCGTATTCTTTATTTCCAAAGAAGTTTTCTATATTTAAAACAATACCATGTAATTGTTGTGACTTAGGTATTTTAGTCGGAGAAGGCAATGTCACCCCACTTCAGTACTCTTGCCTGGAAAATCCCATGGACGGAGGAGCCTGGTGGGCTGCAGTCCATGGGGTCGCCAAGAGTCAGACACAACTGAGCGACTTCACTTTCACTTTTCACTTTCATGCATTGGAGAAGGAAATGGCAACCCACTCCAGGGTTCTTGCCTGGAGAATCCCAGGGACGGGGGGCTGCCGTCTACGGGGTTGCACAGAGTCGGACATGACTGAAGCGACTTAGCAGCAGCAGCATGTCTTTTAGTTATTAAACAAAGTTGTATAATTTGTAGATTTTTGTTTTTATATAAATTTCTTTGAGTCATTCATACAATTTTTTCCCCTCTATTTAATATTAAAATTAAATGGAGGACTACTGAGAGAAAAAGAAGCCTTACGGCGAGACAATTAAGGAGAGACACAGAGCAGAACTGGAGCTGGCAAAATGCCTTGACTTTCTTCTTTTTCTAATTGCAAACACTGAAAATACCTGTTAGACTTTTAAGGAAGAAAGATAAGTAATAACCTTTAAGGGTTCATCTTTGAAACTGCTATTTCTTACAGTAAGGCTTTTAGAGCAAATGGATAGATTATAAGGAAGCTGTAAAGCCTGAGAAAATAACATGGTTTCTCTATGGTAAAGGATCCCTAGACAAATAACTAACGTTTACTTCTTCTTTCAGTCATGCTAAATTACCAATATTCCCACCACCAGACTAACACCTGCCTTTTCTTATGCCAGCTTAGTGCAGGTGGAGTGTGCCCTGAGTAACAAAGTACAAAACTTGTTTCTTTGCAGCAAGGAGAACCAGAACTTGAAGGCAGAAACTCAAACAGTGCTCCAGAAATCAGTGACCAGTGATGTAAAGCAGATAGGTGGAGACTCACCAGCTCCGATCGATCCCAAAGATCATCAAATCAATCATGACCCAGATGATGTGAAAGAGAGCAAGCACCGAGAGAACAACCAGAAACCAGAGGACAATGGGAAACGCCTAACAGGAACATTCAGTTGTAGATTTCTGGATGGCAAAGTGAGTTCTTGGTAATTGGCTAGGAAATTCAGTTGGGTTGGAAACAGACTCGCATCAACACATGCTTGTCCTAATGGTAATTAATACATTTTGCATCAAATAGAATCAAAATCATTTTTTAAAACTGAAAATGAATTTTTGAGTTCACTCTATATTGCATCTTCACTGACTGCTAACTGAATTGGTCAACCTAACTGTCACTAAATGATAGTTATACAGTGATACGTCATTACTTGTGCAAATTTGGGGTGTGTTAGAGGAGGAGGGTATGTCTGCTTTAACGTTATCAGTTCAGTTCAGTTCAGTTGCTCAGTCGTGTCTGACTCTTTGTGACCCCATGAATTGCAGCATGCCAGGCCTCCCTGTCCATCACCAACTCCCAGAGTTCACTCAGACTCACGCCCTTCGAGTCAGTGATGCCATCCAGCCATCTCATTCTCGGTCGTCCCCTTCTCCTCCTGCCCCCAATCCCTCCCAGCATCAGAGTCTTTTCCAATGAGTCAACTCTTCGCATGAGGTGGCCAAAGTAGGAAAAGATAATTTATTTTCAAAATCCAATGTAATCATGTCTAGATATCAAAAAATTATCAGCCCTAAACTATCTTGATAGAAATGTTAATACATTATCACTGCCCTCTGCTAAGAATCAAACAATCCACAACAGATTAACTTGAAAATGATGACTCTAAATGATTATTAATTTGTAATTAAAAAGCAAGAGTAGCAGCAATAGAAAACTGGACCCAATTAAGACCAACTAATGATTCATTGGTAACAAAGTACCATTTCAAAAAATTGCTGAAATCGCAATTAAACAAATATAAAGAGGAGGAGTTCTGCAGCACTGCCAAGAATGAGGTGACAGGCGGATATTTTAGTAGAATACTGAATTAGAGTCTGCAGTAAACTCTAGCATAACTATCTTTAGTTTATGATTTTAATAGCCCTTTCTAAATCACTCAGATGCTCACTAGTTTTCAGCCATGAGAATATAAAAGCCTGTGGATTTGTGATCTTTTATTCATTAGAACTCTGCAAAAATTACAATATGGAGTGGCTACCAGTTCACCAATGGATCTCAGACCATGATCTGCAAGGTCTCAAACACTGGGGACTTCTCATTTTTCTCCTAAAATTTTTATTGATCCTTCTAACTGTAACATATTATATATTCAGGTAGGAATTTTGGAAGATGGAAGAATATAAATAAGAAAGCTAAAATGCAAAGAAAAATAATACTTTATTTCTTTCTCATCTTTTTTTCATGCATAGATAAGATGTGTATAAGANTTTCTCATTTTTCTCCTAAAATTTTTATTGATCCTTCTAACTGTAACATATTATATATTCAGGTAGGAATTTTGGAAAATGGAAGGAGAATATAAATAAGAAAGCTAAAATGCAAAGAAAAATAATAGTTTATTTCTTTCTCATCTTTTTTTCATGCATAGATACCAAATATGAATCATCACATATATATTCTTTGTCATCCTGGTCTACTCACTTCATATCAAGAATTCTCCTCCAGCTTCAAAAAATTCATTCTAAGCATTATGTTTAATGTCCCTGTGAGAGTCATACTCAGAAGTAACACTTAGATAGAATTTGCTACATGCCAGGCACTATTCTAGCTTTCCTGGTGATTCAGACAGTAAGGAGTCTGCTTTCAGTGCAGAAGATCCAAGTTCAATTCCTGGGTCAGGAAGATCCCCTGGAGAAGGGAATGGCAACCCACTCCAGTATTCTTGCTTGGAGAATTCCATGGACAGAGGAGTGGGCTACAGTCCATGGGGTCACAAAAAGTCAGACACGACTGAGTGACTAACACACAGAGGCACTATTCTAAGCTCGTTACATATATTAACTAACTTACTACTCCCAAGCACTCAGTGAGGTAGGAACTTTTATTATCTTCAGATCATAGATGAAGGAACTGAAAAACAAAGAAATCAAGTGCTTTGCCCAGGTCATAAACCTGAGAAGTGGTAGAGCCACAGTTGAGGTCCAGATTCTAGGGCCTTAATCCCCAAACTATATTCATTCATTTATATGGATATAACATGTCTCATTTAATCCCTGTTGATGGGCATTTAAGTCACTTCTAGTCTTTCTCTTCTAAATGAACGTTTGTTTGACCCTCTTTCTACCCATTTGGGATACCATGTCTGCATTAGCCGCTGTAACAGGCAGAGTGTTCACTGGGTAAGTTGTTCTTGGACCTCCATGGTCTGGATTCTTTACTAGCTCTGCAGTGCCAGAGGAAGACAATTTGTCCCTCCCCTCCCAGGATTCAAAAGGTTTCTTAAGGGAGACTCAGCAGGGCTAACACCCACCCATCACATACAGCAAGACCTCATGGGAAGCGTGGGGCCTGACTAATTGGTTCTGTCTGCCGAGTGTACGATCCTGGCTGGCCAGGTGGCAGCCATGGCTGCCTGGCACAGATACTTATTACCACCTTGACTAAGTGGTAAGTGGAATCCTGCCACAGTGAAAGAAGTAGACCAATCAGAGCTCCTTCTAGATTCTTATTCTTTACATATAGATGAAAATAAGCTTTCCTGTCTGGGATGTAGCAGGCAGTCTGCACTGCCTGAATTTGTTCTAAAAGAAAAGTAAACGTGGGTTAAGGACAGGCAAGTGTGAAACTCTGTCCTAAATTACAAGTAAATTCAAAGATAACATTAGGAGGAGGTAAGTAAAGCTGAAAAAGTTAAGAGAAGCAATAGTAAGATATCTTATAAATCAGCAAATAGAAGCTCTCATTTCACAAATGAATAATAAATAAGAGGCCCAGAGAGCTTAAATGATGTTTCAAGATCTCACAGGCAGAGCCTGGCTCTTCTCACTGCCAGCCCTAGGATCTTCTGTCTCTTAAATTCTCTCCTTATACATTTTTAAAAATACGTATATGCTGTTTACACTGTTTCTCAGAAGTATCAGCTCTGCTCTGCTTTCTCTCAGAAAATAAAAAAGAATCTGTGACTAGCGGCAAACTCAGTAGCACCAGTTTCAAAAATAAAATTAAAGTGTGCTTTTTGCATCTGGCAGCATGAGAATGAAAGTGTTAGTGCTTTAATTTTAATAATTATCACAGTTAATTGGTAGTACTTTCCTTTCAAAGCCATTTTGCTTGTTTTGTCTTGCTTTTCCTCCACAACTGCCTCGTCTAGAAAACTGCCACTCCTGCTCACTCAGCCCCCTCTAGACAGATTTTTGATTTTTCTTTAAAATGTTTAATGACTATAAACCCTTCAGTTCAGTTCAGTTCAATTCAGTCGTTCAGTCATGCCCGACTCTTTGCGGCCCCATGAATCACAGCCCACCAGGCCTCCCTGTCCATCACCAACTCCCAGAGTTCACTCAAACTCACGTCCATTGAGTCGGTGATGCCATTCAGCCATCTCATCCTCAGTCATCCCCTTTTCCTCCTGCCCCCAATCCCTCCCAGCATCAGACTTTTCCAGTGGGTCAACTCTTCACATGAGGTGGCCAAAGTACTGCAGTTTCAGCTGCAGGACATCAGTCCTTCCAAAGAACACCCAGGGCTGATCTCCTTTAGGATAGACTGGTTAGATNCAGTCATCCCCTTTTCCTCCTGCCCCCAATCCCTCCCAGCATCAGACTTTTCCAGTGGGTCAACTCTTCACATGAGGTGGCCAAAGTACTGCAGTTTCAGCTGCAGGACATCAGTCCTTCCAAAGAACACCCAGGGCTGATCTCCTTTAGGATAGACTGGTTAGATCTCCGTGCAGTCCAAGGGACTCTCAAGAGTCTTCTCCAACACCACAGTTCAAAAGCATCAATTCTTCCGTGCTCAGCTTTCTTAGTCCAACTCTTACATCCATACATGACCACTGGAAAAACCATAGCCTTGACTAGACAGACCTTTGTTGGCAAAGTAATGTCTCTGCTTTTCAATATGCAATCTAGCTTGGTCATAACTTTTCTTCCAAGGAGTAAGCGTCTTTTAATTTCATGGCTGCAGTCACCATCTGCAGTGATTTTGGAGCCCCCCAAAATATAGTCTGACACTGTTTCCACTGTTTCCCCGTCTATTTCCCATGGAGTGATGGGACCAGATGCCATGATCTT